>MU128946.1:51698-70468 GCA_014904985.1 Hydnum rufescens UP504 | reverse complement strand
TATTACCCTGCTATGGAAATGCAGATTACCTGCTAGAACACAGATTACCTGCTATGAAATGCAGATTACCTGCTACAAACTGCAGATTACCTGCTATGAAATGCAGATTACCTGCTACAAACTGCAGATTACCTGCTATGAAATGCAGATTACCTGCTACAAACTGCAGATTACTGCTATGAAATTCAGATTACCTGCTACAAACTGCAGATTACCTGCTATGACAATGCAGATTACCTGCTACAACTGCCTTACAAAATCCAGATTACCTGCTATGAAATCCAGATTACCTGCTACAAAATCCAGATTACCTGCTATGAAATCCAGATTACCTGCTACAAAACACATATTACCTGCTCCCAAATGCATTACCTGCAACCAGCTACATATTACCTACTACCAACCCTGTATTACCTGCTACCAACCACATATTACCTGCTACCAAACATTACCCACTACCAAGAGCATATTACCTGATACCAAACACATATCACCTACTACCAAATACATGTTACCTACTACCAAGGGCATATCACCTGCTACCAAAAACATATCACTGGCTATAAAAAATGGATTATCTACCTGCAATCCTTTTAGTCCAAAGGAACAATGACACAGAGAGGCTAGTGAATGGAGTAGCCAGCAGTCAGCAAAGCTCACATCTGCTTCTGTAGGCTGAGCAAAACTCTAACAGTGATGTTCATGTTCACCAGAATGGGATGTGTGAGACTCCCCCTTTTTCCCCCCCACCCACACAGTCAGTCAGATCTGTGGCTCTCATAGACTGAGATCTGTGATGCAATGGCTTCACAGATCTCAGTCTATGAGAGCCACAGATCTGACTGAACTGTGTGGGTGGGGGGGAAAAAGGGGGAGTCTCACACATCCCATTCTGGTGAACATGAACATCACTGTTAGAGTTTTGCTCAGCCTACAGAAGCAGATGTGAGCTTTGCTGACTGCTGGCTACTCCATTCACTAGCCTCTCTGTGTCATTGTTCCTTTGGACTAAAAGGATTGCAGGTAGATAATCCATTTTTTATAGCCAGTGATATGTTTTTGGTAGCAGGTGATATGCCCTTGGTAGTAGGTAACATGTATTTGGTAGTAGGTGATATGTGTTTGGTATCAGGTAATATGCTCTTGGTAGTGGGTAATGTTTGGTAGCAGGTAATATGTGGTTGGTAGCAGGTAATACAGGGTTGGTAGTAGGTAATATGTAGCTGGTTGCAGGTAATGCATTTGGGAGCAGGTAATATGCATTTGGTAGCAGGTAATATTGTTTTGTAGCAGGTAATCTGCACTGGTAGCAGGTAATCTGTGTTTTGTAGCAGGTATTGCATTTGGTAGCAGGTAATTGGTTTTGTAGCAGGTAATCTGCATTTGGTAGCAGGTAACTATGTGTTTTGTAGGGCAGGTAATCTGCATTTATAGCAGGTAATATGTGTTTTGTAGCAGGTAATCTGCATTTGGTAGCAGGTAATATGTGTTTTGTAGCAGGTAATCTGCATTTGGTAGCAGGTAATATGTTTTTGTAGCAGGTAATCTGCATTTGGTAGCAGGTATAATGTGTTTTGTAGCAGGTAATCTGCACTTGTTTAGCAGGTAATATTTGTTTTGTAGCAGGTAATCTGCATTTGGTAGCAGGTAATATGTGTTTTGTAGCAGGTAATCTGCATTTGTAGCAGGTAATATGTGTTTTGTAGCAGGTAATATGCATTTGGTAGCAGGTAATCTGCATTTTGTAGCAGGTAATCTGATTTTCTAGCAGTAATCTTCATTTTGTAGCAGGTAATCTGGATTTTGTAGCAGGTAATCTGCATTTCATAGCAGGTAATCTGCGATTTCATAGCAGGTCATCATGAGGTAATCTGGATTCTAGCAGGTAATCTGGATTTGTAGCAGTAATCTGGATTTCATAGCAGGTAATCTGCATTTGTAGCAGGTAATCTGGATTTCATAGCAGGTAATCTGCATTTGTAGTAGGCAACCCATTTTTTGTAGTAGGTGTTTCATTTCTTGTAGTAGGTGAACTGCTTTGTGTAGTATGTGGTCTGCTTTTTGTAGCAGGTGATTATGCTTTTTGTAGTAGGTGATCAGCATTCTGTAGTAGGTGATCCACATACTGTAGTAGGTAACTCACATCCCATAGTAGGTAACCTGCATCCCATAGCAGGTGATTTGCCTTCTGTAGTAGGTGATCTGAATCCTGTATAGCAGATAACTTCCATCTTGTAGTAGGTGATCTGGATCCCCCATAGTAGGTAATGTGCCTCTCATAGTAGGTGATCTGGATCCCCCATAGTAGATAATGTGCATCTCATAGTAGGTGATCAAGGTCCTGTAGTAGGTGATCTGCATTTTGTAGCAGGTAATTCTGGATTCTCTGTAGTAGGTAACATGTATCTTGTAGTAGGTAATAACCTGATATCCCCAGACCCTTCAAGGGGGGGGTTTCATACATTAAAATAGGCCTTGAAGGGTATTTGTAGTTGCCCTGTTATGTAATCACAAAACTCCATGCTCGCAAATTTGAGCTTGCCAACTTAGAGTGTGCACATGCAAGTCAGGCCATGGGTATGTGTGCAAAATTTTACATCCAATTTCATGTCTATAATTGATCAGACTCCAGATCAGAAACCAAGAGCCATGTTGAAAAGGCAGTTAAACAGCATGCCCCAGGAATCGAGGCTACAGTCCACAAATACAATGCCAAGTGAAGGAAATGCTGAAGGAGTGAGGGAAGAATGGTGTACAGAGGGATGCATATGTTCCACTGGAGCTTGTGATGGACGGATTATTCAATTTGGACATCAATCAGGACATTTGGGAGAATGCCAACATGGTGGACTTCAAGGGGGGGAGATTCCTTTGTGGCTTGCTAATAAGGAGGTTTGGGATGGAATTAGGGTGGCCCAGGAGGTCAAAAGTTGTCAAGAAGAGCTTCACCAATGTGATGTTGAGTATCAAACCTCTGCACTTGGTTTGTTGAGGAATATGAAGCAGTCCACAATGTATTCAAGTTCAGCAATGGTGTGAGTCTTCAATACTCTTTCCTGATTTGGAAGCTTATTATAATGTCCACAAAGATGATGATGTAGCATTCTTTGCATTGCTTCACTTGCATGTTCTCTTTAACAGGATGAAGACATGGGAACACAGCCTTGCTACAATCACTATTCCTGTGGGTGCAGTAGATTGGAGTTGTATTTCAATGCCACCACCTGTCAACCATCCTTGGACATGCAGGAAAGCCCTACAAGGCATCCCACAGCTGGGGAAAGAGATGAGGATGGGGATGTGAGCTCTGATGATGATGATGGGGTTGAGCTAGAGCCAGTTGCAGAGTTAGAGGATGTCAGATTTCTAGGTGACTTGGATCATCTGATTGGTGAGGGTGATTGGTCTGAGGGAGAGGACAAGACAATGTAATGGTAGATTTATAGACTTCATCCTCAGTGTTATGCACAAGTTCAGAATCTGCTAAGTGCTCTGAGTTGGGCCCAAGTCTTCCTTGTGTTCAGCAAAACCTGGGAAGTCACCTATTTGGGCCAGTTGAGTCAGTTGAGCCCAGTTAAGCCCACTTGGCCCAGATTTGGGTACAACATTGTTCTCCGTACCATAATCAATCAATTTTGGGTGCACATTGGGCCCAACTATATATTGATCTCCATAGGTACCTATTCTGCCACAGTTGTGCCTTAGATTGATGTAAAATATGGCTGACCAGCCTGCACAGAATTTGTATATCCTTGAGCAGTGTTGTGAGCTTTACAGGTCTCAGTGGTGAGCCACTTGTTGTGAGTTCTTGGGATTCTTCTGCTAGTCGATGCCCATCATATCCTGCATAGAGATCCATGGCAATATAGACTGAGTGTCCCACAAAGCTGTCTGCAAAGTCATTGATATTTGGCAGCAATCCTGGAGTCTTTTGCTGAAACTATGGTTAGGGGCTGTAAATCATGAACAATGTGAATGCCTCCTTTAGCTTGGGCCACTGCAAACATCTTGGAATGATAGGAGGCCATGATGTCTTATTTTCCCAGCTGCTAATTGATCCTTAATCATCTTGATAAGTGTTAGCCACAATTCCTTTTGGGAGGGTTGAATTGGTGGTAATTCCCATGGGATGTGTGGAACTATTTCATAACATAGTCTGGAAAGTATTCTGTTTTGAAGATCCCTCATTCTGATTCATCAAACATGGGACTTTTTTTCTCTTTGAGCAACCACATATAGAAGTAAATTGAGTTCTTCTTTGAAAAGAAAATCATTGGGTATGTTGTCAATTATTTTCTTGATGCACTATGGGAAGTCTTCTTTTCTGCTACAAAATCCAGATTACCTGCTATGAAATCCAGATTACCTGCTACAAAATCCAGATTACCTGCTATGAAATCCAGATTACCTGCTACAAAACACATATTACCTACTACCAAATGCATATTACCTGCTCCCAAATGCATTACCTGCAACCAGCTACATATTACCTACTACCAACCCTGTATTACCTGCTACCAACCACATATTACCTGCTACCAAAACATTACCCACTACCAAGAGCATATTACCTGATACAAACACATATCACCTACTACCAAATACATGTTACCTACTACCAAGGGCATATCACCTGCTACCAAAAACATATCACTGGCTATAAAAAATGGATTATCTACCTGCAATCCTTTTAGTCCAAAGGAACAATGACACAGAGAGGCTAGTGAATGGAGTAGCCAGCAGTCAGCAAAGCTCACATCTGCTTCTGTAGGCTGAGCAAAACTCTAACAGTGATGTTCATGTTCACCCAGAATGGATGTGTGAGACTCCCCCTTTTTCCCCCCCACCCACACAGTCTAGTCAGATCTGTGGCTCTCATAGACTGAGATCGATGTGATAGCCATTGCATCACAGATCTCTCAGTCTATGAGAGCCACAGATCTGACTAACTGTGTGGGTGGGGGGGAAAAGGGGGAGTCTCACACATCCCATTCTGGTGAACATGAACATCACTGTTAGAGTTTTGCTCAGCCTACAGAAGCAGATGTGAGCTTTGCTGACTGCTGGCTACTCCATTCACTAGCCTCTCTGTGTCATTGTTCCTTTGGACTAAAAGGATTGCAGGTAGATAATCCATTTTTTATAGCCAGTGATATGTTTTTGGTAGCAGGTGATATGCCCTTGGTAGTAGGTAACATGTATTTGGTAGGTGATATGTGTTTGGTATCAGGTAATATGCTCTTGGTAGTGGGTAATGTTTGGTAGCAGGTAATATGTGGTTGGTAGCAGGTAATACAGGGTTGGTAGTAGGTAATATGTAGCTGGTTGCAGGTAATGCATTTGGGAGCAGGTAATATGCATTTGGTAGCAGGTAATATGTGTTTTGTAGCAGGTAATCTGCATTTGGTAGCAGGTAATCTGTGTTTTGTAGCAGGTAATCTGCATTTGGTAGCAGGTAATATGTGTTTGTAGCAGGTATCTGCATTTGGTAGCAGGTAATATGTGTTTTGTAGCAGGTAATCTGCATTTGGTAGCAGGTAATCTGCATGTGTTTTGTAGCAGGTAATCTGCATTTGGTAGCAGGTAATCATGCATTTTGTAGCAGGTAATCTGCATTTGGTAGCAGGTAATATGCTGTTTTGTAGCAGGTAATCTGCATTTGGTAGCAGGTAATATGTGTTTTGTAGCAGGTAATCTGCATTTGGTAGCAGGTAATATGCATTTTGTAGCAGGTAATCTGCATTTGGTAGCAGGTATATGTGCATTTTGTAGCAGGTAATCTGCATTTTGTAGCAGGTAATCTGCATTTGGTAGCAGGTAATCTGCATTTTGTAGCAGGTAATCTGCATTTTGTAGCAGGTAATCTGCATTTTGTAGCAGGTAATCTGGATTTTGTAGCAGGTAATCTGCATTTCATAGCAGGTAATCTGGATTTCATAGCAGGTAATCTTCATTTCATAGCAGGTAATCTGGCATTTCATAGCAGGTAATCTGCATTTTGTAGCAGGTAATCTGGCATTTCATAGCAGGTAATCTGCATTTTGTAGCAGGTAATCTGGATTTCATAGCAGGTAATCTGCATTTGTAGTAGGCAACCCATTTTTTGTAGTAGGTGTTTCATTTCTTGTAGTAGGTGAACTGCTTTGTGTAGTATGTGGTCTGCTTTTTGTAGCAGGTGATTATGCTTTTTGTAGTAGGTGATCAGCATTCTGTAGTAGGTGATCCACATACTGTAGTAGGTAACTCACATCCCATAGTAGGTAACCTGCATCCCATAGCAGGTGATTTGCCTTCTGTAGTAGGTGATCTGAATCCTGTATAGCAGATAACTTCCATCTTGTAGTAGGTGATCTGGATCCCCCATAGTAGGTAATGTGCCTCTCATAGTAGGTGATCTGGATCCCCCATAGTAGATAATGTGCATCTCATAGTAGGTGATCAAGGTCCTGTAGTAGGTGATCTGCATTTTGTAGCAGGTAATTCTGGATTCTCTGTAGTAGGTAACATGTATCTTGTAGTAGGTAATAACCTGATATCCCCAGACCCTTCAAGGGGGGGGTTTCATACGTTAAAATAGGGCCTTGAAGGGTATTTGTAGTTGCCCTGTTATGTAATCACAAAACTCCATGCTCGCAAATTTGAGCTTGCCAACTTAGAGTGTGCACATGCAAGTCAGGCCATGGGTATGTGTGCAAAATTTTACATCCAATTTCATGTCTATAATTGATCAGACTCCAGATCAGAAAACCAAGAGCCATGTTGAAAAGGCAGTTAAACAGCATGCCCCAGGAATCGAGGCTACAGTCCACAAATACAATGCCAAGTGGAAGGAAATGCTGAAGGAGTGAGGGAAGAATGGTGTACAGAGGGATGCATATGTTCCACTGGAGCTTGTGATCGACGGATTATTCAATTTGGACATCAATCAGGACATTTGGGAGAATGCCAACATGGTGGACTTCAAGGGGGGGGAGATTCCTTTGTGGCTTGCTAATAAGGAGGTTTGGGATGGAATTAGGGTGGCCCAGGAGGTCAAAAGTTGTCAAGAAGAGCTTCACCAATGTGATGTTGAGTATTCAAACCTCTGCACTTGGTTTGTTGAGGAATATGAAGCAGTCCACAATGTATTCAAGTTCAGCAATGGTGTGAGTCTTCAATACTCTTTCCTGATTTGGAAGCTTATTATAATGTCCACAAAGATGATGATGTAGCATTCTTTGCATTGCTTCACTTGCATGTTCTCTTTAACAGGATGAAGACATGGGAACACAGCCTTGCTACAATCACTATTCCTGTGGGTGCAGTAGATTGGAGTTGTATTTCAATGCCACCACCTGTCAACCATCCTTGGACATGCAGGAAAGCCCTACAAGGCATCCCACAGCTGGGGGAAAGAGATGAGGATGGGGATGTGAGCTCTGATGATGATGATGGGGTTGAGCTAGAGCCAGTTGCAGAGTTAGAGGATGTCAGATTTCTAGGTGACTTGGATCATCTGATTGGTGAGGGTGATTGGTCTGAGGGAGAGGGACAAGACAATGTAATGGTAGATTTATAGACTTCATCCTCAGTGTTATGCACAAGTTCAGAATTCTGCTAAGTGCTCTGAGTTGGGCCCAAGTCTTCCTTGTGTTCAGCAAAACCTGGGAAGTCACCTATTTGGGGCCAGTTGAGTCCAGTTGAGCCCAGTTAAGCCCACTTGGGCCCAGATTTGGGTACAACATTGTTCTCCGTACCATAATCAATCAATTTTGGGTGCACATTGGGCCCAACTATATATTGATCTCCATAGGTACCTATTCTGCCACAGTTTGTGCCTTAGATTGATGTAAAATATGGCTGACCAGCCTGCACAGAATTTGTATATCCTTGAGGCAGTGTTGTGAGCTTTACAGGTCTCAGTGGTGAGCCACTTGTTGTGAGTTCTTGGGATTCTTCTGCTAGTCGATGCCCATCATATCCTGCATAGAGATCCATGGCAATATAGACTGAGTGTCCCACAAAGCTGTCTGCAAAGTCATTGATATTTGGCAGCAATCCTGAGTCTTTTGCTGAAACTATGGTTAGGGGCTGTAAATCATGAACAATGTGAATGCCTCCTTTAGGCTTGGCCACTGAAAACATCTGTGAATGATAGGAGGACCATGATGTCTTATATTTCCCAGCTGCTAATTGATCCTTAATCATCTTGATAAGTGTAGCCACAATTCCTTTTGGAGGTTGAATTGGTGGTAATTCCCATGGGATGTGTGGAACTATTTCCATAACATAGTCTGGAAAGTATTCTGTTTTGAAGATCCCTCATTCTGATTCATCAAACATGGGACTTTTTTCTCTTTGAGCAACCACATATAGAAGTAAATTGAGTTCTTCTTTGAAAAGAAAATCATTGGGTATGTTGTCAATTATTTTCTTGATGCACTATGGGGTAAGCTTCTTGGTGTATTGAAAGTCTTTGAAGCTAGGTGGATGTGTTGGAAGTAGGAGAGGTGTGGTTGGAGGAAGATCTTTATAGGAAAGATGAATGACTGGGTTTCAAATGACTTCCAAGGGGATAGGGTTTTTCTTTTTATCCACAGTTTTATATTTCATCTTATTAACATTTCTGATGGCCTGGCCAGTTTGATAGCTAAAGTCCTCTGCTTTTTCTGGAGATTTTTGTGCAAAATCTGGCCTTAATTTGTCATAAATGCATACAATATTGTCTTCAAGTTGATTTCCAGATGCTGCTGAAGATGATTTCCAAGTTTGATTGAGATATCATGCAGACATCCTCTCCTTGTTAATAATGGCATCCATGAGGTACTTATTTGTGCTTGGATTGAAGTCTTTTGTACATGTGTCTGGGAGTCATAAGGCCTCTGACAATTCCCTACCAAATATTGGTATGAATGGTGAATTTCCTTTTATGATTGGTCAGATGGAGTTGCTTCTGTGTGATAATATTTGTAGTCTTGTAGAGGAGTTTTAGGTGCTATTCAAAATAATGATACTTCATTTGATTTATATTGATATTGCAGCTGTGGTGGACCTGAATTGCTTCCTTCAGGTGGCTGTTCTCCTGGAGGTATTGCTGATGCTTGAAGAATGAGTTTATTTTGCTCTTGTTCTTCATTCATAAGAACATGGAGAGAAATTGATGATCCTGTTGGGTTTCCCTTTTCATAAACTTGAATGTCCATTCCATGGTTTCCATCTGTTGCTCCTTCATATTTGATTTGGGCACCAACTCCTACCAGCCATGGTTGTCCAAGTAGTATGTCATGGCCTTCAAAGCTTCCCTTTTTAACAAAGAAGTGATGATTGAATCTTATCCCTCCTATTTCAATTGGAATGTTTCAACAGCATCCTATAAGGGGTTCTGGTCCACTATTGATTCTGTGTAATGACCAGTTTTGTCCATCATAGTCTATTGGGATGTTTTGTTAAGGGTTGTTGATGGTTCAGGGAGGTGATTATGTAATCAGGTCAAGAATGAACAGGGGTCCCTTAATATGATTGATGAAATGAGGAGGCTTGTGAAGCAAGGATTACTTATTGTCACAGAAGACAAGAATGCAGAGGAATGAAGTGGCAGAACTGAATTCTCATGGAGACTTGAGATGAAAGGAGGATTGGTGAGAAGAGACAATCACAGAGACATATATTCTTGGTCTTCTAAGGAGCTAGAGTATGAGCAGTAGCTGCTTATATAATAAGATCAAGAGAGGATTGGTAAGGGGATTATTAATGATGGTGGAGGAGGATGTGTGGTGCTTATGTGGCAAGGCCACAAGGTCACATGATGTGCTTATATACAAGGTTATGAGTATGACTCATAACATGTTTAATCTTTTCTGGACTTCCTGGGAGATAAGGCTGAATTCAGATCCTGTGTTGATCATAAATACAACATCTTTGGTTCCATTCTGGCCTGTAGCTTTAGCCACAATTTTTCTTGTATCCATGGCAAACAAATGATTTGGCCCAAGAGATCCACCCAGATTTACTTGTGCTTGATAGTTTTCTTGTGTTTGTGGATGTGTTTGTGGAGATAGATCTTCACCCAAGTCTCTGTCCATCAAGGTCCATATATGGTCATAGTATTCATCTTGTTCTGCTTCATCATCAGAGAGGCCTCAGTTGTTGGAAAATGCAGTTTAAAGGTAGCATTATTAACTGTAAGTGGCCCTTGATGTTTGAGATTATAGTCACATTTTAGTTTAAGTCCAGCTGCAAATATTTTGGCTGCCCCATGTGCTGATCCAAGTCTCCAAGAGTTATTTTGACTTTTTGATTGAGTACTTTCTTTGCTATTTCCTTATCTTCACAGGCATTTTGAAACTCTGTAGTAAAACAATATGTTGGAGGATACTTTGGGATTTGTTTCTCAGGTAGTGCCATTTCTATGTCTATTGTTTCTTCTGGAAGTGGTCCAGCCTTTTCAGGGGTAGGTTTTTCTGTTGCAGGCTCTTTTATTACTGAGGAGGACAATATTCCTGGAGGATAACTTGGCTGTGGAGGATTTTCAGGAATGCTTGTTTTGGTTCTGATGGTTTTGGCTGATTAACTGGAGTTTTAGCTTGTGTCTGGCCACAGCCATGAGAACCCACCATGGACTACACCAGTTTGCTTGGATGCCTTTGGATGCAAGAACAGCCTGCCCATTTTCCAATGCATAATGCAGGAAATCCTGCCCCCTACTTATGGATATTCATGTTGGTATACATCAATGACATAGTGGTCTACTCACACACATTTGAAGAACACCTAAGCCATATTGCTGTGGTCCTGGAAGCCATCAGGAAATCTGGCATCACCCCAGACTCCTACCCATTCATTCGGCAGATACCTCATTTCTCCGAGAAATAACTGAAAAAGAGAAATGAGTTATCTTGCCAAATGACTGGCACAACTTGTGTTGTGCCTTGTTGTTTCTGAGAATTTATTGACTCTTGTCTCAAGGAAAGGGTTGTTTGTGAAGTACTCCAGAGGTACCAATCCTTAGGTATAAACATGCAAATATAATGTAATACATGGAATTGAGGAACAAATGATAAAATTGGAAGGGACTACAAACTGAACCAAGACCAAGCCTACACTACAGCAAGTTTTAGTTTGACCTGCTCAGTACACCCGCATTCTTTTTGTTGACATCGGTATTCACATGGCACGTGAATACTAATGTCAACAAAGAAAACACAGGTGTATGGAGCAGGTCAAACTAAAACTTGCTGTAGTGTAGGCTTGGTCTTGGTTCAGTTTGTAGTCCCTTCCAATTTTAGCATTTGTTCCTCAATTCCATGTATTACATTATATTTGCATGTTTATACCTAAGGATTGGTACCTCTGGAGTACTTCACAAACAACCCTTTCCTTGAGGTGAGAGTCAATAAATTCTTGGAAACAACAAGGCACAACACAAGTTGTGCCAGTCGTTTGGCAAGATAACTCATTTCTCTTTTTCAGTTATTTCTCGGAGAAATGAGGTATCTGCTGAATGAATGGGTAGGAGTCTGGCATCACCCTGGCTCCCCACAAATGTCATGTGGGCTATCATAGCATACAACTTCTGGGTCAAAAGGTATCACAGTTGGGGTTGTCTAAGATAGGGACCATCCATACTCATCAACATCAGGTGACCTGATTTTGCCCATTTTTGTAAACACTACTCATCCTTAACACTTCATTGTATTGACAATATGTGACTGCAGAATGGTAGATATACTCCTTATCTATCAACCTGTGGTGGCAGAATTAAAAAATATTTCCTTGGGCAGGAGGAGATAGCTTTTTCCTCTCACCCCAAAAGTGTGAAATGAAACATGGTTAGAATGCAGTTCTGAGCATCTTTGGTTTCTTTAATGCTGAAATTTCAGCAGGCCTAAAAAGGAAATAATTAATCTCAGCAAGTTCCAGATGTCTGTGTGCAAGGTTAGATTTGAGTCGTGTTCCATTTTCAGATCATTTTCCTTGACCATTCAGGAGTACCCATCTCATCAGATAGATCTCCATCAGTGTCTTCCTATGCCTCATAAGTGTCAGGCAGCTACAATCTGGTCATCTAATTTGGGCATTCATGCTCAAAAAAAGGTTTGTTAGGGCTCATTCCCTCCCTCCAAACTATTTCAAAGTTACTGAAAGGGCCTGAACAGAGCTCAGGCAGTGGGAAAATCCAAAATACCATGGCCACAGGGTCCTACCCAACACACTCATGGCTGATTTGGGGAAGGAAATGAAGCACTAACATGTCATTATATGTACATACATGCATCCCTATTCAACATCATGCAAGGTTCAAACCACCTGAGTAAGGTACACTAACTTTGGGTACCAGTGCCCAAGATTTCAGCACTTAAACCTAACCCTAACCAGTCACATGACTGATCCAGATGTTGCTGGACATGAGTATGGGCAGTCCCTATCTTACCAATGCTGAAAAAATACAAGCCAATTGCAGCCTTGGCTACCCCACAGCATTGTAAAGACTTGGAAATGTTCCTAGGCATGGCAGTATACTTCACAGTGTACATCTCAGCCCATCCTGTAAACTGGATATATCAAACATGATATCCTACCAGGTAAATTCATACATCCAGGTACCACATACCATTGTCATATATCCATAACACAGATGATATATCATGAAGGTGGTAGTGATGCATCATGTATGGTAATGTAATGTATTATATAATCAATATTATGTAATAAGGCAAGTAAAGGTCACATGCCAAATAAGGAGAGTCACATGAGCACTTCCAAATATGGAAAATGTGCCCCTTGCTGAGGAGACTCCAAATATGGAAACCATTTGTCCCTGGTCATGGAGAAAAAAGCAAAATACTCAACCAAATGTGAGTCTTTTTGGCCAAAGCAGGCAATCCAAGTCCACAGCAGGTGTTACACAGATCCTGCAGTAAGTGATATGGGTCCTGTAGCTGGTGACATACATCAGGTGATCCACATTCTGTATTAGGTGATCTGTATTCTGTGCTAGCAAGTCTCACTATCTCTACTATTGGTGGTATTTCCTGGCACATGTGTGTGAGAGATTGTGATGCAATGGCTTCACAGATCTCAGTCTATGAGAGCAACAGATCTGACTGACTGTGTGGGTGGGGGGGAAAAGGGGGAGTCTCACACATCCCATTCTGGTCACCATGAACATCACTGTTAGAGTTTTGCTCAGCCTACAGAAGCAGGTGTGAGCTTTGTTGACTGCTGACTACTGCATTCACTAGACTCTCTGTGTCATTGTTCCTTTGGACTAAAAGGATTGCATGTAAATAATCCATTTTCATAGCCAGTGCTATGTTTTTGGTAGCAGGTGATATGCCCTTGGTAGTAGGTAACATGTATTTGGTAGTAGGTGATATGTGTTTGGTATCAGGTAATATGTGGTTGGTAGCAGGTAATACATGGTTGGTAGCAGGTAATATGTAGCTGGTTGCAGGTAATGCATTTGGTAGCAGGTAATATGCATTTGGTAGCAGGTAATATGGGTTTCATAGCAGGTAATATGGTTTTGTAGTAGGTAGCCCATTTTTTGTAGTAGCTGTTTCATTTCTTGTTGTAGGTGAAATGCTTTGTGTAGTAGGTGATCCACTTTTTGTAGCAGGTGATTATGCTTTTTGTAGTAGGCGATCAGCCCAGGCATAGAGATTAGACACCCTTTGGGTCAGCTTTTACTGCACAGGAGAGGACCCAAAGGGTCCCTTGACCCATCATGGACTCATGAGTGGGGACTACATTGACTCATGAGGGGACAGTGCCAAATCATGATTTGGGCATGGTCAGGGCATGGTATTGACAATAAAACTCATGAGCTGGGGCATCCCACTCATGGGTGGGACCTGCTGACCCATGAGTTAGAGCATTAGACCCATGGGTTTGACCCCTAGACCCATGACTTTGACCCCAGACCCATGGGTTTGAGCCCTGGACTCATGAGTTGGACCCTCAGACTCATGAGTTGGACCCTCAGACTCATGAGTTGGACCCTCTGACCCATGAGTTGGACCATCAAACTCATGAGTTGGACCATTAGACTCATGAGTTGGATTGTTAGACTCATGAGTTGGGCATCAGACTCATGAGTTTGACCCCCAGACCCATGGGTTTGACCCCTGGACTCATGAGTTTGGCCATCAGACTCATGAGTTGGGCATCAGACTCATGAGTTGGGCCATTAGACTCATGAGTTTGACCCCTAGTCCCATGAGTTTGACCCCCAGAGCCATGGGTTTGATCCCTGGACTCATGAGTTGAACCATCAGACCCATGAACAACCCTCAACATATTGGGAATACACCATATATGGCAAGATTATATAATATTATTACATAATTGATTATGTAATATTTCCATATATGGTGATATTATTTACTGGCATATTGCCATATATTGAAATCTTATGTAATTGTATTATGTAATTGTATTATGTAATGCTTATGTAATGCTTATGTAATGCTTATGTAATACTTCTATATATAGTAATAGCACTATAATGATATTGCCATATATGGCATACAGCAGTGATTTGAGACAAAAATGGCCATAGCATGTGAAGGAGTGCTTGGATTTTATTGAAATAACATTCCTTGGAAAGAGGGGATCAAGCTGGATTGGATGGTGGTACAAACATCATGATCCACAAAGAATTCATGGCAGGGGGTGGGCAGGGATGTTGAAAACAAGAAATCTGAGGCAGCTCCACACTGGAGCCACCAAAATAATCATCCTCAGAGATGAGGATACAGCACAATGGGCTGCATCCATTGGTACAAAAATGAAGGAAATTGATGGAGAAATGGGGGAGATATGGATGCCAGCTCATCAGGGAGAAAAATGGCCATAAAACATGAACCAGTGGTCCAATTTCATTACAACCAGGACCATTGGAAAGAGGGAGTCAATGGGACTCATTTAACCAAAGATTTAAAAAAATTTGTCAAGGGTTCCCCCTACAATGTGAGTTAGATCCCCACAGCCCCACAGCAACAGGAACTGGATTGATCACTTGCTGGGTCACCAAGCAATTGTGTTCTATCCAGCCCCTGCATGCTGGAGGAGGCTAGGGTAGAGCCTCAGGTATGACAGAGGTGCCACATGGGCAGCTCTGTCTCCTTGGAGGTGGTGTTGAGGATGTGTTGAGTATGTTGCAACTCAACACTGGCAATTGCTGGGCCGGGCTAGCTCAATAAGGCAACTCCCAGTCAGTAGCATATGACAAGGGGGGGGTAAGTGCAGATGTATTATGTACATAATATCTAGGTACTATGTAGTGCATATAAGTCCAGAGAAGCAAAAGACAACAGTGAAATTGAACAAGATTTGGAAATGCACCATATTATGACCTTTAAACACCATTTGGGACCCTTCCAAGCATGGTATTGGGTGTTACAGTGCTCATATATATGTCTAGTGACATTGGACACAACTTGGATCATCAGGGAGGCTCTAAATATAGAAGTTTCCTTATTAGGATAAGTTATTTCCTCCACCACAGGTTCAAATCAGGATATTGGAGGGAAATGTTTGGGGGATGATTTCCCCTAACATATGCCCACCCCACTGGAACTTTTTCAGAAAATTCTTCCAGGATTTCCATGGGTTTCCTTATAAGGATAAGTTTGTTCTCCTTCCCATAGGCTCAAATCAGCACCTTGGAATGAGATATTTGGAGGATAATATCTCCTATCATATACCCACCATACTGGAACATTTCTGAAAATTTTAGAGCACCTTCCTTATTAGGGCAAGTTTATTTTCTGGTCTGGTAGGCATAGAATAGGAGATGTATATCCCAAAGATCTCACCCTCACCTGCTGATTTGAGCCTGCAGTGAAGCAAATAAACTTGCCCTAATAAGGAAGGTGCTCTAAAATTTTCAGAAATGTTCCAGTATGGTGGGTATATGATAGGAGATATTATCCTCCAAATATCTCATTCCAAGGTGCTGATTTGAGCCTATGGTAAGGAGAACAAACTTATCCTTAAAAGGAAACCCATGGAAATCCTGGAAGAATTTTCTGAAAAAGTTCCAGTGGGGTGGGCATATGTTAGCAGAAAATCATCCCCCAAATATTTCCCTCCAAATATCCTGATTTGAACCTGTGGTGGAGGAAATAAACTATATCCTAATTAAGGAAATTTCTGTATTTTAGAAGCCTCCCTGATGATCCAAGTTGTGTCCAATGTTACTAGACATATATATGAGCAGTGTAACACCCAATACCATGCTTGGAAGGGTCCAAATGGTGTTTAAGGTCTTAATATGGTGCATTCCAAATCTTGTTCAATTTCACTGTTGTCTTTTGCTTCTCTGGACTTATATGCACTACATAGTACCTAGATATTATGTACATTAATTGACCGAGCTTGTGAGTCTTATTTTACACTTCTGCTTTTTGTTATTAGCGCAAAGTCCCTTGAGCCAAACATGTCACCCCGTGGGAAAAATGCGTCACCCCGTGGGAACTTATTTGTAACAGTGCTTTCGAGCAATTTGCTTCCATGGGCCCCATGAGAAAATGGCCACCCCGTGGGAACTGGCTATTTGCTTCTCGGAACCAAACTGGCTTCTTTGGGAGCCAAATTGGGCTCGGGAAGACTCAATATTGATAGAATTAGCCATGTAAAACTGATGTAAACTGTGTCAGTCCAATATATATATACATCTAATCGTTCCTTGGAGCCTCTGGCCCCACAATAATTAGGATCTGGAGGGTTTTCTTGGTGTGCAACTTGAAATCAAAGCTGGAAAATGCCTGGAAAACATCAGGGCTGACATGAGGTTAAGTCTTTCTGACTCTCTGGGCAGTGCTTTTCTTCTGAGTGGTGCCCACCCTTGCATTTCCTGGGAAGGGGAAGTGTTACCAATAAGGGGGGGGGTTACAGCAAGGGGGGAAGGTGTTACAATAGGGGGGGGTATTACCAGCAAGGGAGGGGGTTACCAGCAAGGGGGGAGGTGTTTACCAACAAGGGGGGTTGTATTATCAAGGAGGGGGTTGTATTTCAAGGAGGGGGGGGTTGTATTATCAAGAGGGGGGTTGTATTATCAAGGAGGGGGGTGTATTAGCAGGGGGGGTGTATTAGCAGGGGGGGTGTATTAGCAGGGGGGTGTATTAGCAGGGGGGTGTATTAGCAGGGGGGTGTATTAGCAGGGGGTGTATTAGAGGGGGTTTAGCAGGTATTAGCAGGGTGTATTAGCAGGGGGTGTATTACAGGGGGTGTATTACAGTGGGTGTTTAGCAGGGGTGTATACTATTAGCAGGTGTATTAGCAGGGATTCGGAACAGGGTTAGCATAGATATAGCAGAGGTGTATTACAGGGTGTATTTAGCAGGGGTGTATTAGCGGAGTTATTTACAGGTTGTATTAGCAGGGGTGTATTATCAGGGGATTCAGGTGTATTACAGGGGTGTATTAGCAGTTGTGTATTAGCAGGTGGTAATTATTGCAGGGGTGTATTAGCAGGGGGTGTATAACAGGGGGGGTTATTAGCAGGGGTGTATAGCAGGGGGTGTATTAGCAAAAGGGGGGCACTGGATGAGAATATGGGCATATTCTGTAGAGTGCATATGGGGGAGCACTGTCTTAATTCCACATCTGAATTTGACATCCTCAGAAACAAGTGTATTGGCCCCAGAGTCCCAAATGCTATTCTAATATGAATTTCCATTTAAAATACCTTGATGAAATGCATTTTAATCTGGCATAATCAATGTGGTTATCTCATGAAATACAGATTATATCATTTTTTAAATGCAGGCATACAGACTTATGGCTGTCAGTGAGAGAAAAACTTAATAGGGGTCAGGGGATCCTGAGCTATATACTGTACATCATGTGGATTACATAATCAAGATGAGACTGATCCAATCCCAACAGCAGAGGACAGGTCTCAAGAAAAAAAAGTCCACCAGGAACAAATGAAAAAAAAGAGTGGCAGGGTTGGTTACATATATGGTTGCTGAAGTTAGGTTACAAACCTGGAAAACCTGAGTTTGAACCTGAACCTGACCCAAGTCAGG
The DNA here is from genome assembly GCA_014904985.1 of Hydnum rufescens UP504. Taxonomy (NCBI): domain Eukaryota; kingdom Fungi; phylum Basidiomycota; class Agaricomycetes; order Cantharellales; family Hydnaceae; genus Hydnum; species Hydnum rufescens. The sequence continues at coordinate 52,454 of MU128946.1, read as the reverse complement.
TTCCATTGGGGTCAGGTTTCATGTAATTTTCCTCAGGTCAGGTTCAGGTTTTGGGCCCCCATGTTTTCAGGTTCAGGTTAGGTTCAGGTTTAACCCAGGTTCAAACCTGAAATCATGAGCCCTTCAGACATGAGAAATATCTGAGCTCAACACTGATTTTAACCATAATCCAGAATGAGTCATTAATTCTGGCAAGTTCCAGAATTATGTAAGCAGGTTTTTTGGTGGAGAAATAGGTTACTTTGAAGTGAAGTTAAACATAAAACCTCATACAAAGTTTATATTGACTATACATAGACTATGTATAGTCAATATAAACTGTTCATGAGGTTTTATGTATAACTTCACTTCAAAGTAACATATTTCTCCAGCAAGGAACCTGCTTACATAATTCTGGAACTTGCTAGAATTGATGACTCATTCTGGATTATAGGTTAAAATCAGTGTTGAGCTCAGATATTTCTCATGTCTGAAGGGCTCATGATTTCAGGTTTGAACCTTGGTTAAACCTGAACCTAACCTGAACCTAACCTAAGATAGGTTTTCTTCAGGTTAGGTTCAGGTTTTGCCAATTGAGAAGATTCAGGTTTTGGTTAAGTTCAGGTTTTGCCCAAATGGGGCAAAACCTGACCTGAACCTGACTTTGGCAACACATAGTTACATAAGGGATATCTGCACTGGCAGTACAAAGGAATGGAGGGTGTGCATGTGATAGGTGAAGATGGGGTGTAACAGCATCATGGGTTATGGGGTTGG
>MU128946.1:21266-51673 GCA_014904985.1 Hydnum rufescens UP504 | reverse complement strand
TGCTTCACTGCAGGCTCAAATCAGCAGGTGAGGGTGAGATCTTTGGGATATTACATCTCCTATTCTATGCCTACCAGACCAGAACATTTCCAGAAATTTTCCATTCCATTTGAATTTTGGTGATATTGGCACACACAGTAAAGTACTGTAGCAGTTGTGTAGGTACTTTACTGTGTGTGCCAATATCACCAAAATTCAAATGGAATGGAAAATTTCTGGAAATGTTCTGGTCTGGTAGGCATAGAATAGGAGATGTAATATCCCAAAGATCTCACCCTCACCTGCTGATTTGAGCCTGCAGTGAAGCAAATAAACTTGCCCTAATAAGGAAGGTGCTCTAAAATTTTCAGAAATGTTCCAGTATGGTGGGTATATGATAGGAGATATTATCCTCCAAATATCTCATTCCAAGGTGCTGATTTGAGCCTATGGGAAGGAGAACAAACTTATCCTTATAAAGAAACCCATGGAAATCCTGGAAGAATTTTCTGAAAAAGTTCCAGTGGGGTGGGCATATGTTAGCAGAAATCATCCCCCAAATATCTCCCTCCAATATCCTGATTTGAAGCTGTGGTGGAGGAAATAAACTTATCCTAATAAGGAAACTTCTATATTTAGAGCCTCCCTGATGATCCAAGTTGTGTCCAATGTTACTAGACATATATATGAGCACTGTAACACCCAATACCATGCTTGGAAGGGTCCCAAATGGTGTTTAAAGGTCATAATATGGTGCATTTCCAAATCTTGTTCAATTTCACTGTTGTCTTTTGCTTCTCTGGACTTAGATGCACTACATAGTACCTAGATATCATGTACATAATACATCTGCACTTACCCCCCCCCTTGTCATATGCTACTGACTGGGAGTTGCCTTATTGAGCTAGCCTGGCAATTGCCAGTGTTGAGTCACGACACACTCAATGCTGTCCTCAACACCACCTCCAAGGAGACAGAGCTGCCCATGTGGCACCTCTGTCATACCTGAGGCTCTACCCCAGCCTCCTCCAGCATGCAGGGGCTGGATAGAATGCAATTGCTTGGTGACCCAGCAAGTGATCAATCCAGTTCCTTGTCAGGATTGAATTGACATTTGCTTCCGCCTAAGGACTTACCTGTTGGAGTATCATTCTTCATCAACTCTATCATATGGTGCCTACTTCCTCAAATGCTCTTGTCTCCTCTCTCCCTCCATTCACTACGGGGGTTATTGTCATCCTTGCCATTATTGGCATTTCTCTTATTATTATTGCCCTTGCTCTATCTGGCCTCGGCCAGCGGGCTATGGGCTGGGTAGTCAACCAGTGGCAGCATTGGCACCCTTGTCAGCACCTGTTGTTCCCTCGCTCCCCACATGAGTCCATGGAGTTGCCAATCCAGACTCCCCCTCCTCCTCCTCTACCCCCAGTCCCTGAATCCACATCACCTGTCCCAATCCATACTCCATCCACATCATTATGGTCCTTTGACACTTTGGACACCTTTGGAGTACCCAGGCGTACACTGCCTTGGAAGTACATACGCTAAGGGGGATACATATGGAAGTTGGGGCATAGCCATGTGGAGGTGCACACAGGATTTGTAACATGGCTGCATCAGCTTAGTGAGGCTTAGTGATGGTGGCTGTGGAGGCTGACTGATGGGCTGCGGAGCTGGCATTCTAGGAGGATCCGGAAGGTTATGGAAGACAGGTGGAAGGCAATAATCGGAAAGTTATCCATCTGTGCAGGTCAGCCACAATACAGTCAGGTAACTTTGCAGGGTACAGGTATGGTTCAGTTCAGTTGCAGGTTAGCCACAGGCCATGGTTTCAGGTTACAGCTTCAAGTCAATACAGGCTATACTTTCAGATACAGTGTTATGGGGTTGAATATGAGTTTGGGTTTGGTCCATGTGATGAATCCACACACATGGTGGGATTCATGGACACAAGGAAGGTGGTGCATGCAGCATGGGACATTAGAGCCAGGAGACAGGAACACCACTTCACTGTGGGTTAATCTCCAGGTATCATGGAGCTTAATTGGGGCCCATAGCCTGTTGGCAAAAGAAAAACTTGATAGGAGATCAGGAATTCCCAAGCTATATACATCCTGTATATTATGTAATAAAAACAAGATTGATCCAATCCTCTCATACTAACAATGGCAGGCTCAAAGCTGGCACCATAGGCTCACAGAAGCCAGCTAAGGCAAGAGTACAAGCCATGTATCAACAAAGTGTTGAAAGATGTGGGCAATGGGTTACAAATCAGTGGGAAACTATATGATGTATGTATGGTAAATATATGGGTTAACAGGTGATAGAGTGCCAGGGAATATAGTGCGGGCAGATGCACACAATACAAGTAAAAATGCAAGCACTGATAATGCGCCAGATTGAAGCCAGGGTTGATTGGACTCGACAGTGGACTTATTCCTCCAACACAAAGCAGCCAGCTAAGGCAAGAGTACCAGTCATGTTAGGCAGGAACACCAGCATCTATATAGAGGCTGGGATCACTTTGTATGGACGTAACATAGTACCCAATTATATTGGCTATTGCCGTCCAAATGTATGGCAGTTAAGGCCCCAAATAAATCACCTGATTCTTATGGGTAACCCAATTGGGCTGTGGTGATGGAAAAATGGCAGTAAAGAACTGGCTCTGGATATTTTTCATATTCTTTCTACCATAGGGTGATGTTTGGGACAGTCCGTCTTCACCCCAGTCATTTCCATCTCCCTATGACCTCATCCTCACAAATCACATGATTTATTTGGTGCCTTAACAAACAATACAATTTGGTACCCACCTCCCTCTATTCAAAGGGGTCCCAGACTACAGTCATGTATGGACAAAGCAGCCACCTAAGGCAAGAGTACCAGCCATGTATGGACAAAGCAGCCACCTAAGGCAAGAGATATGTGAAGCTCGGTCCCAAATTATGAGGGGTACCTCATAATTAAGCCTGGTACACCTGCACTTACCCCCCCTTGTCATATGCTACTGACTGGGAGTTGCCTTATTGAGCTAGCCTGGCCCAGCAATTGCCAGTGTTGAGTTGCAATGTACTCAATGCATCCTCAACACCACCTCCAAGGAGACAGAGCTGCCCATGTGGCACCTCTGTCATACCTGAGGCTCTACCCCAGCCTCCTCCAGCATGCAGGGCTGGATAGAATGCAATTGCTTGGTGACCCAGCAAGTGATCAATCCAGTTCCTGTTGCTGTGGGGCTGTGGGGATCTAACCCACATTGTAGGGGGAACCCTTGACAATTTTTTTCAAATATTTGGTTAAATGAATCCCATTGACTCCCTCTTTCCAATGGTCCTGGTTGTAATGAAATTGGACCACTGGTTCATGTTTTATGGCCATTTTTCTCCCTGATGAGCTGGCATCCATATCTCCCCCATTTCTCCATCAATTTCCTTCATTTTTGTACCAATGGATGCAGCCCATTGTGCTGTATCCTCATCTCTGAGGATGATTATTTTGGTGGCTCCAGTGTGGAGCTGCCTCAGATTTCTTGTTTTCAACATCCCTGCCCACCCCCTGCCATGAATTCTTTGTGGATCATGATGTTTGTACCACCATCCAATCCAGCTTGATCCCCTCTTTCCAAGGAATGTTATTTCAATAAAATCCAAGCACTCCTTCACATGCTATGGCCATTTTTGTCTCAAATCACTGCTGTATGCCATATATGGCAATATTATGTAAGATGATTACATAATATTTCATGGATGGTAATATCATTATAGTGCTATTACTATATATAGAAGTATTACATAAGCATTACATAATACAATACATAATACATTACATAATGAATTACCTAAGATCCTATATATGGCAATATGCCAGTAAATAATATCACCATATATGGAAATATTACATAATCATATTAATTAATATTATATAATCTTGCCATATATGGTGTATTCCCAATATGGCAATGTTGAGGGTTGTTCATGGGTCTGATGGTTCAACTCATGAGTCTGATGGTTTAACTCATGAGTCCAGGGATCAAACCCATGGCTCTGGGTCAAACTCATGGGTCTAGGGGTCAAACTCATGAGTCTAATGGCCCAACTCATGAGTCTGATGCCCAACTCATGAGTCTAATGGCCAACTCATGAGTCTGATGCCCAACTCATGAGTCTAATGGCCCAACTCATGAGTCTGATGCCCAACTCATGAGTCTGATGGCCCAACTCATGAGTCCAGGGGTCAAACCCATGGGTCTGGGGGTCAAACTCATGAGTCTGATGCCCAACTCATGAGTCTAACAATCCAACTCATGAGTCTTAACTGTCCAACTCATGGGTCAGAGGGTCCAACTCATGGTCAGAGGGTCCAACTCATGAGTCTGAGGGTCCAACTCATGAGTCTGAGGGTCCAACTCATGAGTCCAGGGCTCAAACCCATGGGTCTGGGGTCAAAGTCATGGGTCTAGGGGTCAAACCCATGGGTCTAATGCTCTAACTCATGGGTCAGCAGGTCCCACCCATGAGTGGGATGCCCCAGCTCATGAGTTTTATTGTCAATACCATGCCCTGACCATGCCCAAATCATGATTTGGCACTGTCCCCTCATGAGTCAATGTAGTCCCCACTCATGAGTCCGTGATGGGTCAAGGGACCCTTTGGGTCCTCTCCTGTGCAGTAAAAGCTGACCCAAAGGGTCCAAATCTATCTGCCTGAGGTGAGGTGATCCACATACTGTAGTAGGTAACTCACATCCCATAGTAGGCAACCTGCATCCCATAGCAGGTGATTTGCCTTCTGTAGTAGGTGAGTTGAATCCTGTACAGCAGATAACTTCCATCTTGTAGTAGGTGATCTGGATCCCCCATAGTAGGTAATGTGCATCTCATAGTACGTAATAACCTGATATCACCAGACCCTTCAAGGGGGGTTTCATACATTACAATGGGGCCTTGAAGGGTCAAAGTAGTTGCCCCAGGCTGCATAACAAAGCTCTTCAAAATCAGCAAACTCAAACTCAAACTGTGCTTGATCAAAAATCCAGCAAAAGAAGCAAGCAGTTACAAACACAATGAGTCAAACCCATTGGGAAAACAGTTATTGAAAGAAATATGATTCACTTCTTGCCATGACTCTTGCACAAAGTAAGGAAAGTGTCAAATCCATCCCATGTAGGCAATTACTACTGGCAACAACTGAACACTTTCTAGAACAATAAGTGAAAGATATCAGGGTCCACCTTATCAAAACCAAAGAGGAAAACACCATGCTTAGCAGGGGTTTTCCTCCATAAACCTTCTGCAAGCTGGTAAGCCCCCTTGGCAACATGAAAGGTGCAGGACCTGAGAAGATTCTGGTGTCCCCACCACCTACTGCTGTGGGCTGTCAAAATTTTTCAGCACAAAAACTGCAACAGTGAAACTTGAGTATGACTGTAGATTTTTGCAGGCAACTAGGAGACTCTATGACCTGGAAATTGCTGAGCTTCACCAAAACAAATCATTGTGCCATCACCTCATGGCACAGTGAATGTTCTGAGGGCACCCAATGAGCTAAGTGAGTCTAGCATGCCTGGCTTGATCACAATTGCATGGACTATATGAAACCTCCTAATCCTCAGGAACTACAGATGACTAAGGAAGCTTGAATGATGATCCACCCTCTCTCCACAGTTTTCATCCCGGAAAACAGTCTGCAAGGGCAATTTTGACCCAGCAGCTGACTTGGGACCCTTTTGGAAATGACACTGTGTGGGATCCCTTGATCATGCTGGCTGACTTTAAAAGAGGGTCCCAATGACACCTGTGGTCCACCCCCAACCTCTCTCTCCTCCTTTCCTTCACCTATTATACATTCTGTCATCTGTTTCTTCCTCCCTTTCCATCCATCCTTACACCCCTTTTACTCACTAAATTCACTATACCCCACATGTCCCATGACCACAAGTCAATAACTGGTTTATCACCAATGGACTGTGGAGACATGATGGATTCAGATTCTGGCAACTCACATTTCATTTGAACTATGTCTCCCCTTCCTCTGGACACCAATCCTCTTGTGTACTCTGACAACCTCTTGCACAAAAACCAATTCCTGAAACCTGAATCTGCACTTGGACTCTTGTTGTTTAACCATGGCAATACCCCAAAATCTAAAACCAACAATCAGCAAAGCATGCATCAAACCACCTCACCCCCACTACATCCTCTCTCTCCTGACCAAAAGCTTCTGCTCCACACATTTGTTCAAGGCATAAGACAGAAAAGATACCTCACATACCTTGACTGAACTAAAAATACAGAAATGAGAAATGGGTAACAGCCACTTGCCAGGGCCCAAGTTAAGTTCAGGAGATGAGAAGTATGTGTTTTCAGCCCTGACTTTGGAGGAGTTGACTAAGGAGTATTACAATGAATTCTCATCTAACAGCCAACCTGTCAGGAGTGAACTGACTCAGTCATGGGGTTCTTGTCATCTTTGCTGTGATCATCAGCATTTTGATCATCATCATTGCCCTCATACTATCAGGCATCAGTCAGCAGGCTGTGGGTTGGGTAATCAATCATTGGCAGCACCTGTGGCTATGTCAGTGCCCCTCATTGCCTCACCCCCCATGTGAGTCCCTACAGCTACCAATCCAGACTCCCCTTTCTCCTCCACCATCATCATCACCCATTCCAATCCCCTACCCCTTGCCATCACTACAGTCCTTTGACACCTTTGGTGTGCCCATGCATGGGCAACCTTCAAGATATCAACTATGAGCATGGTGTAATTGGAAGTTGGGCATGCAACATGTGGAGGGATGCATGAAGGATGAGTAAGGGTTAGTCAGCAGACAGATCATGGTTGATAAGCAGCTGGGTAAGCTTAGTAAGGGTTAGTCAGGAAGGCTGTGGAGGCTTCACTGTACGAGGATCCAGAAGGTTATGGAAGTTGGTGGAAGGTTCTGGAAGGCTGGTGGCTGCATAGAAGGAATAGTATTTATAGCCCTTCACAGTTGGATGATCCTCAGTTTCAATCTCTTAGGATTTCCACTGCAATAGGTGTGAGTCTTGTGCATAGCTGTTTGGTTGTTGCTGTATGCTTAGGATTTCCACTGTGATAGGCATGTGTGGTTAATTCACTTCTTCTCTCTCTCTTTCTGTCCATGGCCTCAGTGGCAGTGTTTCCCTGACACAACCCACACCACTGGCCACTCACAATAATCCTGACTTTGTCCAAAAGTTTGTTGACCAGGCATTGCAAAATGGAATCAGTGTGAACAGAAGAGGTGTGTCACCATCCTGGAAGACACCCTTGCAACCTCAAACTCCATTCACCCCCTGGCCCAAATTCCCTCACCAAGCCTGATCTTTCTCAATAAATCCAGCATCTCTCACTCCTAATGAGGCCCCTAAGCTCATATACCCTGAGCTGTCTTTCAACTCAAGTGACCACAATAACAACAAACAATCACCAGTCTTGCATGACCCTTGCAAAGCTTGCTACCACTACCAGAGATCAATGAGGCAAACAACCATCATACATCCACTTACCTTGCCCAATCTCATAGCTAGTAACCATGAGATGTATCCTAATAAAAAATCTGAGTTGTCTGTACCTCTTTCAGACACCTCCACTCTGGTCACTGACCTGAACCCTTGGGAGGACACAAAGAGGCCTCCAGTGCTGGCAGGGCTTCCTCCAATCCAGGAGTTTGAACCCTTGCCAAGTGTATTGGACAAACCAGGTGATCAAGTCCACCCAAGCCTCATTTGCTCATCCACTTTCTATGCAGGTGTACTAAGGCCTAGTTACACTGAGCCAGTTGTGATGGATGGACCTGCCCAACCTGAAAGCAGACCCACTGATGGAACTATCACACAATAGGGACACTACTTTGGACCTCTTAGGCTGGCTTCCACTACACAGGAACGGACCTAAGAGGTCTCAGACTGCTAAGTAAGTCCAATGCCAATAGAGGCTGCTCACAGGGTCTGACCCTAGGGTAGCTCATGGAGCCTCATTTTATTGTCCATTGGACCTCCTGGCCTCATGTATAGCAGCTACTGCAGCATAGTAATATGTTTGCTGCTGCTGCTTTAAGGCACTATTGGAGCTGCTCACACTATTGTAGCTGCCCTGGAACTCCATCCCATAGAGAATAAAAGCTGCACATCTTCCTGTAGCTGCTGTTAATGGCCCAAGGAGCTGCTCATTCCCCCATCCCCCATCCATCCAGGAGCTGCTCTTCTTACAGAAGCTTCTATGATATTGATATCTTGACTTGCTCATTTCTCCACTTAGCAGCTGCTTGTCTCACAGCAGCTGCTTGTCCCCCAGCAGCTGCTTGTTGAGGGTTGGGGACTGTTGGGGGGTTAGGGTTAGGGTTGGGGTTGGGTGGTTGGGGTTTGGAGTGGGTATGGTTGGGAATGTCTACCCCATGTCTAGTATAGTTCATGGTTGGGGACTGTTAGGGGTTGGGGTTTAGGGTTAGGGTTGAAATTGGCTGGGTGAATGTCTACCCCTGGTTGGGGGATGTTGACTAATCAGCCTTACATGTGCTGCTGCAAGTATGATTAGTCACCAGAAATGTTCCAACAGCAGGATTTGAACCTGTGACCTCACTGTAGGGCACCTGGGACTTTGGCAGCTTAGACCACTGGACTTTCAACCCCCTCCCACCCAGCCATGATTTTTTGTACTACAAGTAGGTGCACTCAAGCCTAAGGTGTATCAGCTAGTTGTGAAGTAGATTGGAGCTGCTATGGAATGGAGAGGAGCTGCTGGCTTTAAATCTCAGTAGCTGCATACTGATATAGCAGCTTATTATTGATCATTATAGGAGCTGCTAGCTCTCAGTATACCAGTACCTGCTTGAAGCACAGCCACATATCAGCACAGCAGAGCTTATGAGCAGCTCTTTGGAAGTTATATCAGCTGCTATAGAAGTGATAGGAGTTGCTGCTCTGAATCTCAGCAGCTGCATGCCATATAGCAGCTGATTACTGTTCATTATAGGAGCTGCTCATTCTTGATATACCAGCAGCTGCTAGGAGCACAGCCACATACCAGCTCTTCTGATGATATATCAGCTGCTATAGGAGCTCCTGGCTCTGAATCTCAGCAGCTGCATGCCATATGGCAGCTGATTACTGTTCATTATAGGAGCTGCTCATTCTCAACATACCAGCAGCTGCTAGGAGCACAGCCACATACCAGCTTTTCTGATGATATATCAGCTACTTTGGGATGGGGAGGAGGTGCTGACTCTGAGTCTTAGTAGCTGCATGGGCACATAGCAGCTGATTGTTTTTCATTATAGGAGCTGCTAGCTCTGAGGGTAGCAGCAGCAGCTGTAAGCACAGCCACACAGCCACAGATTAGGACCTATGAAGAGCTCTTCTGATGATATAGCAGCTACTATAGAATGGATTGGAGCAGCTGGCTCTCAGTATGACAGCAGGTGCTAGAAGAAAGCCCTGATAGCAGCTGAGTGCTGGTGATTGCAAGAGCTGCTGGATATCAGTGCTGGACCTCTTAGGTCCCTTCCTGTGTAGTGAAAGCCAGCCTAAAAGGTCAAAACTTGTTTCCCTGGGCTGACTATCAATCCCTCTCCTTTTCCCACAACTCAGAAAACCATCACCTTCACCCTTCACACAATAGTTTCATCCCTATGAATAACCACCAGCATGAGACACCCAACTCCGCCCTTTCCACACAAAACCTCACCCACTACCATCACTCCACAAAGCAAAGCCCCCAACCAGTGTAAGCAGGAATCTCCTAAGAGACTGTGCCACAGTCAAATATTGTTGAATTGAGGATGAAAGGAGAGGGCCACAGAGTCAATCTGTAGGTTGAGGTCCAATTGAATGAAAGGTTTTGAGGTTGAGAAATTGTCTTCCTAGGGTGGGCTTGGTCTAACAGTGAATGGATGGGGAGATTAATTCAGAAGTCACACTGATGGTTCTCCTCTTGAGAGTCCTATCCAAAGTGTGAACAATACTAGAGGTATATTGGAATTCACCCTGATACCAGCAGCTGTCCTTCAAGACTTCAAAGATGAGGGGGAGGGGGAAATCAATAAAAATTCATGTTCCCTGTAGTTAATATACATTCTGGAATAATGCCATGGTACCTTGCAAACATGTGGGGTTATGGTGAAAATGATGAAAATGAAATCAAGTCAAAAGCTTCAAAACTGAAGAAGATATTCAATTATCAAGTCAGAATAGGGGAATATGGCTTCACCAAGCTATTCCTCCTCTCCTACTGAACAAAATCCTTGGGGGAATGATGGAGCTGGTCATCCTAGACATACCCTCCATCAGACATAGAGTTCTGGAATAATAAATGCCTTTAGTAATCAGAAAAGCAGAGATAAAGATGAAGTGAGACATGGGGAGACTAAATCACAGAAGACCAAGTTCTAATCTGCTTGGTTTTACCTTGGTACCATTTGATGCAGATTTTCAGCATTATTCTGGGGGTGGTTGTTGCTAACTAATTGGATCAAAACTGACAGAGAAGTTCATGAGATACTGAAGGGCAATGTGAAACTTGCAATAGAATCAACTTGGAGAATGCAGTTCATGTCTGATAGACATAAATTTGGAATTTTTCGAAAGGGCTAAATTGTAGCTTTCTGGGCACTATTTTTCTGAGTTGATCCAATCAAAACTGAGGGAGATATTCCACTTTTACTCCTTGAGAGTGTTGTAATAGCCCCTATTTAACATGTGAGTCCACAAGTTGGATGCAATGGCTTAGGTGATCTTGTTTACATAATTCAGACTCATATACCACTGTCAAGGCAATGAACAGCACATAATGGATTGAGTACCAAATGAACAGGGCAAGTTGAATTGCCTTAGCCACAATTGGCTGGACTTGAAGTAACTACAATTTGAGGTAGTCTGTTGAAGACTCAGGGATGGACAAATAAATGTCTTGTGTACAAGGTGGAGGAAAGAGAAATAAAATGGGTCTTGGAGAATTGAAATCTATGTTGTATGGCAATCAAAAGGAATGATAGGATTTTGAAGGATTGGAATTGAATTTATTGGATTTGTTTGAGGAGGTAGTTGGGTCTTGAAGTGAAATATATGTAGTAGGGTTTTATCCCTCCAACACTGGGAGAACTGCTAATTTTCCCCACCATTTAAGCCTAGGCAGGTTGATTCTCATCATCTTGTTGAATGAGAGCACCAATTGAACCATCAGATCTGTGAGTTTGAACAATGCCAAAGGATCTGGGATCAGGCTCATGTGCAGGAGGTGGACTCACTGGTGGAAATGTGCAAGGGGCTTGAGGATTGTCAAAGGATGGTATTGGGGGACCAACAGGCTGCTAAGGGTGATTGAGAGCAACTCCTACAGTTGGTACAGTTGGTACAGTGCTGTGCCAAGAGTGTAGTCAAAACAAGCAATAGTACAACAAACCAGCTGTCCCAGTTTGTGGCCTTTATCAAGGAACTTAACCAAGCCCTGGACACCATGGTTACTATTCCCACTACACCCTCAACTGCCCTCAGGTCAATTGTTCAGCACCTTGGCTTCATCATTCAGGAACACAATGTCCAATCCAGCCCTATATGTGCATTTACCATATACTGTCTCATTGCTCCCCTTAAATACCTGCTGCTCACTTTACAACAGCATGAGCATCTTAAAATCATACCTGAGATCTTGCCACCCCCTCAGGAATTGTCTTGGTTTTGTAAACTCATTAGGAGCTTGTGCAGCCAACTAACTGAAGAGGGGTTAGCTGCAGCTCCAGGTCTGTTTACTGACTTTGAGACAGAATGGTATCTACTTGATGTAACCATCCAAGACCCACCAACTCCACCATTCTCCCTGACATACACTCCATCTGACACTGACTCCCTTGAGGTCCAGATAACCCTAACAGTCAAACCCATGGGACTTCTTGTCCTTGACACTGAAGCCCTACATGAGGCTCCTGTAAAATATAACCTCTCCTAAATGCCTGCTTCTGTCCCTCTTTCTTTCTCTTCTCTCTTGCTCTTAACTTGCTGTACCACCAAAAGACTGTGTTCTCAGTGTAAGCAGGCTGGTTAAGAACCAATCCAACTGCAGTCCACAATGTTGAACTGGAGATGAAGGAGGTCACAGAATTAATCCAGATGTTTGGGTCCAAGTGGGGGAAGGTCTTTTGGATCAGGGGAATTGCTGCACTATTCAAGCAATTGGAAATATGGAGTCTTGTTGGTTACTGTACCACACCCTAAGAATCTCCTCATGAGACCTTAGTCAAAGCACAGTTAGAGTAGCCTTTTCAAGGGAGAAATCACCCAGGAACCAGCAGCAAATCAGTGTGCTTCAGACTGGAAGGAGGGGGAGAACTACTGAATTTGTGTGCTAGCTGCCCTAATATACAATCCAGACTTCACCTCAATACAAAGTAAAAAAAGGCAGACATAAGGGACATATAGAGAAAAAGAAATGAAGTTAACATCTTCAAAAATGATGGAGATTGACACATTACATGCTATTCCTCCTTCAATTCCGGACAAGTTCCCTTAAGAAAAAGTGAAATAGGTTTCCCTGAGGGTCTTCTCCATTGGACATAAGAGGGACAGAAGTAATTCACTATTTTGGATGGTGGAGCAAAGGGGGAGTCATGGGGAGGGAGTTGTCTTGTGAGGAATGGAGTTTGTGTCTGATAGTTTTTCCCTTAGTACTGTTAGATGTGCATTTTTAACAGCTTTCAGAGTGTGGTATTTTCAAATGAATCTGATAAGAACTGGCTTTGAAAATTGAGAAATACTCCTTTAGAGTATGAATCATGAAAAGATAATGGTACAGGGACTGCATATTTGATCCATTTGTTGCATGTTTGGTACTGTTTGATAGGTACGATTCATATCTTTCTGGGCACTGTCATTCCAAGTCAATCCAATCAAAACTGATGGAGAAATTTGAAAAATACTCCTTTATAGTAGTGCAACCCCTTTCTGGATCATGGGATGGATCTGCACATCCAGAATTGGAACTGGGCCTGGTCTGCTGTAGAAGAGAAAACATTTAAGCACTTGAGAACCCCTTGAATCAAGCTCTCCAAGAAGTCTGTGTCTTGCCAGTATTAATATTCTTTGGATGTTCTTCATTTAATTTCTGCATTTTGGCATTTTTTTAAGATAGGATACATGTATTATGTAACTGGATACCATTTAGGAATAATTCCATAATATTTGTACTAAACTCAGACCCAAGTTACCTGCTTAGACATCCCTAGACATGCCTAGAGTTGCTTAGGCACACAATTAGACACCTCCTGGTGATGGTCAACCTGTTTTAATTTATTCACTAGTAGACACACTGCATACTAAGCCCCATGGACACACCAGGAAACTCTAATGAGATATAGCAAGCTCTAGACATGACTAGACACAGCTGATTTAGGCATGCCTAAATCAACTGCAGGGTGTCCACCAAGTCATTGTAAAACCCCTGGAGCAGCACCTGACTCTACACATCACTAGACATCACTGATTTAGGCATGTCTAACTCAACCCTGGATAGGCCTCTTCAATTCAAAGTCAATAATTAGCTCTAGACATCATTAGACACAACTGATTTAGGCATGCCTAAATCAACCCCAGAATGCCTATCATAGTAGGCACCTGAAGTGGGCACAGATACATGTGCCTATCATAGGGACTTAGAAATTTTTCATCTTCTGAACACACTGCCTATATAAAAACCACCTGTTATGTGATATCCCAATGCAACTGGAACCCACTTAAGAGGTACCTTTTTGAGGGTGCATTAGGTGGGGATTGGTAAAATAGTTACTAAGGAAGGGGAGATGAATAAAGGATGTGAGAGGTAAGTGGGAAGGTGAGGATTACTAAGGAAGGGGATTTGTGAGTTGTAAGCAATGAGCAGTGAGGTCACATGATTGTGGGATAGCCATGGTTAGTCTCACAAGGTTGCAAGTACAACTTGTAACACTTGGTCAGCCAGTTATGACACCTACCTTAGGTGGAAAAATGAGGCATTTTTAATACCTAACTAGGTCCCAAGCAATACAAAATGTCCAACTCAGAGTCTTTAATACCCCTGGCTTACAGACTTTGGGCCCAACTTCACCTCATGCTGTAGTATGCCAAATATAGTAACTATGTTGGTGTGGTTGGAGATGGTTGGTGGTTGGAGTGGGTGGTTAGGGGTGGGATTGTCTGGTTGTGAATGTCTACCCCCATGTCCAGTGAGGTTAGGGTTAGGGTTTGATCAATTACATTATGCTTAGGTAATATTTCTGTATGTGGAAATATTACATAATTAGTTGTTGCAATATAGAGATATTACATAATTTATTTCTCCATCAGGAAATTGTACAGGAACTTCCATATTTGGCCATATTTAAATCATTACCTAATCAACTCCCATATTTGGAAGTATTACATAAGCATCTACATCTGGATTGATTACCTAAGCTACCATATACAGCTATATTCCCTGATATATTAGATAAGCAAAAAAGTGGAAAAGGGGTCATGCAGTACTTTACTGTGTCTGCAATATCACCAAAATTTAAAGAGAATGGAAAATTTCCAGAAATGTTCCAAGTATCTGTCAGAGACTCAAGTTTACAGGATCTTAATAAGGCAGTTGGGGAGTATTGCATAACAGGATATGTGCCCTCATTGAAGGTGCTTCTGGGAATATTTCCCATGGTAGTCATGGGCTTTATAAAGCAATGTGGGGAGTATTTCAAAGTGCACAGGGATATGTGCCCTCATTGAGGGTACTCTTGGGAATATTTCCCATGGTATGTATGGGCTCAATAAGGCAATATGGGGAGCATCTTGAGACATGTGCCCTCATTGAGGGTACTCCAGGTAGATTTCACATGGCATGGAGATTTGCATGGACTTCATAAGGCAATGTTGTGAGTGCAATATTTTACTTACATCAGGATTAGAAAAGTGCAGAAAGGATGAAGGAAAGTGGCAGTAAAGTAGTTTAGTCAGGGACATTTTCAGGGGGAAATGTTGTGGAGGGCAAGAGAGGAGGGTGAGGGTGCTGGTAAGGATGTGATTGAGGTGGCATGGAGTAATGGAAGCTGCAGGAGAGTGTACAGGGCCAGGAAAGTGGTGCAAATATTTTTGGTGTTGAATCCAGGATTGGAAATACTGAGGTTGGAAATTTGTGCAGTTGGGTACAGGTACACAGGAGCATTCTACATGGAGGCTGGAGGTTCAATGCAAGCACTGTCCAGGAATTGTTTGGACTACAAAGTGGGTGGCACTATGGGAGGTGTGATAGAAGAGAGTAGAGTGGATGCAAGATGGATATGGTGATGTAATATGAAATGTGGCTGTTATGTATGGGAAAGTGCACATATGAAACTGGGGTGGTGACCCTGATAGATCTAAGATGATATATGCAGGCTGGACAGTTATGAGGGTGGTAAGGGAATTTTTGTTGGGAGAAAGTGAGTGGACAGAGGGCAGATTGGTTGAGAGACTGAGCAGGATGTTGGATTGTTCTGTTTCTTGCAAGGTTTGGAAGGATCTAATTAAGCATTGTATAATATGAATTACAAGCTGTCATCAGTGGTTTGTTGGCACTGGGATGTGTGGACTAGAACAAAATAGGGGAGGATTATGTAGCAATGGGTGTCTCCTGTCTGTCAGGAAATTCCAGAGGAGTGGAAAAGCAGGGAAGATTGTGGCATATGGCATTTTCAATGGGGTTTCTCCTGTCTCAGAATAATTGCTGGTGAGATTGGGGGTATATATGGTGAAGAGAATTCTCTAGATGAGTGGGCCCCCTTCATCAGTATTTCCACTCAAGTGTTCAATTAGCTTGCATATGCACTTTTTTCACTATGCCTGACAGCAAACTGTTTTGCCAAGCAGCAGCAGAGATTGGCCAGTATCTCTCACTGATCAGATGTGATGTTGTGGATATTTCCAACTATTCATCTTGGCAGCAGCATCTTATGACTGTGCAGAATAACCTGGGGGTTACAATGCTTGGACTGTGCATGTCTACTCATCAGCATCTTCAGAACATATACCATTGAACAAATCACCTTCTGACAGAGGTTCTGGAGGAGATATTGGGGTGGGTGCTGGGATCAGTAAATGTGCTGGGATGTGTTCAAATGGCATTTGGCTTGTGGCTGGCATGTCAGAGGTGGAATCAAGTCATTATCACTTGACCAAGGTTCTTCCATGCAGTTTTTGTCAACACCTGGTCTTCAAATATCCCCATTCATTGGTTCTTGAACAACTCTCTTGATTTCACTTGGTATGTTGGGACAGACAAAGTGCAGCTGCCAGTGACAGCATCTGTGGACTGAATCTTCACTTCCACTCCTTTGGCTTCTATTTGATTGCTTCACCTGATCTTCCATGGACAATTCCAAGGACATCATGTTCAGATGGACTGGATGCTTAGTTGGGTGTTCTATCAACCATCATTCTGTGGGATTGAACATCTGGAAATTGTGGATGTGGTGGAGGAGCTTGTGCTGCTGCCAAGTTTGCATTTATTGCCAAAGTTGAGGATGCTGGAGGTGATTCAGAGCCAGATTCCAACAATTGGACTTGGGGCGACAACATCAGTTTGGCATATCTACTTTGAGGCTCTGGTCATGCCACCTCTGATCAGTACAAAGGCATTTTACCACCTGTGGAGATTTCTGAATGGGTGTAGGCATCTTCAAAGTCTGCAATGGGTGAAGATAGGAATGCTGGATGGAATGTTCTTGGTTGATCCTGGGGTGCCAGGGGACTGGTCATTTTCATTTGATTGGCTCAATATGGAGATTCATTCAAGGACAAGTTGCACAGCTGGGCTAATGTTGTTGTTGCATACAGGACTGTGGGTTCATGAGTTGAATATCTTGCTGGGTGGGAGGGTAGTGTGTGATTCTGAGGTGCTGTATTGGCTGGCATCAGGGGTAAGTTGAGAGATTGTTGTTGGAGTGGTGTCTGATGTGTTAAAGGGTTTTCATTTCAGATTTCTTCTTGCCAGAACATCAAAAAACTTCACTTCTACATTGAAGATTCAGTAGCTGGGCAAGGAGTGGAGTGGGGATTGCTGTTTGAGGGTGGCATGCTGAAAGGATGATTTCCTCTATTGCAGGAGGTGACTATTGTGCAGGAAGGGGGCTTCCATTTGGTATCTGAACTGCATGGGTGGAGGGTAAGACGTGACCACATGATTACAGCAAAGGCAAACTTTCTCCACCATACAGTGGAGCAGTATGAGTTCTGTCAGAGATCAGGGGGGTACCCTTCAATGCTGGAGCTGGGAGAAATTCCTGGAAACATCAAGAGTGTGTGGATGGGGATGTTCTTGTGAGGGACATGTCACCTATTCAGCATCTGGCACAGAAGGTATGTCATTGATATTGGTAGGAGTGATTTACTGAAGTAAATTTTTGGACAGGTTGTTCAGAGCTCATTTGGGGTTGACATATCAGAGATGATGGGGGAACAAGAAGAAAGGCTAAATCATTCCTCTGATCATTCTGAGATATACTTGAGGCTTCCTTGGCCAAGAAGTAACTGCCAATGGATCTACTAAAGGAGAGAGAAGGGCATGTAGATAGATGGGTGGAAAAAGTAGCAAATAGTTGGAAGAAGGGGAATGGGAGAAAGTGAACAAAGTATTGGGGCATGATGCTTGCTATTTTTGAAAGGAATGGAAGCACAACAAGTAGACAAAACTAATTTTATTGGGGCCCTCCAGGGTAACTGCACCATGCATTTCAAGATGGACTTAAGCCCCTTGCTCCAAGTCTTCATCATTGGACTGTTGCAGATCATAATTGCAGTACCTTTTGTCAGGATCAAATTGACATTTGCTTCCACCTAAGGACTTACCCGTCAGAGTATCATTCTTCATCAACCCTATCATATGGTGCCTACTTCCTCAAATGCTCTTGTCTCCTCTCTCCCTCCATTCACTACGGGGGTTATTGTCATCCTTGCCATTATTGGCATTTCTCTTATTATTATTGCCCTCGTTCTATCAGGCCTTGGCCAGTGGGCTATGGGCTGGGTAGTCAACCAGTGGCAGCATTGGCGCCCTTGTCAGCACCTGTTGTTCCCTCACTCCCCACATGAGTCCATGGAGTTGCCAATCCAGACTCCCCCTCCTCCTCCTCTACCCCCAGTCCCTGAATCCACATCACCTGTCCCAATCCATACTCCATCCACATCATTACGGTCCTTTGACACTTTGGACACCTTTGGAGTACCCAGGTGTACACTGCCTTGGAAGTACATACACTAAGGGGGATACATATGGAAGTTGGGGCATAGCCATGTGGAGGTGCGCACAGGATTTGTAACATGGCTGCATCAGCTTAGTGAGGCTTAGTGATGGTGGCTGTGGAGGCTGACTGATGGGCTGTGGAGCTGGCATTCTAGGAGGATCCGGAAGGTTATGGAAGACGGCAGAAGGCTCTGGAAGGTTGGAGGCTGTGTGCAGGAAATAGTATTTATAGCCCTTCGCAGTTGGGGGATCACCAGTTTCAATCTCTCAGGATTCCCACTGCGATAGGTGCGAGACTTGTGTGTCCCTTGTTGTGTGGTGTATACTCAGGATTCCCACTGCGATAGCGTGTGGTTAATTAATCTCTTTCCTCTTTCTGTTTGTGGCTTTGACGGCAGTGTCACCCTGACAGGGGCTGTGGGGATCTAACTCACATTGTAGGGGGAACCCTTGACAAATTTTTTTAAATCTTTGGTTAAATGAATCCCATTGACTCCCTCTTTCCAATGGTCCTGGTTGTAATGAAATTGGACCACTGGTTCATGTTTTATGGCCATTTTTCTCCCTGATGAGCTGGCATCCATATCTCCCCCATTTCTCCATCAATTTCCTTCATTTTTGTACCAATGGATGCAGCCCATTGTGCTGTATCCTCATCTCTGAGGATGATTATTTTGGTGGCTCCAGTGTGGAGCTGCCTCAGATTCCTTGTTTTCAACATCCCTGCCACCCCTGCCATGATTCTTTGTGGATCATGATGTTTGTACCACCATCCAATCCAGCTTGATCCCCTCTTTCCAAGGAATGTTATTTCAATAAAATCCAAGCACTCCTTCACATGCTATGGCCATTTTTGTCTCAAATCACTGCTGTATGCCATATATGGCAATATTATGTAAGATGATTACATAATATTTCCATAGATGGTAATATCATTATAGTGCTATTACTATATATAGAAGTATTCCATAAGCATTACATAATTAATTACATAAGACTTCCATATATGGCAATATGCCAGTGAATAATATCACCATGGAAATATTACATAATCAATTATGTAATAATATTATATAATCTTGCCATATATGGTGTATTCCCAATGTGGCAATGTTGAGGGTTGTTCATGGGTCTGATGGTTCAATTCATGAGTCTGATGGTCCAACTCATGAGTCCAGGGATCAAACCCATGGGTCTGGGGGTCAAACTCATGGGTCTAATGGCCCTACTCATGAGTCTGATGCCCAACTCATGAGTCCATGATGGTCCAAACTCATGAGTCCAGGGGTCAAACCCATGGGTCTGGAGGTCAAACTCATGAGTCTGATGCCTAACTCATGAGTCTAACAGTCCAACTCATGAGTCTGATGCCCAACTCATGAGTCTAATGGCCAACTCATGAGTCAATGCCCAACTCATGAGTCTAATGGCCCAACTCATGAGTCCAATACCCAACTCATGAGTCCAATGGCCCAACTCATGAGTCCAATGGCCCAACTCATGAGTCCAATGGCCCAACTCATGAGTCCAATGGCCAACTCATGAGTGCCAACTCATGAGTCATGCCAACTCATGAGTCCATGCCAACTCATGAGTCCATGCCCAACTCATGAGTCCATGACCCAACTCATGAGTCTAATGGTCCAACTCATGAGTCCAATGGCCCAACTCATGAGTATAGTGGTCCAACTCATGAGTCTGAGGGTCTAATTCATGAGTTTGATGGCCCAACTCATGAGTCTGAGGGTCCAACTCATGAGTCCAGGGCTCAAATCCATGGGTCTAATGCTCTAACTCATGGGTCAGCAGGTCCCACCCATGAGTGGGATGCCCCAGCTCATGAGTTTTATTGTCAATACCCTGCCTTGACCATGCCCAAGTCATGATTTGGCACTGTCCCCTCATGAGTCAATGTAGTCCCCACTCATGAGTCTGTGATGGGTCAAGGGACCCTTTGGGTCCTCTCCTGTGCAGTAAAAGCCAACCCAAAGGGTCCAAATCTATATGCCTGAGGTGAAAAACAAAAACCAAGAATATGGCAAGAATGTTCAATATAATGGATAGTCCATGTACTCTACACATATTCCTCCAACATATGTGCATTTTGGCAAATTCTGATCAATACAAGTGGCTGAATCTACTATCTAATTGAGCCTTGTTCTCACAATTCTAACACTTTCAGTGAAAATGTTTGCATATTCTATCTATTACATGGTTATGTGCTCTGTATCCACTTGTGGGAATGCTTGTGACCTTGATGTTTGGATGCTTTTAAATGCTGGAAATTGCTGGCATTGAGTTACTCAATGGTTCAGGGGTTCATTCATTGACATTACAGTACACCATTGTCAGACATTGACAACTTCAGATTGCTTGGATATGGCAGACTTCAAGGTGCTCAAGATCATTGTCAAGAACCCCACATGCTGGGAACTCATGCTGCCATCATCACAGGCACATGTGATGTCTTTTATTTGCATTGCATGCAACTCACAGCACTTTTCTTTGTCCAAAATAATCCTCAGGTCTTCAAGGACTTCATCTGAGTTGACAGCTCCTTACCTCATTTTGTAATTAAGGTGGGGGTGGTGTTGGGGTTAGGCAGGGTGGAAATGGAATGAATTCCCTTATTGTCATGGAGATGATAGGGAAAATGGAATGACTTCCCATATTGACATTGAGACAATAGGGGAAAGAGAGTGAATTCCCATATCATCATCAAGATGATAGGGGAGACAGAATGACTTCCCTTATGTCATTGAGACAATAGGGGAGAACTGAAGTGGATTCCCTTATCATCATCAAGATGATAGGGGAAATGGAATGACTTCCCTTATCATCATTGAGACAATAGGGGAAATGGAATGAATTCCCTTATCATCACTGAGATGATAGGGTAAAGAGAATGAATTCCCTTACTGTCATTGGGACAATAGGGGAAACAGATGCCCTTATCATCATCAAGATGATAGGGGAATAGAAGTGGATTCCCATATCATCATTAAGACAATAGGGGGAAAGGGAATGAATTCCCTTACTGTCATCAAGACAATAGGGGAAACAGAATGACTTCCCTTATCATCATTGAGACAATAGGGGAAATGGAATGAATTCCCTTATTGTCATCAAGATGATAGGGGAAAGGGAATGAATTCCTGTATCATCTTGATGATGATCTGGGAAATGGATTCAAGTCCTCTATCACTTCCATAAGGTCTCAAGATCACACTGTTTCCCATATCATCATTGAGATCATACAGCATATACAGGCCAGTGAAGACCAATCACATGATGAACACATTCCAAACATGAGGCAACATGGTATATATAGAGCATCCCAAAAAGAGGGAATGTGGGGTTAGCCACTTCACTATCACTGTCACTTGAACCTCAAACACAGTGAAGAACATGGCCTCTGAATTGCACCACAGTGAAAGGGTGAAGGATACAAAAGGGAAGGGGAGGGAGGTGACACCCAGAAGTGTGAGTAAAGAGGGGATAGAGGAATAGATGTGACTGACAGGGAAATGAGACAGGTGGAGGGAGGAGAGATGGGGACATTTGCAGAGATGATCTCACCTATTGATGAGGAGATCATGATCATCAATGATGAGCATGATCAAAGGCATGATGATTGGACACTGTGTGGTTGACCTGAGTCAGGTAAAGTCACTTGGGTGGTATTCATTCATTGGAACTGTCATGGGATTGAACAGAAGCATGCAATGAATTTGATGGAGCACATTCAGAGTCAATGTATGGTAGACAAGGAGTTGGGGATCCAAATTGGGCTGTGTTGAGAATGGATCAAGAACAAGTTGGTCATGACACTGGATGGAACATGTGTTCAAGACCTTCCTGTTCTGGAGCTAATGAAGGTGGGCAAAGAAGCAGTTTCTCAAGGGGAATTTCAACCATTTGGGGGGGGAACCATCAACAGGTAGTGATCAAGCAGCTCATGAAGATGATGGAGGAAGAACTTGTTCATGTGATGGAGATGACAAACAAAATCCACAGTCAAATGGAGGGGGAGGATGGGGAGGAAGGGGATGAGATGGAAGGTAAGGAGAAGCTGGAGGAATGGACATGGTGAGTGGGACTTCTGAAGGGGCAGAAGCTATGGAATAATCTGTGGTGTTTGAATGGGTGGGACCTTGGTGCATATCTGGTATCAAGTGAGAGCAGGGTGCTAAGGAGAGGAGCAGATTGACTCGAAGCACCACATTTAACAACAACATTCTATTTTCTCACTTGTCATGAAACATGAACAAGTATGTGTACCTGGAGACAGATTCTAAGATGCTTCTTGATCTTCAAGAGGTATGTGGATCATGGAAGGTGGATGATGTGGCATGGATGACAGAGATGGGGATGGGGATGAGTGATGGGTGATTCCAAGAACTGAGCTGACCACAGCCTAATTTTTCCCAGGCATTGAAGGAGTACACAATGAAGGAGCAACTGATCTCCATGAATTTGACAATGAATATGTTTATATGGTTGCAATATGCAGTTCAAATGATGTGCCAGTATGTGACATGTGGGGACCACTACTTCCACAGGCATTACACAAAGATCAAGGGGATGCAGACACTGATAGGAGATCATCTTGCTGGGGTAAGTGAAGAGGTGATTGCAAAGAAGAGGACTGATGGAGTGAGCACAGCTGCTATCTATGTTGTTTGAGGAGAATCATTGAGTCTTGATGATTGGTGGCTCACTGTACATGTTTGGGACAGCAGAAGACAAGTGAGTGGTGATGCAGGAGCACAAGTGACACCAAGGAGGGCTAGGGGTGGTTGAATGGGAGCAAGTGTATGTGTCACTGTGTGAGCACATCACTGATGGTACATTCCTTGGTGAGCTGATGGGGTTGTTTGACTCTGCATTCTCAACAGCATTCTGCGATGATTCTGGAGTGATAACAGAGTTCCTTATGTGGGGGAAGCTGTACCTGTCTGCATTTGATAGGTATACAGTGGAGGTGTGATTGATCATCCAGAAGGAGGTGAGGAAGTGGCAACTAGATGGGGGGTATGAGCTGGTTGTGGAGCAAGTTGAGTGGTTGTTGATGAACTGGCCACATATGAGTGGGCTCCTGATGCTGTTTATGTCCAATTGTCTGTTGGAGTGGATGGAGGGGTGACTTTGGTCTATTCAGGATGGGATTGTGGAGGCAAGCCTGTGTGGCCTATTATCTTGTGGTTTCTTGTATTGTCTTGAAGACAATACAGGATAGGGACATTTTCCCATATCATCTTTGAGATGATATGGGAATGGGGCCATTTCCTGTATCATCTTCAAGATGATACAGGAAAATGTCCCTATCCTGTATCATCTTGAAGACAATATGGGAATTGACATGTAGCTTCACACTGATATCACCCACCCTCTCATCAATAGATTGCCACTTGGTTCAATCCCATTGTATGGCATAACATCAAATTCTTCCATTCAAAAGAGAAAACTTGTGACATATCTGAGGCCCTCCTACACAACCCTCATGTCACCCAATATGTTCACAACTCTCAGCCAAAGGTCCCCTCTTCTTCTTCACTCCATGCCTCCCCCACTCTAATCCTTCCTCCAATAGATGGCATTCTGGTTCCACATCAATTCAGTGGGCACCCTTGTCAACTTCACCCATGCTCTCCATCAAATCACCCCCATTCATGGTCCACACTCTGACCTTGCCACCATTAAAAGCATCCCCATCCCTGGCCTTTGCCCTCAAAAAACTAAACTAAAGTCAAAGGACACCCAGCCTCTCCCCCCCTCCTCCTACCCTTACTTCAGTTCTCTCATCCCTCCCATCTCCAAGGAGGAGATCAATTGCACTTGGTTGGGGTGTAAACCCATCTGGTCCCAGCCAAAGAGCTCCATTTGCTCCTCCCCTCTTGTCAAGAGATGGATGATTGCCATCACCACCATCAATCTTGTCAAGAATATGAATCACCTCCAAATGGCCCTCCTCATCAAACTTCACTACATCAATTGCTATCACCCCCTTCTCCTTAAGACTAGCCCTGGTGCCATCCTCCACTATGAGCTCTCCATCATCTTCACCATCCATTGCAAATTTTCTGCCTACTTTGAATTCTGGGACCCCCTCATCCCCAACTCCTCCACCACCACCAATACAACCTTCCTTTCTCCCCTTGAAATCTCTTCCCTTGCTACCCTCAAAAACCTCTCCACTGAACATCACAAGTTCAATCAGAAGATTCTCTCCCTTGTTGAAAAATCAAAATATAATGACATCAATTTCAATCTCAAGAGCAAGCTTAGCAGCAGCATCAAGATTGCCCTCAACAATCTCCTTTGGGTCTCTCTTCTCCTCTCTTCTCTTTTCTCTCCCTCTCACCTCTCTTCTCTCTTCCAGGAAATGGAGTTACATCAGGAGTGCCAGTGTTGTGCCCTTCATCCTCCTCCTCCCCTCCCAGATGGTCAGAAGCATGTCCTGTGCAAGGATCTTGTTCCCAGAGGTGAATACAAATGCTCCACTGCTGTCTCCCCTGTCCTTAGCCCTCCTCCCACTGCCCCTGTCCTTCTCCCCTCCTCACACTCTCCCCTTCCACCTGATCATGTCAAGAGTAAACACATCATCAAGGATGACAATGCTGTTCAGACTCCTCGAGATGATGCCAATGAGTCTGATGACTCTGATGACACTGATTCTGATAACTCTCAGGAACACATCAATCCTGATTGCAATGATCCCAATCACAACAACCCCAATCACATCAATCCTGATCCCAATGATCCTGATCCCAACAATCTTGATCACATCGATCCTGATCACAATGATCTGATTCACTCTTGCTCTCCCCATCCTCTCCCCAATTCATCTACTTCTCTCCATGTCCCTCCCACTGGTTCTCTCCCCCCTTCCTTTCATCCTTTCTTGCCTTGCTCTTCCCCTCTTCCCCTTGACCTCCCTTCCTCCTCCCCCTTCCCATCAATCCTCTGGTCATACCACTCCCACTCCTTCTACTCCTTGTCCTCTCCTTCCCACTACCCCTCACAACAGAGAGACTGAGGTTCAAGGCTCAAGATCTCCCTCCCTTCCTTCCTCCCCCATCCTCATCCTCCCTTCCTCCTTTCCTTTTGCTTGTGATCTTTCCCCTACTCCCTGTCAACAGTCCCCATGTCTCTAGACCCCTTTTGCCCAATCCTCCTCCCTCCCATGTCACTCACTCCCACACTAGGGCTCCTGCTACCACATCCACTCCTGGTAAGCACATATGTCTTCAAAATATTTCTTGTTTCCTGTATCATCTTGGAGATGATATGGGAATTTCATGTGATTTCTATATCCCTTCTTTCTCATCCTCTCTTCTCTCCCTCCCCATTCAGCTCCCTCCCATAAGTCCCCCTCCCTTCTCCTCCCCTTCCTTTCTTATCTCCTTTTTAGCCTCCCTCAACAATCAATCCTCTTCTGACACCATCAAACACTCTCTCCCCTCCCCTGATACTGGTACTCTCCCTCTTTCTTCCCTTCCCCCTTCCTCTCTCACCTGTCTCTCCTCTCCCTTAGCTACCTCCAAAAAATCAAAGACTTCAAAATCAGGTACCCCCTATCTTTCTACCCCTCCTTCTCTTCTAGCTTCCTCCTCTTGCTCCCTCCAGAAAGCTCCTTATCCTGCTCTCTGATCTCATTCCCTCATCCCTTCCTTGTTCATATCCTCCTCTCTATCTTCTCTACTCTCAATACATATCTCCATTATTCCTCCTCACTTCTCTATCACATCCTCTTCCTTACTCTCACATCCCTCTTTCTTTCTCCCCTCTCCTTTCCCCATTCCCTTCCCCCCCTCATTCCTCCCCCTCATTATGTAAGCTTCTTCTTTCCTCACTCAACCATCCTTCCCATCAGTATTACAACTTATCAACAAATACATCTCTTCATTCACTCTTGTCAAATTCCAATCTTGAAAAACAACATGCATACTACACCAGCACATCAATCCATCCCATTTTCCCCATAATTCTCATCATCTGCTTTCTTACCTACTTCATAACTCTCAATCTCTAACCCATCCATCATCCATCTTCTCCCTCTCCTCATTCATTCCTCCCACCTTCTGCAATCTTTAACTCCACTCATCATCATCACTCTAGAGCCCTACAACATTTACCATAACCACATCCTTAATTCATCTTTTTTAACTTCAACTCCTTAAACCATCTACCTACATACAGAACTACTCACCTGGGGCAGACAAAGCATCCTAACAAGCATTACTCTAGAAGGATAAAGTAAAACAGAGCATCTCATTTACACATTGAGGGGATTAGGAAACATGCCTGTGAAAAGCATCACATCATTGGAAAAGCACACAAGGTCCTGGAAAGAATAAGGCATGGAATATTACATCTCAATAGACACCTCTACAATAGTAAGGAATCTTAGATAGGTAGATCATGCAATGTTCTACAATGCAACCTTGAAGGGATAAATATCCCTCCAATCTGCCATGGTAGAACAACAAAAATTCAACACTAGCACTAGCTAGTAGAACTTTGTCTCATAGACAGCTTCCTCTCAAATCATAGTGATTGACTGTTCCCTGCTATGAAACCTTGTAAACTCATCTTCCCAGTGCAATTAAGTACCTCTGGTGTGGTCCAGCTAGTGAACAGAACATGTGTAGTCCCACTAGTTGGAGAATAGCCCACTAGAGTTAAAGCTCCCTTGTATCTGAATCTAAACCCATGCATAGCAACCTGCTACAACCTCTTGCCTAGACTCCAAGTAGCCAGAACCTCTGATTATGTAATATGCAGATATTAGCACAATTCACATTGTGCTACAGGTCATTACTCCTTTATGACACTAGACCACCACATTTCCAGTTTGTCTTATCCTTCCTTGACTTGACCCAGAGTCATACTACTTTTCCCTGAGGACCTCTATTATGCCTTCTTGTCCAAGTCTGCAGGATGCAAGTGGTAAGGTATTAATATTATTCCACCTCAGTAGTGTGCAGTTCCTGCATACCCTTGGCCATGTTCCCATAGCTTCTAGCTACACCTTGTGTACTTAGAGCATCCTGTGAAACCTTGGACCATTCTCAGTGACTAAGACTGAGGCTCAAGTTGGATAGCTTTCCCTGAGAGTTCTGTGGTGATACAACCTAGGCCATAAAACCCTTCTACAATTACTAAAACCATATACCAGTGACTGACTAAGCCAAAGGAGGCTTAATTATGAGGTCCCTCATAATTTGGGACCAAGCTTCAGGTATCCCCTTGGAATTGCAAAAAAAATAAAAAATAGGCACATTAGGGCCAGTTCAGCTGCACAAGAAATGTTTCTCAGGAGCGTTTCTGGTGAATGTGTTCTGGAATTTTTGAACCTGTTTCTGTAGTCCAGAAACACCTATCTACATCTCATACTTTCTTGTATTTCCACATCTATGAGTCCAATCCACAATACCAAGACTCAAAATGACAAATGGAAACATGTGCAGGCACTTACAAGGCAGCAGAACCAAGTCATCCTTGCTGCTGCTGCTGCCACTGTTGCTGCCACCATCCAGTATGCTCAAAGCCACTATGCTAAGACCCCTTACCACACATCCCCTTTCACTGGAGAGATGTGGGTAAAAGAGCTACTCTCATGCCCTCACCCATCTCGTATTCATGACCAATTGGGTATGCAGAAACATGTTTTCCTTCGTTTGGTCCATGCTTGCCAGGAGAAAAGTGGCCTCTGGTGGTCAAAGCATCTGTCTGTTGAGGAGCAAGTTGCAATATTCTTACATTATGCTGTGTATGGGGGGACAATGCGGAGCATTGGGGAGAGATTTCAGCATAGTAATGATACCCTATCCAAGTAAGCATAGTCTAATTTCTGTGGACACTGCAATATAACTACTTGCTTATCTTGGTAGGTATTTCCATGGTGTCCTCAATGCCATTATAAATCCTACATTGTATAATTCATATATCCGCCTTCCAACTGCAAATACTCCACCCTCCCCCACCATTACCAAGAACCCAAAGCTCTCACCCTTCTTTGATAATGCTATTGGTTGTCTTGATGGATCACATATCACTGCCCATCTGCCTGCTGATGACAGGGCAGCTTTCCGTAATTGAAAAGAATCTGTCTCACAAAATATCCTGGCATGTTGCTCATTTGAGCTCCTTTTTACCTATGTTCTTAGTGGATGGGAAGGCTCTGCTGCAGATACAGCACTCTATGCAGATGCAAGAAGGATGGACTTCACAATACCAGAGGGGAAGTTTTACCTGGCTGATGCAGGTTTCACTCTCTCAAAAGAATGTATTATTCCTTATTGTGGCATCCATTATCATCTCCAAGAATGGGGCCAATCAGATTTGACATAGAGATTGATATAATTTCCAGAATCCAGATGGACTGATTTTTTTTGAGGCCAAAAGACTACTGTGAATTATTCAATCTTCACCACTTCCAAGCTCGGAATGCTGTTGAAAGGATCTTTGGTATTCTCAAGTGATGCTTTCCTTTACTTACACATGGGCCCAAGTTCCCATTTGTCACTCAAGCTCATGTACCTGCACTGTGCACAATCCACAATTTCATCCATATACATGACACTCAAGAGATTGAGGACTTCCCTGAGGATATGATGGACCTGGATTTTGATAAATGGGTAGCTGGTATGGAGCAGGAGCCACTCTCCCAAGCTGATCATAGGCATGGTATGGAATTGCAAGAAGAAATTGCACTTTCAATGTGGGAGAGCTATCAGGAAGAGCTGGAGTGGCAAAGGATCACTTGATTATTCTCTATCTCCTGGATCTATGACATGAAATAATCAATCCCTGTTGATTCTCCCAGGACAGTATGCAGCCATGTCCTCAGCACCAGTGGGCACTTCTGCTCATGAATCATCACAAAAGTATCAGCAGCACTGATATCCCTCTGAAAAATCACACAGAGTTGTGTGAGACCCTCCTCCCCTAAGCCAAGGTCAGGATCTGACATAGCACAGTGAATGGCCAAGGATCTCTGCTGTGGGGTGGGAGGAAAATTGCTTGCATTGGCCACTGTACTCGATGTTACAGAATACACAAGATTATCTAAGCTCCCCTTAATGGCAAGTATTGCAGCAGCACCACTGGAGACTCAGGTGTGCTTTGGCTTTGGTCCAATAGAATGGCTGTTGGCAGATTTTTGCTTTGATGGGACTCTTGTAGGGGTGGATGGGGTGCCAGAATTTGGTGGATCCTGTGTACTGCCAAGGCTGGGAGAATTGTAGAAAGAATCATCTGCCAGGTGGGGGACCAGATCCCTGTTGATACTAGGGGACCAGGACCATGGGATAGGTGCATCATTCTGGAGATGGATCCTGTGTTAATAATCGATACTTCCCCTAAAACTATAGGCTGCACTCACCTCAGATTCAGAGTCACCCTGATCTGATTCCTTTATTTTGCCTTCTTCCTCATCCTCTCACTCCCCCAATGTCATCTTTGACTCCTGCATATCCACCGTTGCATGGAAAGCAGAATGTCCTCGAGAAATGACAGCACAGCAGAGCAAATCCATGTTGTTGTAGTGTGGCCAGCCTTTGGGTGGACCTGAATAGATGACAGTTCAGCAAAATAACTCCTGCCTTGTGACCTCATTGAGATATTGATCATACCTTCACATATTTTCCCCAAACCTCATCATTGACTCCCACACAGCCGTACTCTGCATCCCATGTAAATCCTGAAACTTCATGCAGTGTGGCAATGGTCTTGTATGTGTCTTTCATCTGGAACCTCATCATTCTCATGTCTTGTTGCACAAGCTGTTGAGAGATATTAAGTTCATACCTTTGAGAAATGATTACGAATGGATCCAGGATCCTTGGGTCCTCTGCTAGCAAGATTCACATTGAGTTCTTCAGCCATGAGATTGTATACACCTGCTTTCCACCTGCTCTCAGATTGATTTCCTGCTGATTTCTCAGCTAGAAATATTTGTAGCATTGTTGCATCAGCAGCTTCAGTCCAGCAGGTCTTTTCTTTCTCCATTGTTGGAGGGATAAAATCCTATTACGTACATACCTCATCTGGGCCCAACTACCTCCTCAAACGAATCCATTTTTCTACATTTCTCTCATATCCACACTTGTTATTCCTCTGGCCATCAAATAGCATGGATTCACATCCCAGGATCTGTGGTCCTGTTTTACTTTCCGTCGAAAA
>MU128946.1:0-19157 GCA_014904985.1 Hydnum rufescens UP504 | reverse complement strand
CGCGAGTTCTCTGCCCTCTGGGTAATACACAAGTGAGATGGGGTTTCGTCTGGTGCGAGAGCGTGTAAGGCGTATATTGAAGTCTTTTGAGAGGTGAGGACTGGCTTGAGAGCGTTGGCAGCAGGGGAGCCACATAGCTCATCGGAGTGGACATGATGGTGTGAAGGCGCTGCCTGCGAAACCAGATTGCGCAGTCAGGAGGGATATCGCTCGGGATTATGTCTGCTCAGGAGGTAAATGAATGGACACATGAGTAGGTTCAGGATGCTTTGCGGCGACTAGTGGATGTGTGCATTTGCAATGTGTTGAATTATGTGGTTAGCTTGGTAATGCTGCATTCGCCCTGTGCTGCTCATGCGCAAGTTGAGTGAGTGTTTGAATTGAGGGGTCTGCCTTGGGAGTCGTATCAAGATTGGTCCTGGAAGTATGTTTTATTATCGCCAAGAGTTCTCTTGTTTTAGTGTCCGATGGTAGATGTCTTGATGGTGGGGTTGTTTTATTATATTTTCATATTTCATTCTTGATATCTGGTTTCTGCAGCACTATCTGTGGCACTGATGGTTGCGCGAGTTTTGACGTGGCTGAGGAAGTCCAGAAGAAGAGAGTCTATATTTGTATTCTCTTGGGTAGCAACGTGCAATTACAAGAACCGGACAGCCGAATCTTAATGCATTGCTGATTGCTGCGCCGTAGTGTCAGGCCGCATACTGTGTAGCATTTTGTTGTCATCTTCCCATGTAACTGTTAACTTTTGGTCTAGAGTAGAATTTAATCGAGCACAAGCTCGATACTCCAGGAATTTTTTTGCCAATGCCCAGTTTTTCAAATGCTTCAGTTCTGTAGTATAGTTACTCTGAGCATATGGAATTTCACGATTTCAGTTGGGAAGGCTGGCGTGCTTTATTGATTCGCGGCTCAGGCATATGCCACATTCGCTGGAGAGAAGGTTACACTTCACGAGCCTCAATGATTGGCCAGTAGTTATGAGTGATTGCATCTGGATGTTGTTGTATCCGCGGTGTGATTGCGATCCATCATTATTCGTGCAGGATGGTGTGTCTTTTTGTTGTGGGATCGTTGGGTGAGGAGCGAGAGGTCACCTTGAAGGTGGTATGGTATGCTGCCTCCAAGTTTGGTTAAGTTCGCTGGGAGGTCTCTGTGTGTTATGTTGGGTGTAGGTCTAGCTAAGCGAAGGATGCCAGTGATAGTGCGTCTGGTTTGTTATGGGGTGTTGGTGTGTGACAAATAATGATGACGAGTGGAGGTGTGGTGCAGGTTGCAGATTCTAAGGAGGAGGGATCCGAAATGGCTCTAAAGGAGTATAGGTTTGCGGAAGTCGAACACGTCGTTAGTGTTCGCCGTTATCTGATCAACAGCGGATATTATGTGACAGAATGCGTTGATGAGAGTGACCCCTCTGGGCACCTCCGAGGTACATCTTGGAAATGAACTGCAACCACAACAAAAGCCCGGCCTCATTTTTCCAACTCAGCTATATCCGTCCCTCTATCTCTGTACACCTCAGCCTCTGTGCCACTGCCAGCTGAGGTTTAGTCTGCGCCCTTTGGTGTAAGGACGGGACTGGAGAGGAGTGGACTTGTCATATCTGATTCCTCGCCTCATGCTTGGATATATACCTTCAATGCATGTATCCTGATTCGGTTATTTTTGTGAACTTGAATGGATATTCCTCGGTAATTGTCCTGACTAGGGAGTTCGCTTGTCGCATGTCAGAGCTGGGTTGATGAGTGTGACTTAACCCTACATAACACGTTGTGTATCCTGGAATTCTTGCAATCAACCTGATGACTGATATTTGGTTGTGCAGTATGGGGTACCTATAACATGAGGATTCATGCAGAGATTGGCATTGCTACTTATTGATTTTTGGATTGGTTTTGGGTGCGTGTCCCCTGATGAGTACCATGTCGAATGAGGTTCTATGGAACTTATTGAGAAGTGTGGGTTTCACGTATAGTCTATGGATTGATACCTGGTGTATCTGTTTGACTGCCGTTGGAGTAGTCTACATCTATTTCAACTGTGGATTGAACTTTAGTTGTCCATTCTCTCCTCATGTGTATCTGCCTTGAGGTGCACCTGTTAACTAGTGGAGTCTTCAATGTTTCTATTCGTAACTTGGTGCCTAGTGTAGTGAACTTTGGCTTATATGCATGATAAGTCTATCGCTCGCTTGCCATATAGTTGTGAGGGATGTTGTATATTGTAGTGTTGGTGATGGGTGCAGGTATTAGGATTAGTTTCAGAGTAGCGTGGGCTCCCGAGTTGGGGCTATATCTTGTGGGTCTGGCCGATATTGGTTGTATTTGGCTCTCGATTTGTTATTGGAGAGCCCATGGGGCGTGAGGGCTCCTATGGTACCGAGGAGTAGAATGCCTGGGGATCTTTAGGTTACACTAAGCTATAGGTCCTTTGAGTGAGTATGGTTTTCTTGCTATTAGGTGGATGTTTTCATTGGTTTGTGTGCTGGGAGTTTGGTATTTTGTTTTGTGTGGAGAAATGGTGAATATCCTAATATTGCGACGGTATATGATAAAAAAGTGGTGTTTCACTTAAAGAAGTGAGAGTGGCTATGCATCTAAAAAGTTAGCAGGTTTCGCTGCTGCTGTTTTTGCGCAGCCTGTCGTGGATGTGATCTTTAGGCGTGTGGGGGGGACTGCGACTTATATTGTGAGTAATGCCACTATCAGCCTTCGTGCATGTGGGGTGTGGTTCCTGGGCCACTGCGTATGTTTTTGGGTCATTATGTTGGTGTGTTCAGCGGATTGTGGCACTGTGCGATGCGGGAGCTGTTGGTGGTTGGTCGAGTCTATTTGGCATGTGCATTTGGCATGTCTGCTTGTGAATTGCATGTCTAGCATTTGGCATTCTGTTGGTTTGTGGTACGATTGGCTATGTTTGCATGGATATGAAGAGCATGGCGTTCGAGTCTGGCTCTTTTTCCACCATGTTTGTTATTCATAGATAATAACTCTACCTTGGACCACACACCCACAGCAGTGTGGTGTTGTTTGACGAGATGTGGGTTGCTCCTTTCAGTCAGTTTGTATATGTTGGTAGTGGAAGTGTGGATGGATATGAGTGCGAAACTCAATGCCAGCAAGGTTGCCTCGATGGACTCAACCAAAGCACTCTATAGTGTCTGGTGCGACAATATAGAATTTATATTGAGGATATCAAAGTGCATCTTGGACACTGAATACTTTTGATATGGACCTTGATTTGTGTATTTATCAGATTTGGATGATGATCCATAATATATTGTCAGTAAAGGAGAGGGTGAATGACAATGAATCTATTGGGCTCTGATACTATATTCAGCTCGTGTTATTATTGAATTGCCGATACTTGGAATTGTTGAGTGGATTTGAGCACTTCTGTGGGTCAGAAATTGGCTTCCATATGATGTGTAAATTAATATTTAATGAGTGTTGTTAGTATGTATGCACCCTTGAGGGTTGTTGAGCAATCAGTTATGCTTTGGATTATATCCAGCTGTTCTTGAGCATTTTTCATTTTTGTCACATCGTCATAGGGTTTCTCTCTTATAATTTTAGTGGTAATTATTGTTGAATGGCTTATATAGACTTGAAAACTCATGTCTCATAACGAGTCTGGTGGAATGTGGTATGTAAATTGATGATTGTCCAGCATTTAGGTGTTTTGCATTAGTGGTTTGTTTTTGTAGTACCATTTTAATTGATTATTTGGAAATGGGCCTAATGGTCTGTACGCACAGATAGTGGTTCTCTATAATCCTACTGGTCCAATTTTTATTGGTGATCATGCAATGTGTTGAGCCCTTAGCGTATTGTTTCATCAGGTCTTCTTGTGCATTTTTGGATCGAATATTCATTGTTATAGTGATGTATTGGTACGAGTTCAGATTACTTGTTTTATTTAATATGTATTTCTCTTCTTGTGGCACCAAGCACTTTGGGCACTTAGGTGATTACCGACAAGGTTGCCGAGGTGTTGGGTTTGCATTTACTACTTGTATCATTCTGAGTTCCGACATCCCAGCAGATTGCTCAGGAATAAGGTGATCCTAACAGATCGCACTGTGTAATTGTATTCTCTACTGCGAGATGTTGGTGTTGGTTTTTTTGTGGGTGTTTACGGTAGTGTAAGTGTAGTCGCCCGTCGTGCCCTCTAGAGTATTATTTATCTTGTTGGTTCATAAAATGAGCAGCTTGTGTCTGCTCTTTTTGTGTCTGTCCGATTAATTTTCTTTACGTAAAAGTACCATCTATTGAGAGGAGTCTGAGGTCCGTGAGCCTTTGGGTACCCCTTGTCGGTCCAATTTCTGTTCGGGTTTTGATGACAAGACCCAACTGCTACGCCAGTGTGTCCCCCTATTAGGTCATTGATGCACCAATGAAGCATTTTTTATTTTGATGATGGTGTCATAGTGCAATGTGAATCCACACATCCTGCTGCTAGCATATGTGTGGGGAATATTATCTCTCTCTTCTTTTTGAGGAAAATTGCTTGCATTGGCCACTGTACTCGATGTTACAGAATACACAAGATTATCTAAGCTCCCCTTAATGGCAAGTATTGCAGCAGCACCACTGGAGACTCAGGTGTGCTTTGGCTTTGGTCCAATAGAATGGCTGTTGGCAGATTTTGCTTTGATGGGACTCTTGTAGGGGTGGATGGGGTGCCAGAATTTGGTGGATCCTGTGTACTGCCAAGGCTGGGAGAATTGTAGAAAGAATCATCTGCCAGGTGGGGGACCAGATCCCTGTTGATACTAGGGGACCAGGACCATGGGATAGGTGCATCATTCTGGAGATGGATCCTGTGTTAATAATCGATACTTCCCCTAAAACTATAGGCTGCACTCACCTCAGATTCAGAGTCACCCTGATCTGATTCCTTTATTTTGCCTTCTTCCTCATCCTCTCACTCCCCCAATGTCATCTTTGACTCCTGCATATCCACCGTTGCATGGAAAGCAGAATGTCCTCGAGAAATGACAGCACAGCAGAGCAAATCCATGTTGTTGTAGTGTGGCCAGCCTTTGGGTGGACCTGAATAGATGACAGTTCAGCAAAATAACTCCTGCCTTGTGACCTCATTGAGATATTGATCATACCTTCACATATTTTCCCCAAACCTCATCATTGACTCCCACACAGCCGTACTCTGCATCCCATGTAAATCCTGAAACTTCATGCAGTGTGGCAATGGTCTTGTATGTGTCTTTCATCTGGAACCTCATCATTCTCATGTCTTGTTGCACAAGCTGTTGAGAGATATTAAGTTCATACCTTTGAGAAATGATTACGAATGGATCCAGGATCCTTGGGTCCTCTGCTAGCAAGATTCACATTGAGTTCTTCAGCCATGAGATTGTATACACCTGCTTTCCACCTGCTCTCAGATTGATTTCCTGCTGATTTCTCAGCTAGAAATATTTGTAGCATTGTTGCATCAGCAGCTTCAGTCCAGCAGGTCTTTTCTTTCTCCATTGTTGGAGGGATAAAATCCTATTACATACATACCTCATCCGGGCCCAACTACCTCCTCAAACGAATCCATTTTTCTACATTTCTCTCATATCCACACTTGTTATTCCTCTGGCCGTCAAATAGCATGGATTCACATCCCAGGATCTGTGGTCCTTTTTACTTTTCCTCCACCCTAAATATGAGACAATTATTTGTCCATCCTTGGCACTTCAACAGGCCATCCAAATTGTACTTATTTCCAAGCCAGTTCAACCAGGCTATAGCAATTCAACTTGCTTACTTTCATCCATCTATTGTATCACCATTGGTGTATCCAATTGCCTCAAGGGTGGTATTTGACCTTGGATTACATAACATGACTCCCACTTTGACTCACGGACTTGTCACATGTTGAATAGGGGCTATTCCAATACTCTCAAGGAGTATTTCGCAAATATCTCCACTTTGATCAGATCGACTCAGCAAGACAGCTCCCAGAAAGCTACAATCAATACCTGTCTAACGGTACCACACATGCATTTATCGGATGAGAACTGCATCCTCCAGATCGATTTTACCTCATGCTCCACACTATTCTTCAGTATTTTGCGAATAACTCCATCAGTTTTGATTCGATTCATTCAAATGACCACCCCTGGAAAGATGCTGAAGATACGCATCAAAGGGTACCAGGGGAAAAACTAGCGGATTAGAACTCAGCATTCTGTAATTTAGTCTCCCCATGGCTCATTTCACTTTTACCTCCACTTTTCTGATTACTAAAGGCAATTATGGTTCCGGCACCCTATGTCTGATGGAGGGTACATCTAGGGCAACCAGTTCCACCTTCCCCCAAGGGATTTTGTTCAGTAGGAGAGGAGGAATACCTTGGTTAAGCCATATTCCCCTATTCTGACTTGTTAATTGAATATCTCCTTCAGTTTTCAAGCTTTTGACTTGATTTCTTTTTCATCATTTTCGCCTTAATTCCATCTTTCCACCAGTTACCATAGCATTTTTTTGTGATGTATATTAAGTGCAGGAGATGGGAATTTCTATCATCTTTCCCCCCATCTCCAGTTGAAAAGCTAGTTGAACTGCTGCTGGTGTTAGGGTAAATTCCAAAACTCAACCCCACTTATCACACTTTTGATAGACTCTCAAGAGGAGGACCTAGGGTCTGATTCCCTGATTTAACAACCCCTTCATTTATTGTCTGGATAGGCTCTGTCTATACAGGACAATTTCACCTGTCCAAAGACCCTTCTTTCCCTCAGACCCCAACATTCGGATTGGCCCTGTGATCCCCCTTCTTAGTCCTCGTTTCCATTTTGTGGACTGTAGCTGGATTCATCTTCCATTTCCTGCTTACAAATCTGGTGGTCCTTACAGGGGGTCACAACTCTCAATCTGTATCCAACCAATTCAATTCTTTAAGCTGTGGTCACAAACATGTCAACTACTACATTCATTTGCATGCCTGGACCATGTTCCAGAGATGCTCCGCAATTCAAAGGAAAAAGGATCTTACACTTCCTTGCAGAATATGAGTTCTGTGCTACCGTGGCCCATCTCACCCCTACCCAAACAATTCGTCAAATTACTCATTACTGTGTTACTAAATCTGAAAGGTTTATCGAGTCGTTAGATGAATATTATAATGATGACTGGGAAGTTTTCAAGTCCCATTTACTGGACTACTACCCTTCAGAAGAAGAGAAATCTTATTACAAGGTAGATCATTTACTTAAACTCATCTGCAAGGACAGGAAGCTTTCTTCTATTGAGAAATTCGATAATTACATTCATGAGTGCATGGTTATTGCAAGAGTGCTCAAGGATCACAAGGCTCTATTGCAAACTGATAAGTATGACTATTTCTGGAGGGGTGTCAAACCCATGTCATTTCACGAGGAAATTGGCAATGTACTAAGGAACTCCAAGCTGTGGATGGATCTAACCAATCCTCCTCCCATGAATGAGGCCACCCAGGCCATCAAGCTTCGTCTTAAATGAGACCTATATCGTGTTCCAGATGACAACAGATCAAATGTGGCCTCAGATGACGACAAGTCCTCAGACATGATGGACTTGGATGATGATTCAGGTATGGATGACTCAGATGACAAGGCTAGGCAGGTTAAGAACAGGAAACTTCAGTCTAAGCTTGATAACAAGCACAAGAAGGAAGAGAATATTACTAAACCTTCTGATACTACTAAAGCCCCAGACCAGGGCGATCTGATGAAGTCAAACATCGACAATCTTGTGGAGAAAATAGGACGTTTGACCATAGTGCTAGGCCAATTCGATCCCGATAAGGTTGCGCATTGCACAGGCAAATTCAATGTCTCATCAATTGAATGTTTCATGTGTGGTGAACAGGGACACTCACTTAAAGAGTGTCCTGAGACAAAGGCTTTTATAGTGAAGAAGGTATTGAAGATTTTGAACAAGGGTCGCCTTGTACAGCTTGATGGTACCGATCTACCTCGCAGGGACATCAACAATGGAGGAGTCATGTGCATCCTTTGAGATCAGCTCGTGAACGCTTTGAACATCGAAATGGAACACTTACAGAGCTTTGAACTGCTGAACCAGGAGTTCACTGTGTTTGGCAATTATGAGTATGAAGTCTTCCCAGCTGAAAGAAAGCAAGGGGATGGTGAACCGAAGTGAAACAAACGTATGTGAAGGACAATCCTAAGGGAAAGAAGACAGACCACCCAAATAGAGCATATGTTGAGTTGCCCCAACATCAGGTTAAACAAGTCCCACCAGTTGACAATCCAAAGGTACCCACCATCTTGAAAAGAGAGGCATGCACTACTGAACCCACACCAGGTTTACTGGATGAGGATGTGGAGATGTGGGACACTACCATGGATCAACCCTCAAGTTGCAAACAGAAGGAAGTAGTTGGCAATAAAGGATCTCCAATCACAAAACTGAGGCCTAAGACAAACCCTGCACTAGAGGACATAGTCATGCAGAGTAAGCCCAACCAAGGAAAGAAATGAGCCTCGCCTGTGTACTGTTTTGCCAGTGAACTCCAGGAGAACATTGATATTGAGGCACTATACAAGACCCTTATGGACAAGGATGTGATGGTCAAGCTTGGCAATATTCTAGGGTTGTTGTTTGAGTTGTGCAAAAGACTCCAGGTTGTGACAAAGATGCAACATGTTCCAGTCAAACCGGAAACTGCCAGGTCTCACAATGTCGAGGCCACAGTTAACTTCCTAGAGCATATTGATGAAATTAAAGACATTCCTTCAATTTTCTCTTTGGTCGAACAAAGTCCAGTCATTCCTCCTGAGAACCTGGTTGAACTCTCCTCTGCTGAGCCTATTGAACTAAAGCCTGGTAGACCACCTAAACGGCCACTCATTAATTGTCCACCTAAGAAACCACAGGACCATGAAATCAACATAGTTGCCTTTGAATCTGATGATTCTGAGAACAATTATGCTTTGGATGACAGCAGACTTGACACTGATGATCAGGCTGAACAATTCTATAGGCAACAACTTGAAAAGGAACACAACCGAGTGTTCAACATAAGGGACTCAGACTTTTCATTCTGCCTGACCTTCCTAGCTATGGTAACAGCAAAGATCAAGGCACAATAATGGGGCAGGCCTGCACCATGCTAATCAATAATGGGAGTGAGTTAAATATGATGGTACAGTCAACACAAGCTAAACTAGAGCTGCCTATGGATCCATCCGGCAAGGACTGGATCCTTCATGGAGTCTCTGGCCACCAAGTCAATCTCGTTGGACTTTGTCATGACATTCCAATCCAGGTCGGAGGAGTACCCCTCCCACATAATTTCTTCATTATGTCCAATAATATCGGGCAGAAGGACATCATTCTTGGCCAACCTTGGCTATTCTCCTATTCTGCGAGGATCAAGTATGCACACAGTGAGGGAATGAATTTACAGGTTTGGCAAGACAGAGACCAACAAGGTTGTTCCGTCCATTGTAAGCAGGTTGGTTAATGAACCAATCCAACTACTGTCCATGAGGTTGAGCCAGGGACGAAAGAGGGGATCACAGATCTAATCCGGTTGTTTAGGTTCAAGTGGAGGAAGGTCTTTTGAACAGGGGGAATTGCAGTGAGCCAGCAAAGCCCATGCAATTAAGTGAGAATGTGTATTTCAGTCAAATTACCACACCCTAAGAATCCCTTCTTGAGACCTTAGTCAAAGTGTAGTTAGAATTCGCTTTTTGTAGTGAGAAATCACCCAGGAACCAGCAGCTGTTCAAGGAGCTTCAAACTGGAGGGAGGGGGAGAACTAATGAATTTGTGTGCTAGCTGCACCTAATATACAATCCAGACTTTGACTCAATAGAAAGTGAAAAGGTCGGACTTAAGGGACACACAGAGAAAAAGAAATGAAGTTAAAATCTTCAAAACTGATGGAGATATTCCAATTTCAAGATAAAAGGGGAGATTGACACATTACATGCTATTCCTCCTTCAAACCTGGACAAGTTCCCTTAAGGAAAAGTGGAATAGGTCGCCCTGAGGGTCTTCTCCATTGGACATAAGAGGGCTGGAATTAATTTGCTATTTTGAATGGTGGAGCAAGGGGGAGTCATGGGGAGGGAGTTGTCTTGTGAAAAATGGAGTTCGCATCCGCTCCTTTTTCCCTTGGTACCGTTCAATGTGCATTTTTAACAGCTTTCAGGGTGTGGTACTTGCGAACGAATCCGATAAGAATTGGCTTCGAAAATCAAGAAATACTCCTAGAGTATGAATCATGGCAAGATATTGTTACAGGGACCGCATTTTTGATCCGTTCATTTCGTGTTTGGTACCGTTCGATAGGTACGATTCGTATATTTCTGAGCACGGTCGTTTCAAGTCGATCCGATTAAAAATGACGGAGAAATTCGAAAAATACTCCTTCAGAGTAGTGCAGCCCCTATCTGGATCATGTGATAGATCCGTGAGTCCAGAATCGGAACTAGGCCCAGTCCACATCATTACATAATCACAATTCATTGCCCTTAAGGCAATAGGATGGCTTGGAAGAGCAGGCAAGTCATCCAGTCTTGAAGAAAGATGGCAAGTTGAATTGCCTTGTCTAAAGAAAATGGACTTAAAGTAGGGCATAAACTGCCCCTTTTTGATGAGGACTGTTGAAGTGCGACAGATAGTCAATAAATTGACTTGTGGACATGGTAAAGGAATGAGGCAATATTATGGGTTGGAAAGGGGTAGGAATCCAATTGATTTCTTGAATAAACGAATGGCGATAAAATTAAATGAGCGTGATGACATATAATTGATTCATTCGTAGGGAAAATGGCCTTGGATGTGGATTTCTATGGTGTAGGGATTTATCCCTCCAACAACAGGGACAAACTGCCTCTCCAGGTTGTTCTTAGTATGGATATCCAAACCAGGATTTGCAAGGATGCACATGACAAATCAGGACACCGAGGTCACGATCCGACGTTTTGCAAGATAAGGGACTCCTACTGGTGGCCAAATATGTACAATTTCATAGCCCAATACTGTCAGACATGCCATGAGTGTCAGATTCGATCGATGTATAGGAATAAGATACCTGTCCAACCTCAATAAACAAAGTCAGTCCTCAGGCAGTTCAATATGGACTCCATCAATATGCCTAAAGGCAAACATGGCTATAAGTATATAGTTGACTTGGTTGACAATCTCACTGGTTTCCTTGAAGCAACCAAGTTAAAACATATCACATTGGACAAGGTCACAGACTTCCTCTTCAAGGTTATGTGTCGTTATGGGTGCATTTTCCAGCTTATGATCAATAATGGGTCTGAATTTAAAGGTGCAGTTCAGGCACTGATGGATAAATATAAGGTTCCAGTCATATGGATCTCACCTTACAATCCCCAAGCAAATGGGAAGTCCGAACATGGCCATGCAGTTTGGATCAGCACCCTTTGGAAAATACGTGGTATCCAGATCTACAATTGGCTGGATTACCTAGGATATGCTATTTGGGCAGACCACATTACTGTAAAACAAAACACGGGATACACACCTTACTACGTATTTTATGGTCAACACCCTGCTGATGCCATACAATGTCAAGGATTGGACTTTCCACTTGTTAGATTGGCCTTCAGTTCAGATGATGGAGGATCTCCTTGCTTTAAGGATTATACTGTTAAGCAAAAAGGAAGAGCTCTTGGAAGAAGCATTTCTGGCAAACGAGAAGTTGTGATTATGGGCAGCTGATGCATTCAACCAAAAGCATGCAGCTCGAATGGCCACTGGTGAATATGCTCCTGGTGAATGGGTAATTGTGTACAACAAAGCGCTAGATAATCAACACAGATCCAAGGGGGTGGCCAAATGGTATGGACCTTTCATTATCATACAATGCAGGCCATCTGGAGCATATGTCGTTCAGCAACCTGATGGCATCATATTACATAGACCAATCGCATGGAAGAGACTTAAGCTCTATCATTTTCGGGACAATCAGGAGCTGGTTGTTAGAACCCTGGTTTGGAATCAGGATGAGGAGGAAATGGACATATCCACCATATCCCACAGGAGAATTCCCCCTCAAAGGTCCCAGCCCTGGAATTTGGCTGATCCTGATGAAGTCAATAAATATTGGACATCTAAGTACAAATCCTGGCAATGATGCGCACTGGGCCTTGATCCTGAATTGAAACCCGAAGACAAAACCAACCCGGATGTCACAGCTGATGAAGAAATGTGGGGTTACTATCACAAGAATCTGGATGCGCAATACAACCCACCTCAATTCCCCTCAGGGAACAAGTTCCCTCTGAGGCTCTTCAACTGGTTGCCATGGGGATTGAGAGACACCCATGTCATGGGCAGAATGAAGATGTTGAACTGGTTTATTAGGATTAGCATGATGATGGTTGTCAAGTTTCAAGAACAGCATACCATCACCATAGGAAATGAGTATGATCAAACTAATGATAATCAAGTGGAGCATATTATCATGCCGGTCGAAGAACTAACTGAGGTCAGGCTGCTCACCTTCACCTGGAACATGATGGACCGCTACATCCCCCATTATCCAAACTCGCCTGGGTCAGATGCAGACCATGAGACCTCACATAGAAGGAGGGATGAGTCATATTGGTGTGATGATAGGTGACCTCAAGCACCACTGAGGGACACAACTAAACGACGTCAACCTCAATTGGATACCATGTCAAGGCAGAGTAGCCCTGCACCTTCCACAAATCAATCGGAAATGATGGAGACAATTGATACATCGGTTCGAAACTCACATCGCTCACACAAGAAAGGAGGGTGTGACACAGGCAAAATCAGCATGGAGCTCTTGGACTCACCTCCACCTGTCAATCCATCTACTAAAGGGAAAGAGTTGGCCAAGTCGACTGCACCCCATGGCAAGGTCTTTATCAGCATGTCTGATGAGGTCATGAAGAATACCAAGGCCACCTCGGTCAGCCACTTGGGCTGACCTTAATAGGCGGTGTTGGAGGGATAAATCCCTACACCATAGAAACACCATCCGAGGCCAATTTTACAACCAAACAAACGGACTGAACATCCATCCGATTCTTAATTTTCACACCCTTCATTCATTGGAGAAACAGTCCAAATTCTATATGTCTGAAACCCA
The DNA here is from genome assembly GCA_014904985.1 of Hydnum rufescens UP504. Classification (NCBI taxonomy): domain Eukaryota; kingdom Fungi; phylum Basidiomycota; class Agaricomycetes; order Cantharellales; family Hydnaceae; genus Hydnum; species Hydnum rufescens. Next base: position 6,041 of record MU128946.1, on the reverse strand, counting down.
TCATTCCATGTCGTTCCTTTGCCTTAAGGGTGAAGAATTGTGATTATGTAATGACACGGACTGTGCCTGGCCTTCATTCTGGACCTGCGGACCTGTCACATGATTCAAAAAGGGATTATGTCACTCTAAAGGAGTATTTTTCGAATTCCTCCGTCAGTTTTGATCTGATCGACTCGAAACAACCGCGCCCAGAAAGATACGAATTGTACCTATCGAACGGTACCAAACACGAAACGAACGGATCAAAACTGCGGTCCCTGTAACAATATCTTTCCATGATTCATACTCTGAAGGAGTATTTCTTGATTTCTGAAGCCAATTCTTATCAGATTCGGTCGTGAGTACCACGCCCTGAAAGCTGTTAAAAATGCGCATCGAACGGTACCAAGGGAAAAATGAACGGACGCGAACTCCATTTTTCACAAGACAACCCCTTCCTCATGACTCCCCCCTTGCTCCACCAACACAAATGACAAATTGGTTCCGGCCCTCTTAATTCCGATGCAAAGGGCACTCAGGGCAACCTATTCCACCATTCCTTAAGGGAATCTATCCAGTTTCAAAGGAGGAATGCCTTGTAAAGTGTTTGTTGTCTCTTTTTCACTTGATTCTTGAATATCTCCACCAGTTTTGAAGCTTTTGACTTCATTTCTTTTTCATTATGCTTCCCTTATCTCTGCTTTTCTTCTGGAATTTTGAATTGTGGTCTGGAATGTATATAAAGGGGAGGGGACATGTAAATACTTGGTTTTTCCCCCTATCACAGTCTGAGGCACTGAAGTATTGCCACTGTCTGGAGGAGATTTCCCACTTGTCAAGACTTTGTACAGCCACATTTAGACTGAATAGTCAAGAGGACAACTTCAGGGTGTGGCCTTGACATTTTTATTTTGTGACACTGATCTATTCCTTTGAGCAACCACTGTTCATTGGGATTTTCTATTAACCAGAAAGACCTTCATTTCCCCAGACCTGAATATTCAAATTGTCCCTGTGGCTCCCTTCTTTTGTCCTATCCTCAATGACATGGACAGTAGTTGGATTGGTTCACAACCATCCTGCTTACAGTGGGACAAATCCCTCATCTAGTCAGCCTAAGAGGCCTATATTTTCTTTGATGTCAATTGACAATCCTTGGATGTCAAATTGACATCTGGCCATCTTTCTGGAGCAGAATCAAACACTGTGAGCAGAAGCATATGGATATATTTGGTTGGGGGGTATTGGGATAGGTCCTGGAATGCCCAGGGACACCCCTGAATGGGTCAGTGGGCCTGTTGATTCCCAATATGGAAATATAATTACATAATAGCCTAAATAGGAAATTATATAATTCACCCAAAAAGTGGTGACATAATCATAGACAATAATAGTATTATGTAATATCTTATATAATTAATTGATGACATAATTATATTATATTATATATATATGTATTACCTAATATACATATTATCTATTAATTATATAATATAAGTCACATGACCAGCACTTGTGTGCCAGTCATGCAAAAAAGAGGGGGTACCCCTGCCCCAGACCAACTGGAGGGGTGGGGCAGGGGTCAGAGGGGCCCACCAGAGGGGATGGGGGCCCCTGGGTGAGCACTTAGGGGATCCTATAATGGGGGGTTGACAGGTTAGTTAAAAAAATCAATAGTGTGCAAAAAGGGCAGCCAGAGGCTGCCCTTTTTGCACTAGAGTAGCTAAGATCATAATAACATACCTTAACACCACACCCCAGTCTATACTGGGGTGTGGTGGCTTGTCCTGGGCTCTTGGTAGATCGAGGTGGTGGTGTCGTGCAACAGAAAAAATTTTCTGGCAATTGCCAGTAAATTGAACCTGGGACTCAACACTGGCAGTTGCCCAGTTTCAAAGGCAAGCCACCTGCTGCTATGAAAAAGCCTAAATGCACTAACTAGATAGACCAATATAAAAGGGTGGATTAGATGATACTCCATAATAACTTTGGATCATAGCCAATTACATAATACAATGATTCCTATTAAAAAAAGCCTAAATGCAGAAATTGGATGAGGTACATCCAAATACCCACTGAGCAGATCATTCTAAAGTTTTGTACATTATTAGATGCTACCTCTATGCAGATTCATATCAAAATTTCAGCCAAATTCATGCATAGGTTATGGAGATATGAAGGAAACAAGTCTGGACATCAAAAATTCATTTCCTCCCCAAGAAAAATAGTTGGGGACTTGAAAATTTGCACAGAGCATAAGGACACAATGTACTAATTATGTGCAAAACATCAGCCCAATCTACCTACTTTAAGGGAGTGAACTGGACAATAGGTACCAGAAGCACTGGAAATTGCCAAAATGTAAGGAGTGCAAGGATCACTCTGAAATTTGGCATGTGATTAGATACTGTTTAGGCAAAGATCATATCAAAATTTCTGCCAGATCTACTCAGAAGGTACAGAGATATGAGGGAAACAAGTTTAAACATTGAAAATCAATTTACTCCCCCCACAGACAAGGTATGGACTTGAAATTAGACATGGGTTATAACCATATAATTAACTAGCCATGTGCCAAAAATCAGCATATTCTGTTTACTTCTAGACATTCAACTCCCTTTTCAGGAAAAAAGAGAACAACAAGCTACTATGAATGTTAAACACTTTAAATTACACCCCAAATAGGTGGAATAGGCTTATAATAATATAGCCCTGACTGCATCCAAAAATGGAATCAATTGGATGTGTGGAAGTAGCTTAAATTGAGGGGGAGGGGGAGGAAGATCAAAAGTGAATTACATAAGATGTAGAGCAGGGGTGGCTCTGATATTACACCACTGAGTTAATACATATATGGGGAGTGCACATGCCAGATATCAGCCCAACTGGACTCCATTTAGGCAGTGTTCCACAGGCCTCCCCCCTAAACAACAATTTCCTCCCCAGAGCCTTCTCTCCATGTAATTCCCCTGACAATGCACACTTGGGTCATCCAAACACATCTATAGCATTCCTCAAAATTTCAGATTTATAACTCCAGTGTTAGAGTCTCCATAATATTTTCAAGTTTCACTGAGATACACCCTCCAGTTGGGACACTTCCAGGGCTCCAATCACTTTGAATTTTTGTAGGTCACACCTGCTCATCATTTGAGGCTCAGCCCCACATTTTCAGCCCATTCTGAGCACTTTTGACATGTGTCACATGACCAAGATCTTCCCCTCCCCCTGCTTCACTCAGTCATCCAATTTGTGTGGACTTTGTTTCCATCTGTAGTAGTAGTGTGTGACAGTGCATGATTCAAATTTCAGGAGATTCCATGCAATATTGATTGAGTTATTCAAGAAACATTCTAGATCAATTCAATTTGGGGGTCAGAACAGCAGTATTTCACTGAAATACTGCTGTTCTGACCCCCAAATTGAATTGATCTAGAATGTTTCTTGAATAACTCAATCAATATTGCATGGAATCTCCTGAAATTTGAATCATGCACTGTCACACACTACTACTACAGATGGAAACAAAGTCCACACAAATTGGATGACTGAGTGAAGCAGGGGGAGGGGAAGATCTTGGTCATGTGACACATGTCAAAAGTGCTCAGAATGGGCTGAAAATGTGGGGCTGAGCCTCAAATGATGAGCAGGTGTGACCTACAAAAATTCAAAGTGATTGGAGCCCTGGAAGTGTCCCAACTGGAGGGTGTATCTCAGTGAAACTTGAAAATATTATGGAGACTCTAACACTGGAGTTATAAATCTGAAATTTTGAGGAATGCTATAGATGTGTTTGGATGACCCAGGTGTGCATTTTCAGGGGAATTACATGGAGAGAAGGCTCTGGGGAGGAAATTGTTGTTTAGGGGGGAGGCCTGTGGAACACTGCCTAAATGGAGTCCAGTTGGGCTGATATCTGGCATGTACACTCCCCATATATGTATTAACTCAGTGGTGTAATATCAGAGCCACCCCTGCTCTACATCTTATGTAATTCACTTTTGATCTTCCTCCCCCTCCCCCTCAATTTAAGCTACTTCCACACATCCAATTGATTCCATTTTTGGATGCAGTCAGGGCTATATTATTATAAGCCTATTCCACCTATTTGGGGTGTAATTTAAAGTGTTTAACATTCATAGTAGCTTGTTGTTCTCTTTTTTCCTGAAAAGGGAGTTGAATGTCTAGAAGTAAACAGAATATGCTGATTTTTGGCACATGGCTAGTTAATTATATGGTTATAACCCATGTCTAATTTCAAGTCCATACCTTGTCTGTGGGGGGAGTAAATTGATTTTCAATGTTTAAACTTGTTTCCCTCATATCTCTGTACCTTCTGAGTAGATCTGGCAGAAATTTTGATATGATCTTTGCCTAAACAGTATCTAATCACATGCCAAATTTCAGAGTGATCCTTGCACTCCTTACATTTTGGCAATTTCCAGTGCTTCTGGTACCTATTGTCCAGTTCACTCCCTTAAAGTAGGTAGATTGGGCTGATGTTTTGCACATAATTAGTACATTGTGTCCTTATGCTCTGTGCAAACTTTCAAGTCCCCAGCTATTTTTCTTGGGGAGGAAATGAATTTTTAATGTCCAGACTTGTTTCCTTCATATCTCTATAACCTATGCATGAATTTGGCTGAAATTTTGATATGATTTGTGTTGAGGTAATCTCTAATCACATGCCAAATTTCAGAGTGATCCGCCCAGCTCTTATTTCTCGTCAAGTTCTGGTGGTTCCAGGTGATGTTTTTACTGCTCTCATTGTTTCAGGCACTAATCATTGGCCCTGGGCCTGATTTTTTCGCTCTATTGGGGTCCCTAGAGGCCCATCCATCTATCCCAGGCACCTCCCCCTGGTCCTGGGCCCCCATTGGGCTGGATGCCTAAATGTTTTTTGGATGCACTTCATCCAATTTCCGCATTTAGGCATTTTTTAAAATAGGAAATACTGTATAATGTAATGGGATATTATCTAATGCACCCATCCCCATTGGGCTATCTGATTACCGCATTTAGGCATTTTTATTATACAGTATATCTGGTGTATATATTAATTATTAATTTTGTTGACTGAGATTTTGCAAAGTGCCCATAAATGAGGCACTTGACATTGCTTGATGTCAAAATATTGTCAAATTGTAATTGCCAGTTGTCAAATTCAGCTTTTTGATCATCACTTGACATCAAACTTGATTTCAGCCATGTAGGCCTACCTAAGTCATCAACATGTCCCTCCTTTTAAGGCCCCTCTATATGGCTGACCAGGCTGACCAAGGCGGTATCTTCTTGGATAGGCACTTATGAACGAGGGTATCGCGAGATGCAGAACAGGCACGCAAGGGAATTCAAGTCATTACGTGGAGAATTCAAGCATATTCAGGATGATGCAAGCACTATTTTGAGGTGCACTGAGGATTTGATAATCAATTTCAAGAAGTCGACATCCTGGGATGTACAAGTGGTTGGATGCAATTGAAGTGCAACAATGCCAAGCTGCAGACACAGTGTATGTGCTGAAGGACATTCTGTTGAGGCTACACAATGAGTCATTTTCATTAGATGACTACTTCACCGCGATAAACGAGCTGTTCTGAGGAGCTCTTACCATACTCGCAGACCATGCAGATGAATCGGACCCGTGATTCAAGGCTCTTAAGGTTGAGATCTGAAGTGTGTTCCAGCATTGGAACTCAATCATGCCTCTTGCCACATACGAAAGTCCTTGGATGGCTGAATTAATCAACATCATTGGTAAGGCCAAGGAGAAGAAACAACCTGTGATTGACATGAACCCTAGGACCACTCCACTCATGTTCAAAAGTAAGGATGGAGACAAGACAAGAGGATGTTCTGAACACAGAGTGAACAAACCATCTGGATCCAGCAATTGCCAGGCCACACAGACACGCTGTAAATAGGAGTCGTGGCCAATTATATACCAAACACATTCTTTTAACTTGTCATGAGGGACCACGACTTAGCTGGGGCCTAATATGTTGGAGGGATAAAATCCCATTACCTACATACCTCATCCGGGCCCAACTACCTCCTCAAAC
>MU128945.1:0-349230 GCA_014904985.1 Hydnum rufescens UP504 | reverse complement strand
AGGTTGCATTCTAGATTTTGACCATACCTATCAGGGCACTGGGGGTATGTTGTTCAACTCCAAGTCGTGGTTCCTTAAGCCGTCATATCTACCAATCGCCCCAGTTGTCGATCCTAATGTAAGTGAGCAGGTACTCACATCATCTAGTGCTGGCTTCTCGGGGGAAAATACTCCAACTTGAAGGTGAGGCCAAACAACAATAACAACACTCATCATCATTCACTTCGTAACATTGATGTTGGTACACTGATTCTTGATCGGGGTTTTGTAAAGTGACGAAGTTCACTGCGGCACATGCACGCCCTTACTTCTGAAAACTGCCCTGCAAGACCCATCTCTGCGCGAAGCCGCCGAGGTCATATTTAAGAGTGACCTGCGTAGGTAGGTCTTTTAGCAGAGCAAGACTTGAATAAATGTGCGAAACTTGCCTCTTCATCGGGGACCGCTTTCTCAGCACCCCAGATTCGGCCTTGCCCCGGCCTGAAGGGCCCAGAATGGGCCATGCCAATCTCTTGAATACTTAAATTTTTAAGGAAATGGAATGCTAAGTCCGCTCTGTGCAGGTGCTGAGAATGCAAAGCAGAGCTTACATGCTCTCGTCATTCTTGAATACCCAGAGCTGAGGCGTCACCGCAACCTCCGCGATAACGAAGCTATCGCTCGAGTCATGCGGCGCTGCTTGTTGGTCTTCGAAATTCGAGGGAACTATAGTGGTGGACTTGTCACGCGATCGTTCTAGTACCCACTACAACGAAATGATGCATATGTAAGATACACTGGAGCAATGGCATAGCGTAGAATACTGCTCACACGCTGGTTACGATTGGTCTCATCGAGGGGGGCCAAGGTCAACTTGTTGTCGGGACCATTGTACTGGACCGCAAGCTTTACACCGGAGGGCGAGAGAACTCGGTTGATGATGTAGTAGGAACTAGGGATGACGATGTTTTCTGCCATTGCTTGTGTAGGAGTGGGATGACCGTAAATCGAGATGAGCCCTAGGAGTTTTATAGCAAGATAGGGGGGACAGGATCAGTCATCCAGGTGCCTTAGGAGACACACAATGTGAATGTTGAAGCGCCTTTGTGGTGGAGTCACTGCACGGCCCCGTGAAGCCATCAACAAAATCAATTGTGCTTCGGGCGCTCCAGTCTTCGGAGGGCGGCTTCCGACCTTTCGAAGGCCTCGGGGCGCCCAAAGTGCAATTTACTTTGCCGATGGCACATCTGGGAGTTTTCAATATATTCAAGTAGCCATAGATCCGCGGCCCTGCAGCACACGTTTGCTTCAAACTTACCCGGTAGACAACTAGTATTCTTAGCAGCTTCCTGACCTTGTTAGTAGGAAGAAGCGAAGTGAGGAAAATCGAGGTCGGACCTCTGCAGAAGGTTGGGTATCGCAGTACAGTACCTTGGTACATTGGGGTCATTGACGTCGCGATACAAATGCCCTGACGCCACGAATTCTGGATCTCTAAAGTAGCGTCACTGAGACGGAGTCCATCGGTATTGCGACCCCGTTTTACACAGTAGAAAGTCTTTAACGCAAGCTAAGCCAAACTGCAGTGAGTTGGTCAGCCACAAGTCTTGTCAAAACGCTGGAAAAGGGGTTGTTACTGCGGAATCCCCATCATAAGAGCCTTAGTACGCAATATATTTGGATATATGCTGAACATTGGACCCTCGATAGAAGCTGGTTTGCATAAATCTTTTCAGGGACGAGTGTGTTGAGCGGAACCGGCAATGGCCGGGTGTGACAAGCGCGACCCCGTAAACGGCTATGTCGATGGGCTTTACCAATCTACATCTCAAATCTCGCAGCTACATTTCACGGACAATATTTTACTCTTTTCCTCGGCAGCGCCACTGGTTCTGCATCTTTTCTCTGTTCCATCCTGCTTTCATGTGCTCTCCACCCTTGTGTAAATACTATAAAGGAAGGGCCTAGGCTGACCAAATACTAGGGTCTCCTATTCTTCCTGCCGTTCCCCCTATTCACCTGAGCTCGAGTCTCGCGATCCTTCCCACCCGCTTAGTAATCAGGGGGATTTTCCTTAGTGACGTCACTTTCACTAGAGCATTCCTCCTGTGTTCCTCCGTGAATCTGTTCGCTGGACCTGATAAGAATTGAACAAACTGGCCTTCCTCTGAATATTTTGACTGGTGAGTTCAATACAGATTGTAATCTGGCCACCGGGCAGCCGCGCGACTTTACGCAAGCCCCAGGTAGCAGAGCAGAGATGAAAATGAGTGTGTCTGAAGCCCGCAAGGTGACCTGCGACCGGGCTCAAGGTCGCAACACGAGTGCCTCCCTTACAAAGCAAACCAAGAGCAAAGGTCAAGAAAAACTACCTTCACTCATGTACTTTGAGAGTTGCCACTTCACATCTGAAATAAACGTCACACTGATTTTACTGATTTGAGCCCCTGGACGTAATCTAGCCATCTCGTTCTCGCTCTCGTTAAACAGAAGAAACGACGTCCTTCGGACTGCTGACCTGATCGCGAGAGGCTGTGGAGGGTTCGCGATGAGCTAGTTGTGCAGATCGTCATTCTTGAATTCCCTCAGGCCGTAATCGGCCTGACTACAAAAAGTAAGAGTGACATCGCCCCATAAATAATCTTGGAAGCGTGGAGAGAAGCGCACATGATGGAGCGCCCGGATTTCCATAGTCGTAAGGAGCCGCTGACCGGATAACGACCCCCCAAAGAGCCTTGACAGCACTGAAGGAATATAGGATTCAATGTATTATACCCAGGGAAACTCAAGCTCGACCCCCAGCATTTCGAACAGGAATTCAGCACGGTGCAGAAGGCGAAGGGCCCGAACGGAACTGTCTGCCAGTGCAACTGGCGCGGCTCGCGGAATTTCTAGCAATACCTGGGGTGGGGCAGATTTAAATTAGTGACACTCTGAGAGGGCAAATCGATCCCAGACACCTAACGAGCGGCCGCTTGAAGGGGAAGACTGGTCTCACTGACCTCAAGAAATTCGTGCGCGAATCTGTCGGTAAATTCGTTGGTAGATTCATCGGCGGTAGAACACGCTTGGAGGAGTTCATGGGAGGATATGGATGAACGAACGAGAATCAAGCTGATTGACCAAGGGTCGCTCAATGCGTCACAGTAAATTCATAAAAAGGGATTTCATGAGGCATGGAATTCTGCTAGAATCACCACCAGGATCACCAAAATCACCCAGTTCCGACAGATTCCAGTCGACACATCCCCAATGAATTAATGTAATCTTTACGGCACAAATTAGCAAGCGCTGGGCAGCACTGATGCCTCGATGCGGCAGCGAAGTGCGAGAGACACGAAAGAGTCGAGGGATTCCACCGATTTGGGGGGGCAGAAGAGGATTGCAGTGCGCTAAAGATAGAAGATGTCGATGGTGATGTGACAGGTGAGAGATAAGGACGTCATATCCTGCCATAAACGATTTGTGGAGGGGGTGATACCTGCAAAGCATACTGAAGTCGTGATTGATTGTTGAATGGTTGAGGCGATGGGTCGGGTGGGATGGGAACAGGCTGCTGGTATGTCTGGGCTTCACGAGGGTTCGTACGCTGGATGGGAGGTGGGGGTTCAAGAGCAGACGCTGTTGAAGGGCGATGAGGCAGATTTCCAGAACCAAATGCAGAGGCATGGGATGAAGTGGAAGATGAGGAAAGAGGAGGACTAAAAGAGGCCAGTAAATTTTGGCTGTGAGATGGGGATTTAGAGGACACTATTGATCTCGCTCGAGAGGCGTTGGATCGCATCTCCCACGTCGGACTGGGATCCGAGGCTCGCCCCGCCGCTGCACCGGGTCCATTCTTCGGCAACAGGTAGCGGAGCAGACTCATACCCAGTCGAGGGATGGTCATCTCTGGCTAGTTCTAGGTGGATGGGTGACGGAAATTACATTGAGAAGCCAAAATTGAATTGATTACACATCGCTCGTGTCATCAATACAGGTAAATACTGCGAACTTCATTACTATGGGTAACGTCATAACATCCTGGACCCAAGGCCCTTTTCTACGGAATCTTCATTTTGATGATGTCCAGCAAAGAACCCTGAGATGGGTCGGAGAATACAGTGATTAAACTTGCTGTTGCTTCGCTCTGCATCTGCGCAGTCCACAACATCGCCGGCGCCATCGAATTTGCCTAGAGGTCAAGGAAATAATATACCTAGAGAATGGGATCTTAACTAACGATTTCTCTCAACCCACGTGCTCGCAGCTCTGGCCAGTAATTTACTCGCTTTCGTGCATTTTGGCCAGCGGCAGTTTCGTCGAGCTTCTGTTCCAGGTTTTACTATACCTATCAGGGGACATGGGGGGCGGTGGTAGTTTGGTCAACTCAAGTCCACATTTCCTTTGGTCGCTGTATCTATTGATCTCCCTGGTTGTCGATCCCAATATCGGTGAGTAGGTGCTCACATCAAATACTGGTTTCTCGGGGGTCATATTCCAGGTAAGCCCAAAAAACATCGGTATTCGTAACGCCGGTAGTTGTACATTGATTCTTGATCGAAATTTGGAGAAACGGCTCAATTGACTATCGCACATTCATGCCCTTACTTCCAGGGGACGCGCTGCAAAACCCATCTCTGCCCAAAGCTTCCGTGCTCATGTTCAAGATTGATCTGCGTAGCTAGGTCCTCAGCAGAGAGAACATGAATAAGTCCGGGAAACTTACATCGTCACCGGAGAGCCCTCTTATATCAGTCCAGATTCGGTCCCTAGGCTCGGCCACGGAGCTGTCAAGCTCGTCAATACTTGAATTTTAAGGGAACGGAATGGTGAGTTCGCTCTGTTCAGGCGCTGATAATGCAAAGCGGGGCGTACCGGAGTCCCTCAGGAGGGGTGCCGCCCCTGAATAGCCAGAGCTGAGGCCTCACCGCAGTCTCTGCGATGACAACATTACCCTGAACATTATTGACGTTATTCGGAGCTGCTTGCTGGTCTCTGGCCAGGAACGGGACCACAGTCGTGGCGTGATCAAGTGAGGCTATCACCCACTGCAATGAAATGATGCGGACGTAAGACACACATGCACAGGACCAAGAGTACAAGTGCACAATATGCCTACCCACTGCGTTTGATCGTGCTCACTGAACGGCTCCAAGGTCAATTTCTGGTTGTCACCATTGTACTTAGTCGCACGCCTTACACCATCCGGTGCGAGAACTCGGCTGATGATGAAGTAGACATCGGGATTGGGGAGGTGTGCGTGCTCCGACATTGCTTGTGTGAGAGTGGGGTCACTGTAAATCGGGGCGAACCCTGGGGGTTTTTATAGATGGGGGACTGGTCCAGTGATCCAGGCGCCTCGGGACACACAATTTGGGCCTTGTTGGATGTTCAGGCAGCTCGGGGGAGGAGCCACTAGACCGCAGTGAACCCATACTTGGCACTTTTTCAATATATTCAAGCAGCCACAGCTTCTAGACTCAGTGGTACATGTTCGGTTCAGACTCACCCTGTAATATTCTGAGCAGATTATGACCTTAGTGGGGAAAACTGAGGGAAATGGATATTGGACCAATGCAGAAAGTGGGTATTATAGTATTGACCTCGTGATCCAAATACCCCGGGATCACGGATTCGGGGTCCCGGAGGTGGTGTCACGAGGACCGAGTCTATCGGTCCTGGAACCCACCAGTTTTCATTGCGGCATTCACAGTAGAAAATCTTTAACGAAAGCTCAGCAAAACTGGGTTGAATTGGTTGCTCACAAGTTTTATCAAAGGGCTGCAAAAGCTTTTGTTCCTGCGGAATCCCCATTGGAAGAGGCTATGCGTCCAATCTATTTGGATATTTGATGAGCATTAAACCATGGAAAGAAGCTGGTGTTCCCTCGTGAATATGTTCAATGACCGCTGTTCCTCTGTGAATCATTTCCGTGGCGCTTGAGTAAGGACTGCGGACTGAAATTGCGATAATGGCTAATATGAATCTGTAAGCCGAAATCTATCCCTCACTAAGCCCGCTCAACGGTATGCGAGCCCCAGATAGTAGAGCAAAGATGAAAATGAGTGGGTCTGAAGCCCAGGAGCCCCTGGGACCTGTGACCCGGCTCAAGGTTGTAACAGTGCAGTCCTTCCGATTGTGGGATTCGGTTTTCAAAGTCATGGGGTCTTCCATGTACAGCCAGGTGCCGTGAAGTGGGGTATGCACGAAATGCATTTACCAACAGGAAGCGCTACAACTGATCGGATCGATGGACTGGATTTGGAGAACGGGAATCTCCGATATTCATGCGACACCAGTCAAAGTATTGTACAAACATGAGGCTTGTACTCAATAGTGGCTTCTCGGGCCTAGACCACGATACTTCAAAATATTCAGGATCAAGCGTGGCTTAGTACTGCCATATAGAGGTCCCCGGAAAATCGTCATGTTCTGATGACTACACCCACGTTTCTCCCGTTGTGGCTCCTCGATGGCGCACGTCCATACCACTCTCTAAATATGTGGCTAACGAGCGCTAACTGTAGCGGAGTGATGTCTCAAATGCCCCCTGGTCCAAGGAAGATGATGGCTATTTATTTCCATCACCGAAGCGAATTCCAAACTGAACTGTCAATCAGGTGTGATACCTACTGCTCAGCGGATTTTTGTGCAGTATATACTTTACTGAACTAGCTGTAAAGGTCTTCAGTGATCTACCCGCTTCCAGAGTGGAGGATTTTATCCCTGAGTTTGGATGAATTCGGGGTCTGACGGCCATGGTTCTGAAATGGGCCATTGTTCACTTTTGGCGAGTCTCATGATGCATTCAAATAATGGGGTGGCCTCTCGTGTATCACTCTGCATCCAGTATAGGCACACCGGGGGCCGATAGCACCACTGCCGTAAGCTACAAAACAAGCCAAAAAAAAAAAACCTGACCCGACTGGTGTAGTCTGGCGACCATGCACATTACACATCCAGCCGCTGATTTTTGACTGTTCCAACTCCAGAGGGTGCTCTTTGTGAAATGTGATTATAGCTCAGAACATTAAACATAAGAAACGACATCCTTCGAACTGTTGACGTCATCGCGACAATCGCTAGTCCTTGATTCAGGCCGCAATCGGCCCGATTACAAAACGTAAGAGTGGCATCGCTCCATAAATAGCCTCGCAAACGTGGAGAGAAGGTGCACCCTAATTTCCTTAGTCATAAGGAGCTACTGGGCAGATAACGACGCTCGGGAGAGCCTCGGCTCTGAAGAAATGCATCATTCAGTGCATGGACAACATCATACGTAGAGAAACGCATGCTCGACCCCCAACATTGCGAACAGAAATTCGGGGCGGTGCGGAAGGCGAATTGCCCGAGTGGGACAAGGTGTAGGGAGATGCCACAACGGTCTTCTTTGCGGGTGCAATTGGCGTGCCTCATAGAATTTCTCGCAGGTGAGAATCAGGGTGCGGATTTTAAATTAGCGATATGCCGGGAGAGTAAATGAATTCCAGACACCTAACGAGCAGCCGCTTGAAGGGGAAGACTGGTCTCATTGACCTCAGTAAATCCGTCTGCGAATCTGTCGGTAAATTCATCGGTGGTAGAACACGCTCAGAGGAGTGAATTCATCAGAGGATCTGGATGAATGAGCGAGAATCAAGTTGGTTGAAAAACGCTAGTTCAATGCCTTGTTAGCGAATTCGCAATAAGGGGTTTTATGCGGAATGGAATTCGGCTAGAAAGCGCTGCCCCCCCCCCCCGGGGTAGCAATGGCGTCTCGACATCGCAGCTGGGCACAAGAGACACAAAAGAGTCGAGGTATCCCACCGACTTGGAGGGGGCCCTTGGCAATTTCTGGGTAGAAGAGAATTGCACTGTGCTGAAGATAGAAATCATTGGAAAACGAAGCGATGGTCAAGATCTGTAGAGAGCGACAACTAAAGACGAACCGCTGGAGAAAACTGCGGTCGCTCAACGCACAAAAGATACGAAGTACGACCTACATCTTCGAGTTTCTGGGGCATTGTCGGAGGACGTGTTGACGTTTGGAATAGTGCTACGGATTTGCCACACTTGGCGGTCTCCTTGAAAAGAGGTGGGTCGTAAGATAGAGACCAGAATGATGAGACCGGATGATATCTTTGAGCGATCCAAAATCGACCTTATTCTCGGGGACCTAGTCGACCCAGAATTGACCCCACCTTCTCAGTATCGTCCAGATCTTCCTCAGTACAGGTGCGCCATGCGCACCATCAGTTTCCAAATACGGAGTCCTTGGAAATGTCCTACGATTTGCGAGTCTTCCGGGTCTTTCTCTTTCTGAACCCGAATTGGGGGGAGATATTCATCTCCAATGCGTGAAGCAGCATTTCAAAGGGCACTAATACCAATATGGTATGACCAATTGGGTCAGGAGGCCGGGCCCCAATAAGATCTCTGGCGCTATACATCGTAGAGTTTCACGAGATGAAATAGTTGTTTTCGTCTAAATTCGGGGCGGATTGGGGTGAGACCAAAATAGCTCAAGCTCGGCTGCGCATGTTTGTGGACACGTGTGGATTTCGACAATGGACTGCAATAGGCATCCTAGGCGTGAGCATTGCGGCACACTTGAGTGTCGATATTGAAAGACATACGAACATTATATGTCCGTGCACGCAAGGAGCCTGACCACAGTGAAAATGGCATACACCCACGGCCATCCCTTGGATCTAGTAAATGAGACCAATGTCAAACGGAAATCACTGGAAAGTTGTAAGGAGCCCAGCTTATAGAGGCCCAGCACCCACATTTAGGCGCGACGAGCAGACCTGTTCCCCCTCCAGGAAGCTGCTGCATCGGGACCCTTATCGGACGTAGGGGAAGAAGAGTCAACATGAGAATGAGACAAGGAGCACGAACGCGGACTATGACGTCGTAGCGAGCCAAATAACAAGAAAAGACATTGACTCTTTCAATTCTTGCTATTTGTTGTTGTCACTCGGTGCCACAGCGCCAATTATCCCTTGGAAGTTTCGGAGACTCGACCAAGGGTATGGAAATAGTGAGCCATACTAGCAGACGCCAGAGTCGGATTGACGGTGTTTGAAAAACAACTCGATTACGGAAGCAAGGGGTTCCTGCCCTAGTGAGCGATTGCACGGAAGAACAGCAGACAGCAGCAGACAGTCATACTAGTACTGTAGTTAGAACGAAGCGAAATTACACAGCTTACGTAATGATACTTTCGGGCCGCTCTCTCGCTCGTAGTGACTGAGGAGGATGCGGAGCACACAACGCAAATCCTCTTGTAAGTACGGTCCAAAGCGATGTTTCAGAGTGTGTTTTTTTTTTTTGCTAATTATTAGCGTGGCAGCCACACGAAGCACCGAAGGCCGCTCGTACACCTCGAAAATATTATGACTCTTAATTGGTATAGTAAGACGATTTACTGTAAATAAGCCGATTTATGCAATCGCTCTAATGGTGTTCCCGTCCTGTTCAAGTCCACTTCAATGTCCTTCCCTCACCGCGCCCCACTCCAGGCAGAACCGCCGGCGTGCGGACCAGCATTGTGAGAAGCACTGCTCGCCCACAAGTCCCCAAAGGGATTCGTATTGCTCCTAGTGGGCTGAGGGGGCCCCGGGTTCTTAAGATGTGCAGGGAGCATGCTCTGGGCGAAAGATGATTGGGTACTAGCGTTCACATTGTTAAAAGGCGATGGGGATTGGCGTTGCTGAGATGGCATATTGAATGGGTGCTGGAAAGGCGAAGGTGCCTGGGTGTTCGTTGACGGGAGTGAGGAGAAGGATGGAGCGGCCGCGGAGGAACCAGGGGTATAGGGCACTTGGTACGCTTGCTGAAATGAGAGTGCCGAGGAAGGGGCCCCGTCCACGCCGAAGGGAGAGGAAGTAATATTAAAAGATTGCTGTGATTGCGATTGAGGGTTGGCCAACATGAGTGAAGATGACGGTAGGGTATTCATCATGCCTCCCATCGCGCCGAACCCGAACGGTGACTGTGATATCGACTGTTGTTGTGATTGCCCTATGTGTGAAGTCGGTACGCTGCTCCATGGGGATGTAGCTTGTTGTGTTGGCGCACCTTGATACCCTGTCATCTGGTTATTCAGGAAAGAGGTGCCACCGCCCGTATTGAAGGGATTGGTCAATGTACTCTGCTGATTCCCATACACTCCTCCGCCTGAGAATGTTCCAGTCATCTGCCTTCCGAGATGCGAGAACGGATTAACCGGACTTGAGGGATTGGTTTGCACTCCTATCGCATTTCCAAAGGCTGACATACCAGCGACCGACGGCGAAGCCGAAGGCAGACTGAAACTGCGTGACGGGGCTCCCAAAACATCATCGCTGTTACTCCGAAACGCACCAAGAACGGATGGCGGAGGGTTCAAAAGAGGAGCCATTCGCGTACGAGGGAGAGGAGAACACCGAACCGGAGGTGGAAGATGTCGATGGTGATGTGACGCCAGGCGAGAGTGACAAGGACATCATATCCTGCCATAAAGGGTTTGTGGGGCCGGGCGACACCTGTGAAGCGTACTGGAGTCGTGGTTGATTGTTATATGGTTGAGGCGATGGGTCGGGTGGGATGGGAACAGGTTGCGGGTATGTCTGGGATTTACTAGAGTTCGCACGCTGGCTGGGAGGTGGGGGCTCAAGAGCAGACGCTGTTGAAGGGCGATAAGGTAGATTTCCAGAACCAAATACAGGGGCGCGAGATGAAGTGGAGGATGAGGCAGGAGGGGGATTAAAAGAGGACAGTACATTTTGGCTGTGAGATGAAGATTTAGAGGATACTATTGGAGTGCTTTTCGCTCGAGAGGGAGCCCTCCGAAGTTGGATGACATCTTCTACATCGGACTGTGATCCGAGGCTCGCACCGCCACTGCGACCGGGGACAGGGTCTTTGGGAACAGGTGGTGGTGCTGAAGGCGGGGAGGTTGCGGGCACTGACGCCATGAACTGCTTGTACTGATACTTGTTGCGAATAAACTTCTCCATGTCGCTGCCCCTATCGTTTTCGTCGGAATCTGGAGGGGGAGGGTGACGACGCTCATTGGGATTGAATATCTGATTCGCGTTGAGATTCCCCATAGTTTTCATGCTCTGAAACGATATCAAAGAGGGGGTTAAAACCATCTAAAAGTGAAAGAGACGAGAAACGCACTTCGACTTGTTCTTTGGTCCATGTATCCAATGTAACACTTTTCCTGAAGAGAAAAGACGCTGATGAACAACCTTGCTCCCGCCAACGGCAAAAATCCACGGACACTTTGCTGATATGTGTGCCCATCTTACGATGTATGCTTGCGCAATGCACACTGAGGCCAGGGGGCGAAATAGGTATTGTATACTAGATCGGTTAGGCGATTTTGACCGCTCACCATAAAAAGACACCTATGTTCCACGCCGCCCATCTGGATGTCTAGAGTCAGGACTTGGTAGTTTGTGAGGGAGTCTAATAGCTTACCGAGGCGCTCGGGACCTGCAATCAGCGCATATGTCTGCGTCAAAGGTCAGAATTGGACGTCCGTGAAAAAACTAGGAAATAATATCACCATTCCCTGGCCTCGTCAATAGCTCTGCTAGGATTCGCTGATGTTTGTCTGCTCTGAGGGCCATGGTGCGAAGGAACGGAGGCAACCGAGTGGCACGACAACTTCGACTGACTAACTGACTCGCAAGCGAGATTATATGACTATTTGAACAACTCTAATCACTAATCTGGTCAGACATCAGCATGTAGCTCAATTTCGCTCAAGGAGTAGAAGATGTCGATTGTCTAGATGCCAATAAACCTCATGTATGCCTCGAAACAAGTCAAGCCGTATATGGTCCCAAATGCAAATCCGCCAATGACCTGCCTCACTGTGTGATGACCCTTCCAAATCCTCGTTGCGCAAATCACCCATGCGATCGGGAACACGACGAACGGAACAAGCGCGCGGCACACCGGTTCCCAGTCCTCCGAAACGTACAAAGCGATCCAAGGATATAGTGGGGTTCGCAGCACTACCGAAGAAATGAGGACGCTCGCACAAGCCACAGCAGAACCATGTGTGGAGGGCATGCTGAATGAACGTTTGTGAAGGTCGGAAGTTGGAGATAGAGTTAAGTGAAATGCGCACCCGTACGAGGTTTTAGTCCGTCCGCGGACAGCAGGTCGGGGTCGGGGCTCCCGCAGAATCAGCTTTGCCAGCTTCGCACTGATCACACAACCGAGAGTAGACAAGCCAATGCAGAGACCCACATACGATTTCGTGGTGATGATGACAGCAGTATAGGAAAGTGCAATGATCTCGACACTTGACATTCAGACGCGAGCCAGCTGCATATATGTGAATTTTGCTTTACCTTTGCCCTGCAGTCAGAAGTAGGATGGCACGTCGTATAGCGTTGTGCGATTCGCTCATTGCTAGGGGGGATGCAGCTTCGAAGATAGAATTTGCTTATAAAATCCTACCGTCAACGGCTACCAATCGACTCCGACAGCGACTAGGGACGGGACCCTGCGAGCTCTATTGGAGGCTTGATTCGCCAGACGGATTTTCCCCTCTGATATCCGTGAATGGCCTGACCCCCTTATGAGGCCGAAATTCCGTGAATTGAACGCAGACCGAGGACACCAAAAAAATCCAAAAAGCGCTTCCCTACCGCAATTACCCTCCCACTGCCCCCAATCCCCATCAGCTTCCATTCCCTCGTCCAGATCATCGTCCCCGTCATTTTCGTCTATCTCTTCCTCCGGCCTTGAGCGCCGCTGCTTTTGCTTGCGGAGCTCCTTCACTACGCTTGTAACGTTGCGTGGATAGTACTGTTGAGATGGATATAGCTTGATTACATAATGTACATACTTCGTGTTTCTTCTACATGTGCGTTACGCTTCCGCGAGCACCGTCGCTCATTAAGTACGAAATCTCGAACAGCACTCCGTTGGTCTTCCCGCTAAGAATAAGTGTGCCATCATCTCGCAACGGTGGCATGGAAACACTTAAAAACTGTGACACAAAACCCCTCCTGACCACTGCCTTATCATGTATCCACATGTCAGTCTGGGTGGCAAAAATCTGACTTGAAAAATTCTCAGAAACAACGAGACAAGTTATGCCAGTCATTTGGCAAGATAGCTCATTTCTCTTTTTCAGTTATTTCTGGGAGAAATGAAGTCTCACCACCCACAAACTTCAAATTTTTAGAATAGCACTTGAACTTTTCCAGAAATATAGAGGAGCATATTGTCTACCCCCTCACCCAATGTACCAAGTATTTAGCTGTCAAGTTGCTGATAGATGTTGAAATTATGTAACCTCACTCAATGACCGGAAAAGGTTGGTACATGGTAGGCTAAAGCTCCTCATCTTAGCCAGATCTCTCATCTTCCAGATGGGCATAATGAACCCCTGACAAGTGATCCCCAGTGTTCCGAAATGTGCATGTGCATCCACATATCAAGTTGGGCGCTTCTGAAACCGGAAGCAAATGACCCAAACTGATTTTTTGGAGGTATCTTTTCATGGCTCATGACACTATGGTGTTTTGGTTTGGCAGAGACGTATATGGCAGTAAGTTTACATATGGCCCAAGCAATAATGGCTTAGGTGAAAACTGAGCAAGAAAATCACCTTCGGGCATTGGACGGTGACTGGCATTAGGCGGTACTGTATCTGCAGAATGAAGGGTAGGAGTCTGAAAAAATCCGTGAACTGCCGATGATGCCTCCAAAAGACCTCGCAGCGGTCCTCTAGGGATAGTGAACACAACGGGAGGTCGCCCCGCAGCGGAAGTCGCGCCTGCTAACATAAGCAGAGTAACCCTCTGCATGCGTTTCGAGCGTATCAACATCAACATCGTCGCGATATCACATTATCCGCCAGAAAAATCCAGTTCCATGCATGTTGCGCAGCAAGGACGTCGCCAATTGAAGGATCCTGTACAGAGGTAGTCGGCCGTCTGCTCAGAGGTCGTGAGGGGCTCAGAGTGGGTCTTGACTGTCCTCGATCATGTGTAGTATTATTGTACAATACGAACATACAACTGCGCATCGTCGCCCTGGTGGGATGCATTTTGGTGTAATTGGTGGGTGGGTACATGGGTACTGTTAAATATCACGGACAGAGCACTGTCAATCTGTCTCAATCACCAGCGTCCTCTGCTAGTTCGGCTCCTTTTTGATTAACCGCAGGGTCTACAAAATTCGTCCCGCAGTGGGTGCAAACTGATCACATTTGAGGCAATGGTGAACTATGCACGGAATCATGCACCCAGGAAAGAAGATGCACCATAGAAAAGAATCATGCGCGTCTCGGTCCGCTTCGATTGATCTTGGTAGAACACAGCACTGATGGAGGGTCAAGGCATGGAGAAGAGGAGCCTGCAAGGATCTGAGAAACTACAGCGTACTCATGATGATGACATGTCGGGCAGTCAATATCGCAGTGCGGCTGTATCAAGAGATTCGATTAGGTCTGACAGTCGACGGCGTCGAACAAGATGAATATACCAAAGTCGGATCAGTCCCAAGATCTTGAGTGACTCCGGCTTTTTCTCTGTTGGATTACCTGGTTGGTTACAACCACGCTGGAAGGAAGAATATTTGCACGTACTTGGTGATTATAAGAAGGTCATTTCTATAGACACATATGTTCTGATTCGGCTCCTCTGCTCCACATGACCGACACCAGAGCACCATTACTCGTCTAGCTGGATCGGACTGCGGTGAAATGCTGAATCTCGGATGGTGACAAAAGATTTGTTATAATGAACGGCACACCTTGGGGAAAGAAGGTTGTTGCTGAGGGAAACAAAGTGTGAGCGCTAATCTCCCATCTGCTAGACACCCTCGCACCATTCCTGACAAAAACTGAGAGTGGCCATGTTTGGTGGTAAATGCCAGAAATGGGCGCTAGATCCCGGATAGTACCTCGAATCGGATGCAACAACATTTGAGCGTTCTATAAGGACCGCAACATCGTTACCCCCTGCCCTAACTCATCATGGCTGATTCGCGTCCCCATGTATTCTTCGATATTGCCATTGGCGATAAAACGGTGCCCCAGTCTCCTCACTGCGCTCCATGGGAGATCGATCTCATTCCGTGCATGGGTGTTTAGATTGGCAGGGTTGTTTTTACCCTCTATAACGATCTAGTGCCCAAGACGGCAGAAAACTTCCGTGCTCTTTGTACTGGCGAGAAGGGCCTCAAATATGAAGGCTCGCGTTTTCACCGTGTGATCCCAAAGTATGTCTCATCGATGTTTTACACCCTGCATGAATCTAACCGCGTGCCAGGTTTATGGTCCAGGGAGGTACGACTTAATATATATCCGGAATGGATCAGAGTACCTGAGCCAATGTCTATAGGTGACTTCACACGCGGTAATGGGACGGGAGGTGCGTCTGAGATCCTCATTAAACTTCTCCATGCGTGCCAATCTTGTTTTTCACTTGATTACCCCCTCTTAGGAGTCTCCATATACGGAGATAAATTCGATGATGAGGGTTTTCCTGTCAACCACGATAAACCCTTCCTTCTTAGTGAGTAGAACTGCGGTATCGCCAATGATTCCGCGGCGATATCAAAGATTCTTTCCTCATCCAGGCATGGCCAATTCCGGAAAGAACACCAATGGCGAGTTCAGGAACCATCAATTTGCGTGTAGTAACGATGCTGACCTGTGGTTCCACTATTAATAGGATCTCAATTCTTCATTACTACCGTCCCAACGCCACACTTGGATGGAAAGCACGTTGTATTTGGACATGTCATTGCTGGGAAGTCCATTGGTAAGGCTCTTGTCCCCGACTCCGGTTGACAATATCGCTGAAACACATTTCTTTTCCCTTTGCATTCACACTGCAGTCCGGGCCATAGAGAATACCCCAACGGCCTCGGGGGATATGCCAATTCACCCAGTTACTATCGTTAAAGCAGGCGAACTCGCCCCCGGTGAAGATGACGGTACAGACCTATTCAAATCCAGCAAGACTGGCACCCGCTATGAAGACTATCCCGACGACGAGGAGACCGTGGATATCCAAGCCGTCCATGTTATCGTCAATATTGCACGTGAAGCCCGAGAAGCCGGGAATGCCCTTTTCAAACAGGGCTCGATCGAACAGGCGGTTAAGGAGTACCGAAGTTTGTTCCTTTCTTTCAGGGATGGGTTCGTCCGGAGTGCGAAGCTTACTTTTGTCCCTTGGTTCAAGAGTCGCTACGGTATCTCGATGTGCATCCAGTTCTTCCAGAAGACACTAGTCCGGACTTAAGGGATGCATATTACGCTCAGCTAACGCCTCTGCTGCTCAACTTGGCCCTCGCTTTGTTGCGTCTAGTACCATCTACTTCCGAGAATGCGACGGAAGTGGTGAAATTCACTTCACGGGCACTGAAACTCTCCAACATCAGTCCGACGGATACAGGGAAGGCACTCTACCGGCGAGCCCTTGGGAAGGTCGTGTTGGTGGAGGAGGATGGTGCGGAGAAGGATCTTCTCGAGGCTGCCCGCGTCGTGCCCGGCGACGAAGCTGTGTTAAAAGAGCTCGAGAAAGTCCGTGCTAAAAAGAAGGAGAAACGGGACAAGGAAAAGAGGGCATTTAAGGCCCTTTTTTCGTAATTGTTAGGCTTTAAAATTTGTAAAGATGAATACCAAACAAGGATGGCAAGGGGACTTGATCTGACGTAATACCGCCGGTCGGCTTATTCCGATCGGATCTTTCTCCTCCCAAAGCTCCGCACTTTTACTGGTTATCTTGGAGAGCCACACGCTTCGACCTGCTCCCCATAGGTGTTTCCCCAACGTATTCATGACTGTTGGTGCCAGACGATACCATAGCCGCACTTAACTCTAATATAGTGCGATGGACATTGGAATCGTATACCACATCGAGTCGGCCCAACAATTCTGGTCAGGTACGCAGGATTTTCCCGCGAATTCCATCTCTTTGTCTGAGTATCTGCGGTATTCTCGCACCCCAAGAACTTGGTGATATCCTTTCATTACCCAAGGATGCAACTCTGCACACACTTGATGGGAACTTGCGGAATTTCATCACATTCTGTGCTACTCATCATGGTTAGTTAGATGAAAATAGTGTCTCTTGTCATTCTGATCTCTGCAGCTTCTAGAACGTTACCTCTCAACCTTGGCGCAACTTGATCATTGCTGCAACCTCCTCCTTGATTCCGAGTTTTTTACATTCCACTCCGAAAGGTCATGCGACACGCTTCTCGATGATGCACGCAGCAACACGGACCCCCACTTGCTCTTCATTCTGTACAATGTCTTTCTTTGCTACGGCCATCGTCACCCTTCATTTTTTCGTTCCTCAAAGCGATGGCAGCCGCTTATCCCACTATTGATGGATCATCTCCTCATCCAGACGACTGAAATTTCGTTGGAATTTATTGAGGGGAAACTTGGTTTATTAGCGATTGAGATGCTTTATGAAGTGTGTCGTGTCCAGAACCTTAGTTCGGCCGAGCTTCGTAAGTCACACTATTCCCCGGCAACGGCTTTCACAGACCCAAGGGGAAGCTCATTCTCCTTGCTTTCATGACCAGGTATCTTTGATGATGCATATATTGATCATCTATTCGACATAGTTGAATCCACTCGATCGAATGAAATTCTGAATTATTCTTTGATCAAGTTTCTCGTGGGTAATTACAATGATCTCATTGTGTGTCTGAGGCTGAGCCACCACTTCTTGAGTAGGTATCTCTGAATGAACAATTCATGGTAGCTTCTGTTCAAAACCCATCTAGGGACGCGAAGGAGCATGCTACTGCGACGACGGGAGGGCTTCCCACCAAGAAGGCACTCACTAATCGGGTTCTCGCCATACTCATGCGACGTCTTTATTCGACCAAGACCTTTGGAGAGAATCTGATCTTCATGCTGAATAGAGCGGGTATACTCGGGCATTTACCTCAGTCAATCTGTAGTGTCCTAATACCTCCATATCTCGCAGATGACTCGGACGAAGATCTATGCGTACAACTTCTCATCCTCAAAATGCTCTATTTATTATTCACGACTCCCGGTGCACAAGAGTACTTTTACACCAACGATCTCCGAGTCCTTATTGATGTCTTTGTTCGCGCCCTCAATAATCTTTCAGAAGAGAATGAGTCCGTGAGTAGCACAGGTTTATTCGAGCCGAGTGAATGGGCTGATTCCATATACAGATGCGACACACGTATCTCCGAGTCCTCCACCCTCTTCTTAATAATACGCAGCTTCGAACGAACCCGTACAAACCCCTCCTAGTCCGGCATACCCTCCAGAGTATAATCTCCCATGCACACATCCGGGACATCAACCCCACGACACGCCGTTTAGTGGAACGATGTCTTTCAGGCGAATGGTGCAAAGCAATACCTCCTTCCCCGGTGTTTGATTCGAGCCTGTCAACCTACTGTCGATACCGACACAGCCGAACTCTCTCCTGTTGTTAGGGATCACCCGGTCACTGCTGCTTCCAAAGCGCGCTCAGTCGCGGACGGTGAACTTTTGCAGTCGACGTATCCCCACCCACCTGGCAATGGGGAGAAGAAACACCGTCCTTTGGTACGAAGTGCGAGCGCAGAGATTCTCAAGCCCATTGTATCTGTAGTCGAGACCGCTCTGCCGGATGCTGCCCTTTCCCGCCGTCCGTCAAAGTCCCGCTTCCGAGTAGGAACCTCCGCTTTGAACACCGGTCTCTCATCCCTTTCTATCGCAACCAATCATAACAACGACCTCGGCTCGACTGACGACAGTCCGACTTCGTTGGCATCTCTGGCAGGTGCAGCCGCTGATCCTCGTTCGTCCTCCCGCGCCATTTCATCGCCGGTTTCCCAACGACCTCTACCCCACCAAAGACGGCCCTCACGCGCGATACGACCCTCCCGGGGGGAACCCCAGTCACCCACTGCCTCTGATTCAGGGTACCCATTGCCAGTGAATACCGTGGCCCCACGCACGGCCCCTTTGATTAATCCATCAAATGATACTGCCCTCATTGTCAATCCTCCCACCGCGCCCTTACCTGCCAGTACCAGTGCCAGTGTTAACGGCGGCAGTGCACGGCCGAAGGTAAAGTCAACCCCGCCGCCACCACCACCCAAACGTCGCAAACCCCCACAACCGACGATACGGGGGAGCGGAAATGGAAGCACCGGAGAGACAATCCAAACTATCGCCTCGTCGTCTCTATTGAATCCAAATGTTCAGAGGGCACGACCCGCTGTGCAACAGAGATCAAATTAGATGGTAGCCACTTGGAATCATCGTCGATGACCCTCCCACCACCCGCAGTAGTAGTTCAATAGTTCAGTATTCAACATGCATTTCACCTATTTATCCTCATCCCCTTCTCTTCGATGCAGCCTCTTGTTGCCTTTGGCATCATGCTTTTTCGTTCAACCCACCCGTAATTGGCGGGTGTTGCCATCTTGTATCTCTTGTACACACATGGTTTTCACCTTGATGCTCTGGGGCTGCCTGCAAGGCCAGTCCCATTGTGCCAAAGTGGAGCACTCATAAGTAATCAATTATTGCAGAACCGCGTTCGCGACGGTAGCTACTTACTGTATATGAGACCACCTTACTACGTGTGGACACGGATTTACTACTGGGATCAAGACCAACATAAAAGTGCTTGTGGAAATGCTATTCAAACACAGAAAACAAGACGAAGAGGAAAGACCATAGGCACGGGAATCGAGGTGTGGGGGAGTGTGGTGTGGGGCGTAAAGAAAGCGTAAAATAGAGCGTTGAGGTTTTTTCAATGAAAGAGGGGAAAAAGTGAGGCATTCGAGGATCGACAAAGCGAGGAAGGGGATACATAAGATGAGTGCAAGATCGTCACGATATGGTTTGCATGGCCGGAGGGGTCCTCGATGGGAGGAATTTGGGCCCTTAAAGATAGGATGCCAGTGTGCGCCCATCCGATAAGGGATCCGTAGGTAAGAAGAGCCAAAGAAGTCCACCGAGTCATTTTTTTAGATGTAGGATAATGCACTGAAACGCGATCACTACTCAATGTTCCCGTGATGAGTGAGCTGGATCCGCCGCTTTTTCTTTCTGGGCTGTCCATCCTCATCTGGCGAAGCGCTGTTGCTGGTCTCTGGGATCGCCTCCTTGGGACTAGGACCCTGTTCGTCAGCAGGCGTGAGCAATTCACTCTTCTTGAGCAACGAGGGTCCAGACTGGGTGACGACAGTGGGAAGGGGATGATGGGTGTGCTGGGGCGTAGCCACAGAATTGGCAATAGCCTGCAACTGCATGTGGTGCTGCTGTGTATGATACAGCGGGAGGAATTCATCAAAGATGACGATCGAGCAATACCCGTCCGAGGATGCCAGCATCAGTGACTGGCCATCAGGAGCCCTATCAAACAACGCAAGTGTAAACAACGAGGGTTGGAAACCCAGGCAAACGAGGCAAGAGAAAAAAAAGAGATATGGTTACGTTGAGAGACCGCGTACCATGCGACATCCGTAAATCCCGCATAGTGCAAGTTGGTGAACATGCACAATGGACCCGCCTGCTGTGTGTCATAGATCATGACAGTATCTTGCGTTGCAACAGCGAATAGCATCCTATATGACAAGGAAAATACAGATGCAGTAGCAGGCGGCGCCTGCAGCGACGGCGTTCTGGCTCGAACAGATGAAGAAGATAGAGCGGGGGAAGGTGGAAGGAGCACAGATGTTGGCATAGTCGAAGACGATGACGATGGTTTCGCAGGCGAGTTGGGGCTGAAGGAGTGTAGGTGTTATTTGACGTGGCCCCAACGTCAATATGGACGGTTTGCTCTTTTCCGACTTCGATGACAATTTTCTGCACATCTGATGGAGACCTTGGGGTGGTTACGTTGGTCGGAGTTCGTATAGTACGGCGAGAACTTGACAGCTACGCTCGCTGTCTTGTGACCCGGCAGATGTGCCACGGGAGGCCTTGAGAAATTGGCACGAGAGTATATGAATACCGATGATGAAGACGGCGGGGCGTCGGTACCATTGTTGGTTCCCACTCTCTTGGGCTGAATGGGAGGATCGTCTGCTTGCGTGGCGGGTCTGGAGGACCGGCTAGAGCTTGGGACCACAGACGGGTCATCGAAGTGTCCCGCAGGGGTCAACAACAACGCCCCGTCGGGACTGAAGTCAAACGTCTGAAGAAATTGGTAAAGCCTTCATCCCCGTATAGCTTCACCGACGCCCACGAAGGCGTCGCTGCCGGTGTGCGAATGGCAGGGAGAGGGGGCATCGGCGAGGGCGAGCGACCAAAATTCCGAGAAGAGAGAGCCGGGGAACCAGGATTGGCTGCGGAGCTGAAGGACGAGCGGCGCGACCTGCTAGCTTGTGGGTTTTCCTTTGGAGGATACATCGCAGATACAGAGCTGGCAATGGAGGCGGTGGGCGTGGGAGGCGCTTTAACGGGGGTCTCTTGAGCACTGCTGGAGGAGCTCTCTGCCGTAGCCGCGGCCAGAGCAGCAGCGAACTGCGTGGTGTAATCATCCTTGAGCTCGCTGGCGGAAGTCATGACAGAATCGGCGTCGCTAGCGATCGAGGAATGGCGACCAACGTTTGGCCGCCCTTGAGATGCATGCGGCGTGGCGGATGAAATGCTAGGCGTCCGACTATGTTTGACAGGCATCCGGGTGTTCTTGCCAACGGCGTGCACTCGAAAGGACCTCGTTTGGTACTGATGCTATAGACATGGACGGATCTAATGTAAAGTAGTCTATCAGTTAAGGTTGGAAGTAAGAATATAAAAATTAGCGCCCACCTATCGCTGCTCTGGGTCGCCACAAACTCATTCATGGGATCCCACGCGACCCCTTGCACATAGTGAGAATGCTCTGTAATCTCACGTACGCATGTTCCTACATCACAACAAGACTCAGTCTCGAAGAATTCAAGCGCCTAGTAAACAAACAAAAAACTACGCTCACCATCCGCTGCGTTAAATATCCTGGCGGTGTTATCCGTACTGCCGGCAATGATCCATTCCCCGTTTGGACTCCACGCAAGATCATACACTTCCCGCGAGGTGCACTTCAGTACGATGCGCATGCGCCAATGCTCCTTTTCGTACTGGCGTCCTCATTAGCCACGTCATTGCCGTAACTTACGGCGGGTCTGTCGCTCGGGCTCCATATGGCAATCATGCCATCTATAAGCGGCGATGAGAAGCAAGGAATACGGATTGGGAGTAATGGGCACGCACCATCTCCTGCTGAGGCAATAAACTCTCCATTTGGACTGAATCGAACGACGTTAACGGTAGCAGTGTGTTTGCTGAGTGTAGCAAGGTATTCGACACGTGGGGGATGAGGTACTGCGCGTTCTGAGGGAGAAGAAGCAATGGCAGAAGGAGGGAGGATGTTTGGATAGACCATCCACACCTATTGCGGCACGGGTAATTTAGCAGTAGCGACTAGCCCAGAAGGAGAATGGGCATCGAGCTGGAACTTACTCGGACATTGTTGTCGCCCCCACTCGTCGCTAGCCGATAGGAGGGAGGGGTAGCCTGCCCGGGATCACTAGAGGCTGGTGATGGCTGTAATGACGGATCCCTCTGAATGCGAGGGGCGAGGATACGCTTGAGAGCACCCCCCTGTGGCTGCTGGTAGTCCAGCGCGTATATGGGTAGGCTCTCGTGCCACCGGATTTCGAGCGTCTTCACTCTCATCGTACCTCGGCGGATGAGACTAACACGGGACCATATTATGCATGTGGATATTCCGCCATTTTGCAATATACCATGTCGGACTGAGACAAACGACCGGGAAAGCGGGTGGAAAACTATGGTGTGTACACACAGGAGTCACTAGATACAAAACACATCCAAAAGCGGAGCAAAATGTGCGATACGAGGGGAGGGCCAACAATTTTAACGACGAGCTCGACCAATTCTTAGAACATCCGGGGCAAACTCTTACTCTCCCTCTCTGGAAGCAAAGGCGTCGGGGGGCGCGAGCGTTCAGACTCTTTCCCATGAAGGTGGTGGAATATAACCTCGGAATTTTCATGGGTTTGTTCCTAGAGCGACACTAGATAAGAAATAGAGATTGTTCGAAGCGACGCGCGCTCACCTCTTCTGCACTGAGCTTGAACTGGTGCAATTCTGCCGCGAGGAGATGAGGAGTCGTTGGGGATACGGCGCCCATCGACATGCGCTTAACCGCCATCATACTGAGCACCGCTTTCCGGACTACCATACCATTAGCCGCTTGGTGTCACTATCGGAAACAGTCATTATCACTTACACGTCTTCTTAGCATCAAATGCTTTACGCATTTGGGGGAGTAAGTCCATAGGGAGACCTGTTGAACTCATTGGATCAGGGACGAAGTGTGGCGTCTTGGCTGAAATCCATGCGTGCTGTAGTGCCTTGGCCGCCGTCGGGCGCAACGCTGGGTCGATCGTCAGGCAAGTACGAACGAAGTCCCGCGCAGTTTCAGAAACCCCTTCCCAATATTGGGCTAATGGGCAATAGCAGATTAGTCGAAACGAAAACGTGAACTAATCATCGTGGCTTTCCTGGCTCGAATTTATAATCCCCTGCGACGATGGCTTGCATTTCCTCCCTTGGGGTATCCCGATCGAATGGAGTATATCCTGATGGATCGTCATCTTAATCGGCATGGTGGATCAGGAAGGCCAGTGTTAACACCTACCACAGAGCAGGAAATAGGAGATAACGCCCATCGCCCAGATGTCTACTGGTTTGCCGTGACCAACTACGAAACAGCTTGTTGAGCGGAGACATCTCGAGCATCGATGGTATCAAACGCACTCTTTTTAAAAATCTCAGGGGCCATGTACTGTGCGCCAAGACCTTTAACTTAGCTTGGAAATAGACTCAATGTGATTCGAGAACTCACGCCCGGTGTTCCACAGATCTCGGTTAGGAGGATGTGCTTATTCTCATCCATGACCCTGCTGAGACCGAAGTCCGCAATCATGATATCTGCATCTTCGGCTTTGGTTCGGAAGAGTAGATTTTCAGGCTTGAGATCTCGATGCACGATCCCCGCATGGTGAATGTATTCAACCGCCCCAAGAATGGTACGTACGAGCTGGGCAGCATCTCTGCGAAAACGGAATACAGCCAAGTGAACATGAGGCTCCGATGGATCGAGTGTACAGCCATCGGTGCACTTACGCCTCATAGTACTGTCCTTTCGCACAAATACGATCAAACAGTTCTCCACCGGTGCAGAGATCGAAACAGAGATAGAGGTTATGTGCAGTCTGAGAAATCAGAGACCATCAATATGTTTAGAAACAATCAATGATAAGGGCTTGCCTCAAAATAGTCGTGCAGTGTTACGATGTTCTTGTGCCCACTGGACACCTTTTTGAGTACGGCGATCTCATTGCGCACCTGCACGATTACATCGAAAACGGAACAGATCATCAATCGTAAGGATCTATAGATCTCGTGTACGAAAGAGCCCTACCATATGCTCGCGACCCTCCATCAGCTTCTTGCTGATCACCTTGCAAGCATAATACTTGCCAGTCTTAGTGTGAACGGCCTCCTTTACGACTGCATAGGTACCGCTCCCGAGAGTCTTCCCTGTCCGATACTATCAAGGATGCGACCGCATGCGAGATAGCTTGTATTGAGCTTGAGTTCGACTATGATCGCCAATACTTGAGCAACGCCTCACCTGGCAGGGCACAGTAGTCTGGGTGGGCGCCATGACGGGCTAATAAAGGGCGAATCGAATGTGGTTGTCTGTTGCTCTCCAGCAGAGGGAAGGGAAGAAATGTAGCACTTCGAGGTGTACTGGAAGGGGAGAAGACGATAGACTTGCAATAATAAGCCCAAAGTGACGCCTCGGTTACACCCGTATGGCTTCGTGTTACACGTCCTCATTTTCCTGCGACGGGAAGACGGAACAGCGCGGACAGAGACTCAAACAATTGCGATACCGTGGATTTCTTTATCTGGGCTGTCCGACGGCCAACCAGCGCTTGTTTATACAGACGAATGACTTGTATCCCGCCGGACACCACCATAGTATTCGTGGGGATCCCGGTTCTCTCTCAAGGCATTGGTGATGTATCTGGCTGTGGCTCTTATTTGATAACTATTAAGTTACTGGAAACAGTCAAGACGTCTTCGGGTGATCACACCCGTGTCCCACCCCCAAATCCTTCAACTCGTTTTGCCTCTTATATTCGATATCCCATCAGAGCGCCTAGTTCCTAAAGATTGCCGGTCAAACTTCCTTTTCAAGTGCCGCCATGCACGACAGCATATACCGTCAAAAAATCGCGTGTGGGATCTATAAATGGTGGTGGCAGTGTTTATTGCACCCGTGCTCTTAAGCGCCCAAAATCTGGCAAAGCATCACACAGGGGAGTTTGCCAGCGTCCTAGCAAACCTGTCTCGTCCTGGAGGGCACTAGCTGTTGTACGCTCGGAACATGGCTGCGCATTCGATAAGGGTTTCAGGGGTTGATGCACATCAGATTTGAATTTGCAAGATTTTGAAAAAACAAAAACAAAAAAAGAATCGCTGAAAAATCCAGGTCAGTGTGAGTACAGTACAGAGTAACGGACGAATGCAGGTGGTACGCGGTAGACAGTGACGGTGCATGTAGGATAGGATGGATGGCACTGGAGGGAATCAAGCGAATAACTCCTGGAGAGAATAGGAGAGGATCTATAATGTAAATAAGGACTCCCGACTCGTCAGAGCATGCGAGAAGTGGCCTGAGCGCACCGCTGGGCGTGATCCACTAGCGCTTGATTATGCAATCAAGCTTTGTGGCCCCGGGGCTTCCCGGCGTTGGGCCTAGGCGCCCACCATATTAATGTATGACCGTACGCTTCTCCCAATAAATACAGCAATCTTGTAAAATCAGGCACTTATTTTATCCGCTGGGTCGAACCCGCATCGGAATCGAGTCTACTGTATCAATTTCTAGATCCCATGATAAATCTGTTATCTTCGAGAGGGCACTTAGTCCTTGAGTGCTACACACTTTAACTTGTCCCTAAAAGCTGCCTGGCTCAAGTGGGCCATTTTGGTTGATTTGGGAAACGTGTGGCAGGCGGGATGTCTCAAATCCACATCGTACTGTAATACCCGGTCTCGGCCTGCCAGCGATGCGCCTTGCGTGTTGTTGTGGTGTGCAGAATTCTCCGAATCTAAGATACGGATCGGTCTGTGTCAGGGAATGAAAGGCGTCTCCGATTTAAATGATTAAATCCATTGGCGGTTGGGTATTGTTCCCGATGGCGCCGCGCGGTGGGTAGCAATAAACTCTCTTTCGCATGATGTCATATACAATCCAAGCCTGAGCTGTATGCTTTGTCCACAGACTCGAGTGGTTAATTATGAACTTACGTCTACGCGAGGTATTTCCGCCTCTATTTCGTAAGTATATGACGGCAAATGATATTCTACCCAATCACACCGTGCTGGCCGTACCACAGCTTCGTCCTGCTGATCCGTGGGCCCCTCTCTTCTGGGCGGCCGATGCACGCGATGTTGGAAGTGAACGATAACGGAAACGGCCGGGCGCACTGACGGACAAGCGCGACCCCTATCCCCTATATATGGCTGTGCAGACAAGCTCGCCAACCGCTGATCTACCCGGATCTCCCAGCTACGTTTTACCGGCGATCTTTTACGTGTTTTCTCGTACTCGGACTTTTTTTTTCTCTCTCTTATCCCACTTGCATGTGTTAACCTCCGGTAAATACTATAAAAGCCGGGCTTAGGCTCACCAAAAATACCAAGGATGCTCTACATTGTTCCCTTCATTGCCTCTATTCACCTAAGCTCGCCGGTCCTCTGAATTCGTCCTCACCCGCTTAGTAATCAGGGGGAGATCTTGCTCGAACGCCGTAACTCTGACAACGCGATGGGTCCCTGGAGCACCCACGCCACGGAGAATTTTCACCAATATTATTATCATGCCCCCCCTTCTCTTCGTCGATCAGCACCTTCCGCTACCACCCCTGTCCCCCCTCCCCCCTATAGCTATCTCACTCGTAGAACACCTCATTTGTTGTCCTTCTGCTTTCCCTCCCTGCGTTAGTATCAATCCACCTTCTTTGCTACCGTCTCTCATGTAGTCACATAGTGTGGCATACGCCTTCTTGGCACAGATACGCACCACTTAAAACCTGATATCATCGTCATCATCATCCCAGGGGAACACCGCCACTGTATTTCATCCACGTTTTTCGTCGCGCGTCTTTTCCATCCTTGGCAGCTTGGCTCAAAGGCGTCATCATCGCACTGACCCGACTATGTAGAGCCAGCAGCCTGAGGGCTCTCCAATTCCAATTAATCTGTTCGAACTTTAGTACTACGATTTGGAGACTAACCTCCCACACGCGCCTCTCGCAGACTCTCCATCAACCTCCCCAAATTCAAGGACATAAAAGGAAATCGATCGATCCCGCTACTAGCCCTCCGTCCCCACGACCATGGATGCCTGAAGGTTTACTTCTTCCTGCAAACCAAGATCCTTGATCCTATTAAGGGGTGACCCCCATTGGCTTCAGCGTACATGGATAAATATGAACAGAATTCGCGTCGATCTCTAAGAGGTCGAAATTGCTGTCAAGCCGTTTCCCCCTGCCAGGTGGATTGCAGTACATAAGTGTCCGAGTATTATAATCTAATCTAGGTTTTCGTCGGCCCAGCGCTCCTCGTCCTCCCTCGTTCCCCCACTTGCGCGTCGTTTCGATAAGGATTGCTTTGCCTTGTCCCGCCACACGAGGCGCATCACCAACAGTGTCC
This sequence comes from Hydnum rufescens UP504, assembly GCA_014904985.1. Taxonomy (NCBI): domain Eukaryota; kingdom Fungi; phylum Basidiomycota; class Agaricomycetes; order Cantharellales; family Hydnaceae; genus Hydnum; species Hydnum rufescens. The sequence goes on along the minus strand of MU128945.1, from coordinate 321,527 downwards.
ATAGCACTTTAAAAGAGAAAGCAAGGTCAAACGATGTGGTGCGCTGAATATCGAAAGGAGAGCCAACAATACAAACCATGCATTGTACTCATACAGATCACGTAGATGTTTCCTTTCAATGCTCTGAAACACTCCGTAAGAACGGGAAAGCGATATTTTCAAAAATAATACCTTGGCATGTCGGTTTGTTTCCAAACAATCAACGGCACCCAACTATTCCACATGAAGGATAGTCGCTTTAGCCGGGGGCGCATGAACCTTCTCTTATGCCACTCACGATTGAAAAGTATAGGCAAGATCCTATAAAGCACAACATTTGCTATCGTGAGTTTATAACGTATGGGGGGAACCCAATGGAAAAGACAAACGTTCATAGCAGCAATGACCAAGCTCCGCTCTTCAGTATCCGCCCTGTGCAGGCATACGGGCACCGTGAGTAAGAACGTATGGAAATATGAGGGGAAAATTAATAATTACGTGCAAATTTCGGACGCCCATGCGAACGGTAGCCCTGTGTTGCATGTGCGCACAAATATTGGTTCTTCAATTGGTCTGAAGGCCTACCACAAGGGCACAAAGACGGACCTGATTGGCCAGCACTTACACCTGTAAGATAATAAAGCGTGAAACGAAGACGTTCACTTCCGTACAACGGGGTTATGAGGAGACCAATTGCAACGAGGACATTGAAACTCTAAGGGAGTCAATCATAAGCTGATGACTTATAAGGTCAGACGATATCCAAGAAGCATACCGATCCGAAGAGCATCGCAGGCCACCGACGACCTTCCAACCATCCATCTGAGGTCCTGTTCGCATATGAGGACGGGAACACAGACGAGATGAATCCTCTATACATGATCGACAAAAGGGATGATTAGAGTGATCCACTGACCAAGCCATAATGAGCGCCGAAATGATATACACCAAAGTCTGAGGGATTGGATACTAGGGGTGCGAACTGAACGTCAATGAAACAGATCGATTAAGGGAGATTGAAAATGTGTGAATAGTCTCACCAAATTGATCTGCGGAATGGTATAAACAGGTGGTTCTCCGGGTTTGTTGTACGAGGCCAACCAAAATGGCAATACATGGGCCCTAAATTACGCACAAGGGACGACAGTGGAGAGTAAGTGCGATGGTACTGAGTGGAAAATGGGGAAGAGACTGACAAGCCGCCCGCATTATTCCAAAATACAAAGAGCCATGGTAAAACCCAGATATGCTACATATGCGTATAAATTCGAAGCTAGATCGCATTTTCATTCAAAAATTCGACGCTCACCCACGAGGTCATGACCCTTTTTACCTACATCCCAACAAATTAGCCTAGATCCGGAGCTTGGACTACCTAACCAAGGAGGCAAACTTTGGTCCGTGTGATCCGCCCAGCGGCTGCTCTGCCTTCCTTAGCAAGGCGTATGTTGGCAAGTTTCAGATCCTTCACCCAAAAGACCAGAAAGATCGTATTAGCAAGTCAGTGTCAAGAGTAGAAATGCTCTTGGGATAATGGTCTTTGGGATGATAAGCCGACTTACAGCATCTGTGAACAGCCAATTTGCGCGAGCTTTCCACGGCATGTCTATGAGTAAATATGCGCCTGCGATGGCAACTGGGGCAGATAGTAGGAAGCAAAGGATCATCAACCACCTACGTCGTGAACCGTCGGCAGATGATGAGTTACCAGACTGAGGTTAATGGAGCAACACACGCACCGCCACCCTGCCAGACCCCACACTCCAGAAAGATGTGTGAATGCTGAAGCTTGTAGAAATCCACCGATGATACTCCCAACGCCTCCTGCAGTATGAAACTGAAGCGAATGAGTTGTGAGAAGAAATGAGGGAATGGGATTTAATAATCCGGATGTTACAGGGTGAGTGACTAACAATTACGGAGCGTTTCCCTAATCTAGGACACGGGAATGGATGTTAAAGGCACGAGACACGGGAGCATGCTCTTGGAAATGGGGGATACTTACTCATCTCCACGGTACCACGAGCCCATGATGTATTGCATGCCACTGGATATTGGAGAACGTGAACAAATAGAAGAGAATATGGTGTTAACGGAGCGTACGGGTAGAATCCTGATTCAGCCAGTCCGATCAAGAATCTCATGGCGAAGAGCTAAGAAAGCGATAAGGTCGATGTATCGTCATTCCCGATTCATAATACTACCTGTTGCGGGGTCTGGACACGATACGTCGCGAGGGTAAGCAGTGACCAAGTCATCTCGACCAGGGGGATCCAAATCCGAGGGGACACTCTTGTCAGGACAAGATTGGATGGGATTTGTCCAAGAACGTATCCCACAGTCCACAAGGCGATCGCAGTATTGTACTGATTATCATGCATTCCAATATCTTCCTTCATACCCGAGACGTAAGCTTGTGTGATATTAGTGGCATCGAGATTCTTGATCATATAACCGAGAGAGGCGAGGGTGAGAAGGCACAAGTCTAATTTGAAGAGGAGACTACGTTCTGCAGGAGGTTTATCGAGACTGTCCCAGATGAATTTCGCGCGCCAGGTCGCAAGGGTGGTTGGCTTGAAGTGCACATCGGCCGCCACGATAAAATCATCAATGACTGCAAGAGTTGACGATGATTTAACAGGGTGATCATCGTTTATTGAGAATTGCCCAGAGCGGCTGCCTTGGATAAGTCCTCGAACGAGGACGAAACAAGTAATAAGGGCTCTCTCTCTGGAATCGTTGGATCCATAGAGGGTCGAAACTGAAAAAGGGGTGGAAAGGTGACCTTTTATTTGTAGCCCCTGCCGCCTCTCATCCGCTTTGCGCCATCACCCCAGTGGATCACGTTGTGGTCACGTGAATATTGCGTCCTCTGCAGCCTTGCGACAACAATTTTGGGCCGGGTTCACAGTGAACTATTCATTGGGCTCAATATCGCGCCTTGGATCTACAGAGAAAAGTCCACGAAACAGTCCATTGTAGGGGGGGATTGGCAACTCCCGCAGACTCAACACCACGATCCCAGTTCGCACCTTGGCCAAGCGACTCGCCGTCTCTTTCAGTGTGTGCGAAAAATTTGGCCATGCTCTTGATTTTGTGCTGCAGTCTGCCCGATCCACTTTTTTTACACTGTTTCCGGCGACATTGTCAATTGACCCAATAGTGTACTGAAGAGACCATCCCCACCTGAGGTAATCCCTCTTCTTGATGCTCTGGCTGCCTCTTTATCCTGATTTTTCTCTCCACAACTAACCCATCTTCATGAATCCACGAATATGTGGATCTCCATCCATCCTCCCAGTTCATCTAAGCCCATCACATCTCCCGATGCGGTGACTAGGCTTCTTCTAGCACGCACGATACGCTGATATGGCTTCCGACGGTGAGTATCTATGGTCATGGAACCACCGCGGCTTCCTTTAATGCATCAATCGCGTGAAGATGCGTCATTGACTGCTTTGCAATCTCTATGGCCATTCATCCCCGTCTCCCGCCACGTCCCCAATGACGATATGTTCGTGTTCCGCGCCTTCGATTATGTCCCGTTGAGTCCGCATGGTTTAGGTCTGTAATCTGAGTCAACTTAATTAAAGCGGTATGATCATCCCACACCGTGAGCCGAGCTCGTAGAAGGAAACACGGAACCCCCAATATCTCCAGGAAGCGTTTCATTTTGACTTTCACTATATAAGTGTGCGCAGCTGAACTTTCCAGGGCTCTTCCGAGCCTAAACTTGGCTAGCATACCAGGTGGAGAAACTATTTTCTTTCGGACCGTTGGGGGATGATACGCTAATAAGATTATATTTTGAGCCACGTATCTTCGCGCTTGTGGATGTCAGTCAAGGTGTTCTTGATGGCGCTCCTTACTCCTGAACACTGAGTGGATCTGTGCATATATCACGAGGGCAGTCTGTAGCCTATGCATCGATACATGTCAATTACCCCTACGCTCTCATGCACAGACGATTGCGAGATGACGATGGGAACGTCATCAAACGTAACTCGTCCGCCGTACAATGCGTGTGGTGTGAGCACAGACGCCCAAGAAGATTACAGTGCAGTGACTCGAGACTCCGGCTAGTATGAACCTCCCTTGGTTGAAGACCCTAATACGTTATACTCGAGAGTGGAACATTGAACGAATATTCCAGAATATGTATATATACAGAAGGGGTTATTGTCTGGTCAGGCGGAATGGTTCGAATTTCAACGGAAAGTCAAGCCTAGAGATCTGCATGAATGAATTCCTTTCGCGCAGCACAACCATACAACTGACAAAAAGAACCTAGGGGGTTTCCGTAGTAGCCGTAACTCCCGGAGGCCAATATTTCGGTTTGCAAATCTGAGAGCCAACTCAACACATCAGGTCCATACGACGCTCACAGGATTCAATATGGAGCTCCATTACCTCGTAATGTTCATCGGGAATTTTCTGCAGCCGGATCTTGTCGGCCTGTATGATGATCGATGCTGTCTTTCCAGCTGAAGCGTGCCATCCCCTAACGGAGGTAGATCGAGCTCAGCAAATGGTGCATCCTATCCTAGAGTCCTTCAAAGCAATGTGAAACTTACACCTAAAATATCAGAGGTGCGTCAGTATTACGCACGTTCGAGGCAGAAAACACGGGCCATACGTGACAATGAAGAGCCCACACCCCTATTATTATTCAGGACGTTAGGAAACAGGTTAGTAATAATAGTTCAAGGAAAAATATCACCTGGTGTATCAGTCATGATTCTGATCACTGCCCAGGAAAGCCGAGGAATGATGAACTAAAAAACCACCGCATATCAAAAGGTGCCATACAATCACGATGGGGTATGGACAGACCGTGTCACGGCGAATTGGATTATCAAGATTGAAGGTCAGGTTTTTGTACATCGCTTCTGTCAATTCGCCCTTTCCCTGGGCAACAACCCAGAAAGAGCGACTATGCAGGTGCCACGGATGCTCAGTATTGTGGTCATGATTGCTGATCCCAATGTCGGCTGCTCCCAGACCGTCAAAATAGGTGAATGCGTGCACCGTGGAGTTCAGTTCCCCGCCAGCCATGACAGTGTGCAATTGCGGCGAATACGGGGTCTTCATGAACATCCAGAAATTAGCCCAGCACAATACACATCGAGCAATCATGATACACCCACAATTTGATTCGTCATGTTATTATTAGCAAGATCGCCCCCAGGGCCCCACAGGAAATGCCCCGATACATTTGGATTGTAATAAGTTGCGATAACGGCGCCAAATACCGTCTGCGGAGTATGAGTAAAACTAAAATCTGCATGATACAGCAAGAGTGAGAAAAAAAAACCCCACCCAAATTTTGTGCTGAGTAACCGTCTTCGGCACCTGGGGGCCACCAATAGGCTTCAGCAGAGACAGATCCATGTCGTGACAATGCGTCTCGTCGGGAGGATTAGACTCAGGCCAGTCTTTAGATGTTGGCATTTGCGTCGATGGGAGCTGTTTGGGGTCCGCCGAGACATAGCGAAGCACCCCAAACGAGTAGGGGATATAATATGGCTGGACCCACTGGACAGAATGCATACACTGGACTACGCGGAGCCAGAATACGCTACCGACCGGGCCAGCGTTTGTATGTATAATCCAATCGTACTGTTAAAGGACGTTATAAAGCTCAGCATGAAGCTCTACAGAAATCTGGGGGGGGGGGATTCGCACACGCTCTGCCATCCCTATCTGGAATTGATGAATGGTGGGACCCTCGACTGGTGTGCTGTCCGCCATAATGATCGTCATTGGATGGTTGTCAATCGAGAGCCACAGGAATGCTATCAAAGGGTTGAAATTTAACGTGTCGCCAGGACTAAATGTGCAACTGTATTCTGACCATGCGAGGCGTAGTTTAGCGTACGGAACCGATATCTTTTATTAGGAAGAACTTTGATTTCTGGTGGTGGCGGGGGTGCACATCCAACACCTGGAGTAATGGTGCAGTTGTAGACCCCCTATGAAAATGGTCCTTAAGTTTGACCGCTACAGCAACTGGATGAGTGGGGCTTACGACGCCATTGATGAGGATTGAATCGGAATTGGGAGCCGAGTGAGGTGCAGTGGAGTGCCAGCGTGCCAGCCAGGGCCAGTCTTTAGTTGCTGAGAGATATACGTAGAGTTGTTGTGCCTTTTGAACAGGGCTTAGTAGGAGTCGGGTCAAAGGTGAAAGGAACCAACATCCAATCCCCAAGAATAAGGAGTTTTTCGTGGTCATAGTCCCTCCCAATTTGATAAGGGTCATTTGGACTATGGACAACAAAAGGCCCCTGAGAATACGTGTCAGAAATGAATGATCAAGCAAGCATGATATAGTAGAAACCTACATGGATACCGTCTTCCAGAGTATTCCCAAAATGAGAGTGCCACCAATAGGACCCAAACTGCTTCCCAACCTTGAATTTATACCGGAAGGAATGACCAGGAGGGATCGGACATTGGGTGATTCCGGTAGGACTGATATTCCATACAACCTCAGGAAATCAATTGAAGGATATACACGGTGCGACATACCCGTCTGCCCAGTTAGTACCGTTCTGGATCATCCCATGGAAGTCTACGCGCCGCAGGTTGGACTCTTCCACGATCAAAATATATGATAGTGCACTTACGAAGTGACGTGCCAATCTCCAAATTATTTTTGAGAACGACTACGATGCTGTCTCCCTCGTTCACTTCAATCAGAGGCCCAGGGAACTGCCCATTTATGACTCGCATGTTCCTTGGAAATCCATCAGGCCCTAAATCCGGCCAGGTTACATGTGTAGACGGATAGAAAGGGGCCGGGAGACAGACGTACTCCCAAACGCGTAGTCAAGGGTCCAGTTAAATACGCGGGTCGTTGGAGGAGCATGGATATCCCAATTCTCATCCAAGTCATATGCCCCTATGTAACCGATGATGATGAATGGAGACGTAAAGCAAGGGGGAAGTGCAATAAAAACATACCAGGCTTGACCAAGGGATACTTGTGAACATTGAAAGGATCTGCTGCTGTCAATGCGAACGTCTGAGACAAGATGGCTAGAGTAACGAAGATAATGGCGGCGCGGAGCATTGGTTCCAATCGAGAATACAGGTTCACCTGCTGCTTGGCCTCACTACTACGCTGGGCAGGCTTTTATTGTGTCAGTGCCTGGAGAACTCTCACACCTCATGCTGATACTTGAAATTTCCGATTTTCGTCGAGTTCACGCGTAGGTGTCCGAGGCATTCAATGCATCTTTATTTTCATGGTGAGTCCGCAATCCCATTTAGTGGCTTGAGATATCCGAAATTGGAGACGTGCAGCCACGAATCCACGCAAGATGTGTGTGCGTTTTTAACGTCGACCCGTCGAGCAAGGCTGTAATTTGGATCCGGCGTTGATACCCAAATTCCGACGTCGGGCGAGTCGGGCTGCGTCCCCAAGACCACCGAGTCGGAAAGTTTGATATATCAGAATCCGGAAGTAAAGGTTGGTGCCTCAACCCCGCATTTTTCTTCGGAGGCTCTTTGTGGAAACAGCTGTGGCCCCGGAGCATCTGACTTGGTTCTTCAGCCGTTTACTGAGCCCATGAAGCGTGGCATTCCGACCTAGTAGGTGTTGGTTTGGACCCTAATGTCGAGGGTTTGGCTCATTTTTTAAGCTTCCTGCAATTGGCCGATTTTGGTCCATTCTGGTCCATCTCATGGTCCGATGCCAAATATATCCTACTGTTGAAGATCTAGATCCGTGATTCATGTTGCACGCGCTGCAATGGTCTGGTCCTGGTCCTCGATTTCATTCTCGACTTCGATCGAGGGCCTATTCCGTTGACATCGGTGTTCCACAATATACCTGAGAGAAGGATCCTAATGTGGAGAAGACATGGAAGTTAGGAGAACGGGATAAGGGTGAGAAATTCTGCCCATATATTCCACGGCAATAAGAATGACTAAGAACAGATTGAGCTGCAAAATTGGCAGCGGTGAGTTAGGGAACATTTCCAAAGTAGAGAAACTGGAAAGCAAATAGAATAAAGTAGAGGCCATGGTTGAGCCTTGCTTCAGTGTGAGCGAGATCCGGGGCCATAGGGATACAATGTTGCATTTTCATGCTCTTCCCCCAATTCTGACATTGAAGTGTAAGATTCCATTGGGGTGCAGTGTGCACCTCCACACCTCTGTTTGCCAAGGATATACTGAAGGAGACGGTATTCTTCATCCATTGCTTTCCGGTCTTGGCATTTTCTGGAATATGCAAGTCGATAATTGTAATCCCTGAGTCACCAACAAGGATATTTTCCTTGCGTATGTCACCATGCAATAACCCGGCATTGTGGATAGATTGCAAGGTCAAGAGTGCCAAGTTACTATTCAAAGAATGATGAAAATTGATCAGAACCATAAATTGAAGCCACCAAACATCAAAAGCTCACCAGTCAGAGGCTGACAAAATGCAATGTGGCTCTTCACTGAGGGGAACACCAGAGTAGAGCATGATGAGGGCATTAGATGTACCCTCACAGTCATCAAAGATGCCCAGGGTTGTTGCAATGTAGGTGAGAATGCCCTTGGACCTCAATAAGTGGTACAGTTCATGTTCAGCCATGAGTGCATCCTGTTGTTCAGGCTCAAATGCAAGCTTGACAGCAACATCAACTCCAGATACACCTGGCATCTGCAACATGAGTGTGCCACGGTGGACTAGACCTGTTGCACCTTGCCCAATTTCAGATGTGAGGATAATAGACAGACATTCCCCAAGTCTGCTAGTGCCAATGGTGTGTGGGGAGTGGGGAGGACCTGGGGCACCATATTGGCCAAGATTGGTGGTGCAGAGCGGATGAAAGAGGCCGGTACAGGAGAGTCATAAATTGAATATTGAAGTTGGACCAGGGCATTCTTGGAGATACTGGCAGCCTGGATCATTTCCTAGACCCCTAATCAGATTCACTTTGCACCCAAGGTTCAGGCAAACATACATCAATGGCAGCTGCACCAGCATCATCATTTCTAGTTTCTCCCCAATGTTGTGATCCACCCCTCTCCAGCCCACTCAAACAGACATTTGAACCACCTCTGCAACCTCTGCAAGGTCCAGCACCACTCCTATGGCCCCTTCTGGGACCCTGATCATTGTTATCATCAATGTCAAAACTGACCTCATCCTCATCAGGGGGCTTTTCTTGGGACTCAGTAGAGGGCTGCTGCTTCCAGCGATCTATTGCATCTTCAATGGCAGCAACATAGATACCGATTTGGACCTTCCCATATCCCGGATTTGCACATTTGTGGGCTCAATGAGATCAGAAACATAGAGTGTTTGAGAAGCCCGATCACGAAGACAGATGAGCTCATAGTTGCCCGAGTGAACCACAATGATGGTCCCATCCACCCGCACAGCCTGTGCCCAGGCCTGGAACATGGCAGTATATCAGCATTATTTTGATATGCACAGACTGCACATCACCTGTTGCACCACTTTTTCGGCAGCCCGTTCATGAGAGTCTTGGTAAGCTGCGTTATCATTACCCCATTTTCACTTTTTGCGGCTTGCTTTTCCCCTGTCCATGCCTCTGTCTTCAGTTTCAGGTTTGGCTTTCCCTTTCCCCTTGTCCTCTGCAGAAGGGACCATCGAGACTCCTCGCACTGGTGGGGGCATTGCAGAAGTAGAGCTTAACACCTGGTCTAAAGGTTTGGCTGGAGCAACAGGAGGGTATAAAACATCCTATAATATCATAAGTAAAGCTCTGTTGAACTTGAGGGGATGGTAATACTTTCAGATCCCAGGGGGGATTTTTTGCATCTGGCCCTGCTCTTGCACATGTAGCATGCTTCCACACCCTCTGATGTTGGGATAGTCTAGCCTGGACTCTTTCACAGGATGTCCAAGTGAACCTATCAAGATTGCAAATTGCCATTACTACCTCCTTCGGACCAGCAAATAGACTCTTCATGGCCCATGTAGCCAAGGGTGAGGCAGACTTCCTCAGATCCTCGAAGGCATGATGTGTCTCACTCTCCATATTCTTCAGAAGCAATTCCTCTCTGGTTTTAGATTCCGCATTGTAGGCCATCCCGCGGAATCGGAGCACTCCACCCATAGTAACGTAGCCTGGGTTCGGGTCGACGCAGACCATTGCAACAGAGAGTCCCAAACTGAAGCCTTGGGATGAAGAGCCAGCATCGATGCTAGTTTGATGCAGAAGATGGAAGAAATATTCTCGTAATAGCTGACAACGTCTTTCTCGTCGGAAACAGTAGGGTGTCGATAGTGAAGGAATGTCTGACGAATTTGGGATGTCATGAAATCCTCTAGGGGCGGAAGAGACTTGAAGGCATTGCCAAGTCTTTTATCGACATTGGCGGCAAGTTGTTGCACCAGGGATGGTAGTCGCTTCACCTGCTTGAGAACCAGGTGCTGAGAAAGATGCTTGTCGTAAAACGCGGATGGGCGGGTGCCAGTAGAAGGTTTCTCGGAAAATCGTGATGGGATAGGTCTGAGAGGAGGAGGATTCCAAGCAAACAAAGCATCGATTTCTTGGCAGACTTCATGCGCAAGTGCGAGCACGAAGATTCAGGCATGTTGAGAACGGACCGAAGTTGTCGAAAAAGTCCAAGCAATATGATCGCGCAACGAACGTGCGAGGCGTTACGGGAGACGTTAGTAGCTAGGGGCAGATATCATGGTCCCGCGGCGTATATCGAACCACTGTACGGCGTATGTAAATCGTCGTCAAGATTTGGCGAAGTACTGTGGGGTTTCAAGGTCGTACTGAGCAGTTACACGAGGTTCCAAGCAGAAAGGTCTCACGCGGAAGCGCGCTTTTCTCGGGTTATCCCGACTCGACGGCGAGCGCGAGTTGCTTCCGTGCCACCCCAATTGTACTTGTCCTTGTACAGCTATGCGACGTTCTCATACTGTTAGAACCACGCGTTCTTCTCTCCCTACTGGACCCCAGACTACAGATGACCTGGGCACGCTCCAGGAAGTTCGCGCGCCCGCGTCGCATAATATCGAATTGCTTGAAGCCTCGTTGCGCTCAGAAATATTTGAGAAAGAGCGAGAGAATGATCGTGTGAGACCTTGCTGCAACACGAGACGCCCGCGGCATTACTGATCCCGCGTGATAGCTGGTCGATCAAGTACTGAGCTTGCAGACGCAGCTCGCACAACGCCCACCTCTCGCAGCAATACAGGAGCTCGAGAACGAGAAAAAGACGCTTGAAATTATCCTCCTTGTGCGAAAACCTTGTTCTCGAACTCTGGCCCCTCGTGCTTAAGTCGACATGCGATCTCTACATAGGGCACGCAACGCGAAAACGAGAAGATGATGACCGAACTCGAAAGGCAAAAGAAGCGCGAACGGACTCTGGAAACAGAGCTTCGACGCCTATGCGGAGATAACTGGCAGGTATGCTCCATCAACACACCCAATTCGCACCCATTATAAAATTAAAGCCTAAATGAACAACTTAAAATCAAGACAATGCTGAACATTCCCACCAGCGCGGATGCCCCGCATCCCTAGTCCAGGCCTGACGCCTTCGTCACGAGGGATATTTACCGTATCTTCCATCGCCGGGAATGGTAACTATTCCGTGTCCTCCCTCTCTCTCCACAATCCCAACACTCTACCGCGCCGTCTCAACAACGTATTGCCCTCTTCCGCCACCGGGAGGCCCATCGATTCGGATATCAGCAGCAGCGTTCAAGTCGATGGCGGTGAAGACGGCGGCACCGAGACCGATCTCAGTCGCGACGATGCTGATGTTGATGGTGACGGCGATATCGATTCTGGTCCAGAAGAACATCCCCAGAGGCGCCAACCTAGACGTCCCACAGAGCGAGAAATTGCGCTCGAGCATGCCAACGAACTATTGAAGAAGCAAATAGAGCAGGTACGGCTCCTGGTGCTTGGGATGGACGAACGACTAGTGGGAAGGGAAGACAGACTCGCCAAGGCCATACAGCGGGCCGAACAAGAGAACAAGGACCTGGAAGCCAAATTGCGCGAGCTGGATCTCAACGCCCCCATTGACTAAATAATGATCACAATAGACTGGCTTTCAAGGTCCCCTCGTATAATTCTGTCTATGTATAACAACACTAGGGAATGTGGAATAGTATGTATGCTAATTAGGTTCGCGGAAGGATTACCTCGTCCTCCCCATCGCTCACCCAATCTTCTTCTGCATGAGGAAAATTATTCTGTTTTCGAATCTTACCGCTTTGCCTTGGCCTTGTGCGCACATGATTCCCACGCACGAAGGCCTCCCAATTCTCTTGTATCCTCCTCACAGCGCCCTTCCCCTTCCCGTCCTTCTCTTCTCGCGCAACATCGTCCTCATTTTCCTCAACCCACCAGTCTTTCAATTTAGCTATGATGAGGAGCATATCCCAGGAATTCGGAGCGCAATATCTGACGTCGGGGTAATCCGACTCGACGAGGATCCGCGTAGGGTCACACGCGCGAACTAATGCTTCGTGTGCTCGCGAGCGCGCGTTGAGAGCAGTCGAGAGAGAGAGATACACATTGCTATGCGCTTTCTAAACAAACGATAAGAGAAAAAGAAGCGAATTGCAGACAAGCCCTCGGGAATAATGGCATGTGTCTGCTGTCGGTGGAATCGAGTTCTCACCTCAATATCGCCCCATGTCTCGGCGCTCAATCCGCATGAATGGAAATCAAGGCTGACTTGGTCCCAGGCGGATCCATAGCGCGTGCTGCAGTTCTTGATTAGATCTACAGTGGCTTGCTGCGCTTTGACGCTGTGCAAGCTAATGTTACGTCCCAGTTCAACTGCAAGGGCTATCTGAGTCTCGAGGATCGTGAGTTGATGACGAATGGATGGTGAAGGGAGAGAGTTTTTTGTTGGTGGAGGTTCGTGGTGGAGACCCCGTGGAGGATGATTCGGGTTCTGGGAATGGAATGCGGAAGACCCGGTCGAGGCCTACTTCGCCTATAATGTAACGATCCGAAAGGATTGAGATTTACGCATGTATCGCCCAATCCGCACCACCGGGCGCACCAAGCATAGCATGAGGAAATGCCTCCAGATTGGCTCGAATAGACTTCAGCACGGCAGACAGAGGGATCGGATCAGGAAGGGAGGGGAAGAGGGCTGCAAAGTCACTATCTTTGATGGCCTCCTCAGGATCAAGATCAGGAAGAAACAGAGAAGCATAATGCTCCAGCCTAGACGGGGGCGGACCATCCTTGAGATAGATCTTGTGCGAGAACCACGGATGAAAACCAAAGCCAGGAATAACTTTTTCGGGCCATCGCTCTGCAAGATCGCGAACGAGATCCTGATCCTCAACGCGCGTAGCCATTGCGCAAATTCGCAGAGGGAGAGCAACCATCATCTGAGCTCGGTATGTTAGCAATTTTCGAACTGCCCGGAATCGCAAAAAATTCTGAGAACCTCAGTAGTGGTGGGACTGTCAGTGGGATGACAGTGGACGTCGACCAGATGCGACACCAGAGGAGAGTATATCCCATTTGCTCTACGAGGCACCAGTGCAAGACGGCAAAAGCCGTTGAATGAATTCGGACACAAAATCCATCGCACGCCCAAACGCCCGCTGTTCAGGGCGGCCGGGAGCCTCAAAGGAAAGTCCCACGAAGCATGGGTGGTCCAGGTGAAGCGGTCGGACTGGTCGATAAGGACACTGTACGCCATACTGCCCAACGTGTTTCTCGCATGCGGAGAGATTCTCACACTCACATTGCAGTTCTTATCCAAGCTCGCATCGCTATTCGAGGCCACGAAGGAGAAACATGCCGTGTGGATAACTCATAAACGATGCAAGTATCGATTCATTCAAGTATGCCCGGTCTTTATGGATTGACAAAATTCACCCATGGATTTAGTCACATATCAAGGTGAAGATGCAGTCATGTCTTCTCCGCCAGACGAAGTGGATGAAAAGGAATACCCTTGTATCATCAAGGTGACCGACGGGAAAGATTTTAAACTATCCACGATTGTGAGGGCTTCATGTGCCTGTTCTGTGACGGTGTATTACACAAGTAACCCTTTGCGCTGCCCCTGTCATTTGCAGATAAATCCCTGGGGAACTGGAAGCCTTCCATACCTCTTATGGGACTCTCCTTAAATCGTCCATGACGACGCTGAAAAAGCGTGACAAGAAGAAGGAAAAGGTGCGGCACGAACGAGCTCTCCTCCGGAGACGGAAGCTCGAAGAGGTGATCACAGTTGAGGGCCAAAGCGTGGTGCTGGGCGGCGAAAACGCCAACGGAGAGTACAAGCTATTATAAAGCAAGGCGAGGCGAGGCAGAAAATGGCAGAGCGGGACGAGGCTCGAGCGAAACGTTCGGGCAGTCGAATATTTCGGGCTCATGACCTGTTTAAGCATTTCCGGTTGCGTGATAATAGATTATTGGGCGGAATCTACAGGAATAGGACTGGTGGGATTGGGGCGGTAAAAACCGCTCCAGTCGCCATTGCTATTACTACGCACAGTTCATAGGGCTTGGACTACTTGATTTTTGATCCATCGCAATCGGCTTCACCTCGTCTGGCCCAGTCTGTGGTCCAAACATCACTTGTTCAGTGCTGGGCATCTATTGAGGGCTTGAAATCGCGATACGAGACAAGGATAATCCCCATGGGCATGATGGGGCGCGTGCAAATAGTGATACCGTAACTTCGCCCTAGAAAATCCTTTCATGGACATAGACAGTCGTTTACCAATGGAATAGCTGGCGTTGAGTGCTGGATGCGCATTGATGTTCCGTGAACGCCATGCACATTCTTGATATGCACTGAATTGGGGATCCCGTGGGCAAGGGTACCGCAGAAGAGGTCCCGGAAAAGTCCTTCGAAATACGTGCGGGTGAGTGGTGTGTAGAAGTCGATGTCCTCGCATAGGGGGTCGATTTCGATCGAAGTGTGGGCCGCAGACGGGAGCGTGCACCTTGCACGTTCGCCAGTCGTGCGGAGACGACGAAGAAAACGAGGGTCTGTGCACAGGTCTGAGAATAGGAGAAAGCCATAATGAATGAATCAGGAAAGAAATATCGAAAAAGAGCGAGCTTACCTTTCTTTTGTTCACGCTTAAATTCTTGGGCAAAATGATCGACAAGACAGTTGTCAAAGTCTTCACTACCCAAGTGGGAATTGTCCAAGTATGCCGGGGCAGTAACGATGCATATTTGACGACATGGCCAAGTGGGACTCAGCGGTTTCCTTCATTTTTAGGAGGACCATGGATGAGATCTCTTCAGGAGACTGTCGCGATCGCATTAGAAGAACAGATTGAGATGAAAAGAAAGTAAGATGAGACCTCACCACAGAACTCTACCTGTACGCTAGGCTTGCATCCATTGTTGATCGGTTTAAAGCGATACAGTAGTTTTTGATACCAGATTGGATCTCGAACTTACTGTATGCCCGATGAGACGCAGGGTCGAACACACTGGATGAAAGTAGAGGCCCATTATGGATAGGCCTCACGTGATTAAGCTAATAGTCTCTGCTGTGCACGTCTTCTGAAAGCTCGAATTCTCTAGAGCGACGCTGGATTTAACCACTACCCCTTAATGCCATCCATTCACGCTACTCGGCTGGCTCCCATTGCTCCGAGTTCCATCTTTGACGACGACGACGACGATGGCTGGCAAGACATGCCAGTGATACGCAATGTAGACCCTAATCTTTCCCTCGATGAGGAAGATCAGAAGCGTTACCACTACGTCGCGCCCGCCAAGAGGCTTTCCACAGATGCTAGTAATGCGACAGGTAACCTTATCGACCTCGACGACTTTGGGAGCGGATGGCGTGAGAAAGTGGAATCAAATGAAGATGATTATACCCGTTTAAAGCTCAACGATGATGAAGACGCAGACGATGCATATCTCCGGACGCGGTATCTCTTCGACGAAGACAAGGCTATGACCCCACTCAGTCAGATGCAAGCTACCAAGAGTCTGCTAACAGAGGCTCAGCGGATTGCTTACGTTGGATTGTGCTCTCTCGTTGCCCGGAAAATGACTTCGACTCTCCAGCAGGCTCATAGGAAAGAGCTTGCCCCTGCGATCCATGGGATGGAGCTTTGGCGTTTAAAGATCATGGGTCGTATATTTTATCATATGGAGCTCGAGACCGATGGTGAATATGGCCACGATAACCCCTATCATCGTCACTAATCTCCTTCATGTATAGAGCAAAAGATGATCGAAAGTTTACACCAACATGGCGTTGATCCGAATGACCTGGTCCCATCCCTTATGACAACTCATACTGTCGCCAATCCGGAATATGACCCTGCAGAGGCCCGACGGAAGGAAGTAGACAAGGAAACGGAAAGGCAGGCGATATAATCCCCGAGTCTCGAAACAATGAGGTGCCTCCAACGCCTACGTCCCCTAATAAGCCCCAGCCACCTCCGAACCCGCTGGCTCCCCAAAGTCTCTTGCACCCAGGTCAATCTGTATACGATCAGACAACTGCAAATGTCCTCCAACCCCACGAAGGCACGTCACTACCTGGGGTTTCCACGACATTATCATCCACGGACGAACATGTGACTCTGGATATCCGATGGACCGTCTTGTGCGACCTTTTTCTCATCCTTATTGCGGACAGTGTTTATGATGCACGTTCTCGTGTGTTGCTGGAAACAGTTGCCGCCAAGCTTGGTCTTGGATGGATCGATGTCGTTAGGTTCGAAAAGCGCGTCACCGATGCCCTGGAGATTCAAGAAGGCGCCGAACAGTTGGAACAGAAAGCCGTCATCGAGGGAAGGGGTAAAGCAGCGAGGAACCGCCGATACGTCATGATGGGTCTTGCTACAATTGGTTCGTTCTCTTACGATTCGATAGGCAAAGGGGTGTATGGTCTGACCCCTTCATCCTCCGATATAGGTGGTGGTCTCGTTATTGGACTGTCGGCGGGTCTCCTCGCCCCGGTCATTGGGGCTGGGCTGGGAGCAGCCTTCGCCACTGTAGGGGTAAGCGGGACTGCCGGCTTCCTGGGGGGTGTTGGAGGTGCTGCTGTGATCACTACAGGTGGCGTACTAACTGGGTCAAGCATTGCCGCCAAAGGCATGGCGCGACGAACCCGGCAGGTCCGGACGTTCGATTTGTTACCATTGCATAACAACAAACGAGTATCATGCATTATCACTGTCCCCGGGTGAGTTGTATCCTTTCAACAAATGGGAAAAGCCATGGACTTAATCGCGTTCTCAATGGGGTAGATTTATGGCCAGTCAACGTGATGATGTTCGTTTGCCATTCAGTGTTTTGGATTCGGTAGTCGGTGATGTCTTCAGCGTTCTCTGGGAGCCCGAAATGATGGGGGAGATGGGCGATGCCCTCAAGATCCTCACGTCCGAAGTGCTGTCTCAAGTCGGTCAAACAGTGCTGCAAGCTACAGTCATGACTGCTTTGATGAGTGCGCTTCAATGGCCGATCGGTGCGTCTGATTCACGTGTCTTTGTCTGTTCTATGCTCGTTAATGGCCGAGGAATCCCTGCCTAGTCCTCACCAAATTGGGATATCTTATCGACAATCCATGGTCTAACGCCCTGGACCGCGCACGTGCTGCCGGACTTGTTCTGGCCGACGTCCTGCTAAATCGAAGTCTAGGCGTGCGCCCGATAACCCTCATCGGTTTCTCCTTGGGCGCGCGAGTGATTTTCTATGCCCTCCTTGAACTCGCAAAAAACAAGGCCTTCGGCATCGTGCAAGATGTCTTCCTTCTAGGTGCCACCGTAACTGCTACAACGAAGTCATGGCTGGAAGTTCGAAGTGTCATCGGGGGGCGATTTGTAAACGCATTTGCCCGAAGTGATTGGGTTCTTAATTACCTGTTTCGAGCCACGACGGGGGGAGGTACTGTCGCTGGGCTGCGGCCCATTGATGGAATCCCTGGCTGGAGAATGTCGATGTCACGGACAAAATAGCGGGTCACACCAGTTATCGCACGTACATGCCTCTCATTCTCGATCAATTAGGGTTTCCTGTGTCCGCGACCTACTTTGACGAGCCCGAAGTGAGTCTCTGGCTTTCTTTTCTTTCATGTATTTGCCACTTGGCGCTCATGTGGCACGGAATAGGAACCTGACTTTGAACAAGAACGAGTCGTAATACGCGAGGAAGAAGCTCTGGCAGCGGCCAAAAAGAAGAAGGGTTTCAACATATTTCGTTCCCTATCCAAGGCTTCGGCTTCCAAAGAGTTATCATCCCCCTCCCCAATTCCGCCCCCACCATCGTCGTCACGCACAACTGTGCGAACCCCACAACCACAGAAGATCGACGATGATGAATTGCCAGAACGACTAGAACACCGTCCATCTCCGCCCAGATCCAATTCCGCCGCTATCCCATCTTCTGCACGATCTTCCTCCGGATCAGAGGACCCTCTCCCTGCAATCCCAGCTAAAGCTGGCTTTGACTTCCAGGCTATCGGGAAGGTGCTAGGAAAAGAGAATTTGGATACCGATAAATCCCAATCCCCGATCGCGTCTCCAATACCACAGAACGCTCCCTCGTCGAATATTGTAGCGAATTTGGAAGGATCTGAAGCCAAATCACCGACACCAATACATAATGACGTATCATCCACCCCACGGGCGACTCTGAGTGTTCTTCCCAATCCTAGCGATGACCATCAAGAAATATCATGGCACCCACCAGACATACCTAGCTTAGGTGCCTCCTTCAGTCGATCCCTGTCAATGAATGATACACCGAGCTTTCATGAAGAATCGACTCCCTCTTCAAGTTCGCTCCCCGGGAGCATGCCATCTTCGACGTCGTTACCCACTCATACCCTAACTTGGCCGCCACCATCATCTTTACTCTCTTTCGCGTCCAATGATGGTTCCATATGGGCACCAGACAAGTCACATTCATCCTTCCCTCCATACGAGTCAACACCGCCGCCACCACTACCACTACCACTACCACTACCCCAGCGGCGCCATCCATATTCAAGTTTCGCATCATCTACACTGTCATTCGAACTACCGATAACCTTACACAGCGAGAAGAACCGCAACCTCAGCTAGCCTTTGGCTCGATAGACGGATCCGTTAGTGCTTACGGCACATCGCCAGCTACACAAGGGCGGGATTCATGGGCACCTATACCACTGGGACTTCAAGCGGCGATAGCAAAGAAGTCCTCATACACATTGAACCCATGGGAAACATGAGATGACACGCGTTGGTTTTGGAGATCGTGTAACGTTTTTTTGTTATTTGAATTTGTCATTGTAGGTGGAGGTCAGCTCGGGGCCGAATACAATCCGAAAGCGGTGGCATACAACACAGATAGTGGCATTAGCAATTGGGAAGATTGTGCAAATTGAAATCGCGAGGCACAGTTGGCATCAATAAAAGTTGAGGGGCGATCATCCACCCTAGGGATGAGTGAATTGCAACCCAAGGACATCGGAAAACATTGCGTTAGTTTCACGTATTGCCACATCTCCCAACCGGCTGTGGAAATGAGGAGATAAACATGGAGTCAGAAGGGACCCAGGGGGTGCGAGATCGGCGAACACCCAGTAGTGAGTGATGTTATGTCGCCGCGTGGAGGATGCAAGAGTCGCTCATGCATTATGGAAGCAGTCGCTTGGCGGGTTGGGACTCATCGAGTAGATATGGATGCGAATGACTCTAAGGAACTGTTTGGTGAATCTTGGTGGGCGCGTGAAGACATATATCATTTCATTAAAACCGTGGAAATAAGTCAGTAGCCGAGGGGGATTGAGTAATTGTTCATGAAGCCATATGGAAAGTGCCAAACGACAGGCCTCTAGCCGAGGCCCGCTAGTTTCTTAGTAAGGGCGAGCACAGCTCCAAACTCATAACATTCGGGAGGTCCCATTCTTTGGGCGAGCCGCGATGCCTGCAGAGTGTAGTAAAGTCATACTCATATTGGCGGAAAGAACGATAGTTTATATTGAGGTTGCCTCGCTGTCATACACAAGAAAAGAAGTCCAATACTCAGTTGCTAAAGGCGGTTGATCGATCAGTGTATGCTATGAGCTGCGACATCGGTAGTCACTCACTCAAGTTTGCAAGGCGGCTTGAGATGAACATGGATCTCCGATGTGCCGTTGGATGGGGCAATGAGTGGGGTGGGGTCCAGCGCCGTTGATGTCGGCGTGGGCGTGTGAACATCGGCGAGCTCCCTCGCTTTCGCCGCCTCCTCCTTGTTTTTGGCGACCTGCGCCATTATCGTTGGATCTCGCCATGGGCCCGTGTCAGAAAGAGAGCAGCCGCCAAGACAACTGCATTGTCCACCAATATCACTTGGCAAATTCTCGGGAGGAATCTGGGCCCTCAAGATAGACTCGTAATCGGACCCGAGGATGCTGATCTTTGCGACGGTGACGGGATCGAGCCATTTTTTGATGACGTTCCAGACAGTACTGAACCCGAAAGGCGCGTTAATGATGAAGAATTTGCCCATGCACTCAGGGTAGCGCAGTTGCCCGATTTCAGCCGCGTCCCCGACGTATTTCTGAACTTTCCAGAACTGAAGGAGGCCCACGCCCTTCAAATCCAAGATGGTACACGAGGTTTCGACAGGTTGGCCGATATGAATGCTGCATGCTGGTAATCGCTCGTTAAGGAATTTTTCGTACTCGAAAACCAGTCGCTGAAGCAATCGATGCTGGGTCGTGATGGCATCCAGTGCTTTAATATCGAGTTTCTCCAGGCGTTCCACAAAGACGGGTCTGCCATCCTGCGAGATCGTGCATCAGATGGTAATATGACGCGACGTGCGGTGCATACCTACCTTGTCTGTTTTATGGTAATATTGAGGATAGATAGCGTCTACTTCAACCTTCTCAGGGAAATCGAAATTTCTGAAGACCAAAATCAGTTGTCGTGTGACATGAAGAAGTTGGTGGGCTGTTTTACCTGGCCAGCTCATCCACTCCGAACTCTTTCCGCCACTTTTCCTGCTCAATGAGCATGAACTTGGCCTTTGGGAGGTCAAACTTTCGAGCACGTAGGAAACGCAATAAGGTAGGATCATCGTGTCGTTCGGGGACGAAGTGCCCTTCTGCTTTCAGTTCAGTTCGGAGTTTGTCTAGAGTATGCTGTTGAATGATCTGAGGTCGATGGACGATCAATAGAGAGAATCAGCAAACACCAAGATGATCTGACCGACAAGTGTCCCACTCGTCCGGAGAGGGGATCTGGCTTGGGGGCGGTGGGGGTCATTGTAGTTGGATGAGTGGTCTCGTGCGGCTGTACCCGTTCACCGCCCTGCTCCACATCACATTATTATATGTTCTACGTAGATAAAATACAACAAAATCGAGCAACATCAGGCGAAGACTTATGCTTGGTTAGCAATAGGACTCAGGACGTGGTTGTCAATGGATACACCTGTAAACGGCGTCAGCTGCGCGTCGAGCACTGGTATTAACTGCTGCGTACTCCGAGTAGCATTTGATGTCTTGTAAATCCCAATTAACCTATGACTAAGTTCGAACATATCATTTCTAGGGGTGGGAATATATGTCACCACTAGCGATAAGAGTACAGGAGGAACCTACCGGAGAGATATGATGATAAATTGCGCATTCTTCGTCCGATCCTTGATATAGTTCGCGACGATAGATACGTTTCGAAAATCTAGAGCAGCGTCAATCTCGTCCATGAAATACAGAGGTGTTGGCTATCGCGATAGGTCACTTAAGGTATCCCTGACCACACCCGCCTGTGGGCGACTCACCTTGAACACGTGCAGAGCAAAGACTAATGCCAGCGAACTGAGAGTCTTATAACAAGAAATAATCAGCATAGAGAAGACATCACGGCTGACGGGATAATACCTTTTCTCCCCCCGATAAATTGGAGATATTTTTCCAGCTCTTCTTGGGCGGCATGACGCTAAAGATGATCCCCTCAGAGAAAGGATCCAGACTATCTACGAGCTCTAGTTCCGCGTTGCCACCAAGAGTGATCATCTGCAAGCGTCGTACTTAGCTCTAGTTCGAGAAACCTCCGATCGCATTACCTGGTACATTTCTTTCAGCTTACTCGAGATTGCATTAAAACCGGCCATGAATTCGTCCAATCGAGTCTTTCGCAGCTTATCGAAGCGATCCTTCGCCGCATCTCGTGCGGCAGTGACGTCCTCAAGGTCTTTGGCGCGAGTGAGAAATTCAGCCTCCCGTTTCCTATATTCCTCAAGCAGACCCATATTCGGTTTCGCGTTCTTCACTCTTTCTACAATTGCGACCAAGATCAGCTCATACCCACCCATAATCGACAGGCTGAATACACACCTTCAAGGGTCGCCACATCTCCCTTTAATTCGCTCAAATCGAATGAGGCCAACGCCTCGTCGCTGAACACCTCCAGCTCCATGCTTTCAGTGCGAGATTTCTTCGAGGTTTTAGGAGCTGCCTCTAATTCTTCCTTGACTACAGAATGCTCCTGCTCGTTGGCCTCGGCATTCTTTTCGGTGGGTTCAGAAGGCTCTTCTTCTTCCTCATCCTCACTGAATCGCAAGCAAATAATCTGTTAGCCCCAAGATGCTTTTGGTGATTTTCGATCTGGAATTGCCTCGTACTCGATTTCATGCAACTCAAGGGCATCGTGATATTGAGTCCAGTGGTGAACTTTCGCATCCTCCTCTCGAAGGCCTTGTTCCGGTCCTGGAGCTTTTGTTTAATCTCCATCTACGACAGAGAGTGCAGGGGTGAGAACGTCGGCTTCATCGCGGACAAACATAATATACCTCTTTGGCCCGGAACTGGTTGATCAGAATCATCTTCTCATCCAACTCAGCCTTCATCTCGCCAAGATCTTCTTTGGCAGAATCAGCGATCTCTTGGGCCTTTTCAACCTGCGCACGAACGTCCGCAAGATCACGAGAACAAGTCTCTAGTTCCTCCGCGAGAGCCTCCAGTTCGGCATCGAGCTCTTCGAGCGCTCCAGTGGAAGAGCGATGGTGGCTTCCAATTTTTCAGAATCGCGTTTTGCTTTCGCTTTGCCCACTTCCGCCTTGGTGATTTGTTCGTTCACGTGGTCTATTTGCTGTTTAATACCCTCCACTTTGGATTTCTGAGATCGCAGACGGACACCACCAATCTCTAGAATCTTGTCTTGTAGTGTCGAGATGTCAGATTCGATGGCCCCAGACTTCTCGCGTAGCTTTTCAACCTCAGCCGTTGATGACGCGATCTCAGCCTCGAGGGCCTTGATACGTTTCACATCAGAGGCATTCGGCTTGCTGTGAGCGCTGTGTATATAAAATAGTTGAGTAGCGAGGAAATGCGGAAAGTGGGCCAATGATACATACTTGAGCTCCTTTATCCTCTTCTCTGCCTCCATGATCCACTTATCGGCTGTCCGAATGTCTAATTCAGCCTTGGAGATTGCCATGTCAACCTTGGGCAACTGTTTCTGCAAGCCGTCAAGTTCGGTTTCAAAGGCCCGCCGTTCTGCAATCAGGGCGTCCAGCTCTCCTTGAAGCTTGCCGTTCTCGGCTTCGTATTGCTTCATCACGGCAGGCTGCACGGCATCCGAGGCTAATTTGGAGCTCATACCGCCCTTGGCCACCTTGGTCCCACCACCCGACATCGTACCCGAGGTATCGAACAATTGACCAGCCAGTGTGACCACACGCCATCGTTTTTGCTGACCGTAAGCAATTCGGTTGGCTTGGTCGAGATCTTCTGCAACAAGGGTATTCCCCAAGCCTTTGAAAAATGCGGCCGCAAACTTGGGATCTTTGGGCTTGACAAGGTCGAAAAGCCTAGGAACATTTTCCGGTGTGGCGATCTTGTCGAGGCGTCCGTCTGCTGGGAGCTTCTCCAGCACCAAGAACGATGCTCGACCAACGTTCTGTTTCCGCAGATAGTCAATACACGCTTGGCCTTGATCGACTGTGTCCACCACAAGATTGTTGAGAGCGGGACAAGCGGTTGAGATGGCTACATCGTATTTTTCTGGAATAGTTCCCAAACTTCCCAGGCGACCCTGAAGTACCTTTCAGTGAATGACATGAGCAACCAATATCATCACTTACGTGGAATCCGTGAATGCGCCCCGCCGCTCGTAATCGTGTCAAACTGTCAAGGACAGCATTCTGAGAGGTGCTCGCTGCTTGATTGGCTTTTGCCTCTTCAACCCTTTGACGTGCACCGGATGCTTTAGAACGAAGTCGATCAGTCTGCTCCTCGACATTCTGAACGACCAACCCGCATGAACCCGCATGTGAGCGGACCACAACTAATGATGTAAAATAGGGCCACCTACTCTAAATTTGCTCTCGCCAGCCTTGATCTGCTTTTTCAGACCCTCCCGCTCTACGTTCAACGTTTCTAGCTCCTCTTCCTTGACGGCTTTGTCTGCCTTCAGCTTCTCAAGCCCTTGGATTGCTTCATCAACGGCCGCTTGGGCACCAGTTGCCTTGTCAGCAAGAAGCGCACGTTCGCTTTCGGCGAGATCGATTTCTGC
The DNA here is from genome assembly GCA_014904985.1 of Hydnum rufescens UP504. Classification (NCBI taxonomy): domain Eukaryota; kingdom Fungi; phylum Basidiomycota; class Agaricomycetes; order Cantharellales; family Hydnaceae; genus Hydnum; species Hydnum rufescens. Next base: position 297,103 of record MU128945.1, on the reverse strand, counting down.
TTGTTTGATATTGACTTTGGCTGTCCATGGAGCGAGCTCCTTCTGTTTGGCTCAATCTGTCGTTGAAATACCACGGTCTTGTCTAAATAACATAAATCACATGAACCGGAAGGCTTCGGTGGAAAATAGGCAGCAGCGAAAGGCGAACTTACCCTTTAGGCTCTCCTGGATCGCTTCCAGTTCGTGTTCTTCTTTCTCAAGGTCTGATTCGAGTGCATCGATTTCTTTCTTTCGCTTCTTGCAGCTGATTACCTGATGCCTCAATGGTAGCGTCCGCATCGCTCTTCGCGTGTCCATCCTAAAACCTCAGGACATCGAGGAATCAATAAGGGGAATTTGTGGATGACAAGACACGCACATCGGCTATAGCCTTTTTGAGCTTCTTTTGCTTTGATGAGACGTGCTTCTTCTTCTCTTGTAATTTGACCTCTTCTTTCTCATGCGACGCAAGATCTTTCACGAGTTTCGCGGTCTCTTTCTTCACAACCTGTTAAAGGGGACACTTCAGCGCAAAGGCTAGTCAATCGGGGGGAGGGAAACCACTTACGTCGTATTGGGCAGCACGGTCTTCATATTGTTCCTGAAGAGTCTCGCTTTCCGCCAGGTTGTCCTTATTCTTCTCCACCTCCTGAACGAGTTGCTGCTCTAGCTTAGACTACGGAAGACATCAGCAATAAAAATGGTGAATCGCTAATCGTTAATCATCGAGACTTACAATGTCTCGCCGAGATGCCTCTGCATTCTTCAAACTCTGCCAGATGTAGTGTTGGGCAAGAGCAGACTTTGCTCTAGCGAGCGCATTTAGATCCTTTAAAGCATCTTCCACTTCTCTCTTGGCTTCCTAGATTCCACGGAATGTAAAGGTCTGACGGCGGTGCATAACTAGAGGTAAAAGGGAAACAGACCTCGAGACGACTCTTCTCTTTCTCTACATGCCTAAGACGTGTCAATCTGGCGCCTCGGTCCTCGTTGAGTTTCTCCACTTCCTCGTTACATTCTTCGATAGGGGCCTTGTATTTCGAGGTCCCGATGATGTCCTCAAGATACTCGAGCAAACCATCTTCATGTTCCGAGGGCGCCTTGGGCTTCATCTGCGCGATGCTCTCGACCTCACCCTGAGATTACATTCAGAGAATGGCACATATATCAAGGGGTGAACATTTAATTACCTGCAGGATGAGGAAACGCTTATGATCGAGATCGATGCCACGGCCTTTCAGCAAGCTCGTGACTTCAGTAAAATTAGATGCGTTTCCGTTGATTGTGTATTCAGACTTGTTATTCCTGTACGCAGTACGCGCAACGACAAGCTTCGAGTTGGGTACAACTTCGAAATCATCTGGTCCGGGCTGGGAGAACAATGTGGTGTTGGGGATGTACGTAGGGACGGAACAAAATCTGGTACTCACAAGATCAATGATCTCCCGAAAATGAACTTCAACACTGCATGAATTGAATTCCGGATGGCTGTCATCTTCAGAGCCTTCGTCTCCAGGAGCTCTGGCCGACGAATTATGGATCAACTCGGAGAGTTTTCCCTGTCGCATTTTACTCGCTCTGTATCCGAAGACGAAGAGAAGAGCATCGATAGTGTTCGACTTTCCGGAACCATTCGGACCGACGATAGATGAGAAGGACTAGGTTGAAAATATTAGCTAACGAACGTGATTATGGTGTATGTAAACACCTTATGGAAAGGGCCGATCTCCTGTCGACCTTTATAGCTCTTGAAGTTGACAAGAGCCATTTTATGGATGACAAGACGCGCCTTAGGGCCAGGATCAATTTCTGGCTCCTTCGGAACGACACTGGGTCTGGGGCCGGAGATTGAAGTGTGGCCTACACGCGAAATAGGTGGCACTGAGCCACGGCCAATTCGCGAGGGAGGAGCAATCGAAGCACGAATGGAAGACCGCGGAATGAGATCTTCTTCTTCCGAGGAAGGTCTCTCTTCTTCCGGGACCGGCGCTCGCTCAGGTGCGCTTGGTTCTGGTTCGTCAACTTGTGCCACGGTCTCAGGTATGACGTGTGGAGGGGCATCGGATTCATTTTCCTCCTCGTCGAACCCTACTATCACACGTGGAGCTCGACGGCCAGAATTGCCGTTTTGTTTCGATAGTGATGTTGATTTGACTTCGACTTTCACGACCGGGGATGGAACACCATCCTGTTCACTTTCTTCAGGATCAGAGAGTGGAGCAACAACACGCCGAGAGGATCTAGATTTGGATTCAGTTGTCTTGCGTTTTGGTGCCGGTTTGGACGAAGTCGCGCGAGGTTTGCGAGCAGTTCGCTTTGGTGGCTGGTCAGACGTGTTGTCACCTTCCCCGTTGTCTTGTTCCTCGGGTATAGACTCAGCTACGGATTTTGTACTTCGAGTAGCACTGCGAGACGATGTCGCTGCCTTAGAAGATGAGGTTCGAGCACGTTTGCTAGTGGATGGTGTTGGTTCAAGTTCATTGTCGCTGCCAGAAAGATCCTCTTGGTTTGGGGTGCGTTTCGCGTCGCCGGCCTTCACCGACGAGTTAGCCCCAGCAGCGGACGCCGAGGACGCTGGTTTGGAGCGAGTGCTCCTGCGCGTTGCCATTGTTTTCAACACCGCGTCTTGAAGCGCGTGACGGAATTAATTGATTCCGGTCCCGACGGCAGTGCCCGAACAGCGACCACAGCTTTCCTAGGCTATTCTCCGGGTTGCATAACTGCCCTGAGCACGAAAGGAGCGGTTATCATGGCGTCTAACAGTGAGCCTGTCAGTGTTTATCAATGTGGTCCCATCGAATACCTGACGCCCTTGGCATTCTTCCGCAGATGAGCGCCTATTAGCCGCCGCTAAGAGCGATAATGAAGATCTCCTTTTTGAAATATTTCAGCAGGGTGACTTTGACATAAATCATGCTGATGGGTGAGCCGATCACTTCCCATTGCAACGCAATCCTTGGAACCCAATCGAAGACCAACGCGAATATTAGGTTAGGAAATACAGGTCTGTACGTATCATGAAAAGCGATCACAGCAAGTAATGATTACTCCGGAAGCCCTGCACTATGCCTCCTCTATGCCTTCACCAAATGTAATAGATCATCTTTTGTCGTACGAGGACTGCGACGTCGACCCTGTGAACCGGCTTCAGAAAGCCACTCCGTTACACCTCGCAGTGAAGATATCCGATCCCAAACTCCGATTTTACATCGTCCAGACTCTGCTAGAGGCCGGTGCCGATATAAGGTAGGTGTTGTGGACCTGATATTAGTGACTTGATGCTACAAATGTAACGAACTACGCGTAGAATCAAGGACAAATTTGGTTCCCTGGCGATCGATCTTGTGGCCTCGGACGATCCTAATACTAAGGCGGCCATTCGTGAGGCTCAAGGGCTTGCCTCCATCGCCAAGGCCGATATTGTTCATGGTATGATTCGCCGCTTTTTGCCTACCTCTGCGTGCTCCATCTACATGACAGTCTTCTCGCTGCAGATGACGACGAATCGGATTCTGTTTCTGTCCCATCAGATGACGAGTAAAATTAGTGGTATGATGGATCTCTCCTTCCCCATGTGCTTGTCCATCTGTCCGATAGACGTGGAGCCCCTACTATGCAGAAGCTCCCTGCTTTGTTAGGCTTTTCACTATAGCTACGGAATGCCCAAACCAATGTAATTCTCATTTCACAATTATGATCCTTTGGCGACTATATGTCAGTATAATTCACCTGATCCGACCAGACTGTCATGCAGAGAGTCAAAAAGAGAAAGCCGGATCAGCAGAGGAGAATAGCACACTACGAGTTCCACGAGGAAATCCGCAGGAAAGGAGGAGCGCGAGAGGAAACAAATCTAATAATATCCTTGTAAAAGGGCCGCCCTAGGCGCCTTATGGCTACCCATAGGCAGCCCGCTGTGGTACATAAAAAAGACTTTCACCACCCTGATCCAACCAGCGATTTGTAATCAATCAGCTTGCTTGACAGATGACTCCAGTTGCGGCAATGCTTCTGCTAATTGGGCACTGCTATCCTTCTAGTCTCTGATGGTTCATGGACCAGGATATGTACCCCATCTATGTAGAATAGGAGCGGCCAGAATGAATTTATGGGGTGCACTTCTACGTGATCAAAGCCTTCTTGCAAATAAAGAATCAGGTCCTGCGTGTGGATGTTCACTACATGGCGACGGAGCTATCCGCTCACCGTCGGAAATTACCGAGGCCCATTGATGAGCCACCAAACAGATGCGCGCGCCCCGCGCGTGAAGAACCGGGCCCCTGCTGCAATCCAGATCACCGCCGAACAGCTCCTTCGTGAGGTATGCTGCTTTCGTCCTGTATTATTTCCCCAGCCTGAACTTGAACTTGCGCGAATAATTAAATTAGGCCCAAGAAAGACAAGAAGTCGCCTTCCGCGCTCCAAAGCAACGCGTTGAAGATTTTGAAGAACTACATGAGTATCGAGGGCGCAAACGTAAAGAATTTGAGGAGCGAATTAGACGAACTCGCGGCAACGTGAGTGAATGGCGTATTATTATGCAGATGCCCTGTACTAGACGTCTTCTGCGACTGTAGATCAAAGAATGGACTGCATATGCATCGTGGGAAGCCAGTCAGGGCGAATTTGATAGATCACGATCCGTTTACGAGCGTGCTCTCGATGTTGATGGTCGGAATATCCGTCTTTGGCTGAGCTACACTGAAATGGCACGCTCTCATCTGCGTCGACCTTTCCCGGCCCAAGGCTAAAGTAAATATTTTTAGGAGCTCAAGTCTCGGAATGTGCAACATGCACGCAACCTCTTTGACCGGGCAGTCACTCTTCTCCCCCGCATCGACCAACTTTGGTACAAGTATGTATATCTTGAGGAGTTGCTTCAAAATGTCCCCGGCGCTCGGCAAGTCTTCGAGCGCTGGATGAAGTGGGAACCGGAAGATAAAGCCTGGCAAGCATATATAAAAATGGAAGAACGGTATGGGGAGCTCGACCGGGCCAGTACGATCTACGAGCGGTGGGTTGCTATTAGACCCGATCCCCGTGTATGGGTCAAATGGGCCAAATTCGAAGAAGAACGGAGTAATCTCGGTGGGAATATCTTTCTCTGCCGTACCCAATGGCGTTATTCTGACCCTACTCCTCGTAATCTTGTAACTTCGAAGAAAAGTGCCGCCAAGTGTTCCAGACAGCACTTGAATTCTTTGGAGATGATGAAGAACAGGTTGAGAAAGCACAAGCCGTTTTTGGAGCATTTGCGCGTATGGAGACACGATTAAAGGAGTATGATCGAGCTCGCGTTATCTACAAGGTCTTTTTCAACTTCATATGGGAAGCTCTTCATCATCCCTCATCTAATACACTCGAATCCTTTTCTTTCAGTTCGCATTGTCTCGTCTTCCCCGTTCAAAATCGGCGGCTCTCTACGCATCCTATACAAAGTTCGAAAAGCAACATGGGGATCGTGCCGGCGTGGAATCCACTGTGCTTGGCAAGCGGCGGATACAGTACGAAGAAGAAATAACCAATGATCCGCGAAATTATGACGTTTGGTTTGATTACGCACGCTTGGAAGAGGATGCATTTCGCGCCGACCGTGCAGATGGCGGTGAGACGGCTGCAGATGCCGAAAAAGTCAGGGAGGTATACGAACGTGCAGTTGCGCAGGTGCCCCCTGGTTCCGAAAAGCGCTTCTGGCGGAGATATATTTTCCTATGGCTAAATTATGCTCTGTTCGAAGAGATCGAAACGAGGGTATGAGCCCTTTATTGGCTGTCTCCGGCCGACTTGCTAATGTTTCCCCCTATTTCGATCCGTAGGATATCGCTCGGGCACAGCAAATATACAAAACGGCAATACAACTAGTCCCCATAAGCGGTTTACATTCGCCAAGTTGTGGCTCATGCTCGCAAGATTTGAAATTCGTCAGCTGGATCTCGTTGCGGTTCGAAAGACCCTTGGGGCTGCTATCGGTATGTGTCCGAAGGAGGCGTTGTTCAAGGGATACATTCAGCTGGAGCTCGAGGTAGGCCACAGCCCAAATTTATTTGGTATGTGATTTGACCGTTATCATTAGTTGCGCGAATTCGACCGTGTACGCACCCTATACGAGAAGTATCTTGAGGTGAGAGCGAGGTAGATTCAGGACCAAGTGTTATCTCACCACGTGCCATTTGTGCAGTATGACCCTACAAATTGCAGCGCTTGGATCAAGTTTGCAGAACTCGAATCGACACTTGGCGACCTTCAGCGTACCGCGCGATCTTCGAGCTTGGTGCGCAACAGCAAGCCCTCGACATGCCCGAGCTACTATGGAAAGCGTATATCGATCTTGAGGTCGAAGAAGGCGAGCGCGAACGGGCCCGCACTCTGTACGAGCGCCTGCTGGACAGGAGTGGCCACGTGAAAGTGTGGATTGCGTATGCACTATTTGAGGGTGCGAATATTGGTGCGGGCGCAGGTGACGAAGAGGAACAGGGGGAAGAAGACGTGGCAGAAGAGAACAAAGGTAATCCACAGAAGGCCAGGGCGGTCTTCGAACGTGGTTACAAAGATCTCAAGGGTCACGAATGGACGGACGTGCGTGATTCTTGTGCTCTATTCTCCAGAATATTGCCTTCACATTTTCTTTGCACCTTTCCATAGCGCGTTGCTCTACTGGAGGCATGGAAGACATTCGAGAGCGAACATGGCACGTCTGAGGATGTTGCGCACGTACAAGGTTTAATGCCACAAGCGACCAAACGACGAAGAAAGATCAACGAAGCTGGTGATCAAGAAGAATGTGGGCATCCTTTATTTCACACTGCTTCTGGCCTAATTGGAAGATACTAATGAATAATACCGTTCACTATCTCATCAGACTGGGACATGGTGTTTGCAGATGATGAACGCAAGGCAAACCCCACCGGTTTCAAATTCCTCCAGATGGCGCATGCGTGGAAGGAATCTCAGGCCAAGAACAGTGCTGGAGCAATAGCCATTGCGGCGGCGACTCAAGACGGGAATCAGGTGACAGAGGACGTGGAGATGTCCGATGCAGGGAAAGAGGCCTCCGATGAAGAATCTGACTCGGGATCCGATAAGGAATGATGTGCGGGACTTGGTACCCGCAGTAGCTCGACTATGAGTCCGTGTATTATGTGCCACTCCGCCTGTCCAAAATGTACTTGCGTTCGCATCAGGGATACTGTATGGTCTCCTTGCGGGCTAGTTGTTTATCTCGACGAATCATAGCCCTTCGTAATGTGCAGTACAGATCTGTGTGTCTCTGGTAGTTCGACAGGAGCGGTGTGGCCTCCAGCAGAAACAGACTCTGACTTCGGGATGCGTGACAGACACAGATAACAATCTTGGTTTGAGTTGAGGTACAAAACACCACGATACATGTCATAAGCAATACACATGGATCAGAAAACAGTTCCATCACTTTCAATATCGATAGGTGGACCCCCTGTGGTAGGCCTCTTGATTCTAGCTATTTCACGCCCACCCTTCCACGTGGCACTCTCTAATACTTGAGGCAGCGTCAGAGATGGTTCACCCAGCTTCGTGCGAATGGCAGATGCAATACGGTCTCTTGTGACGTTGCGACGTTCCCGTGAGTCAGCGATAACAAAGCAAATAATGGCGACGAGACATACAATTCAATGACAGTCATCGCTCGCCATTCGATAATCGCCGAATGCGAAGGAGGCAAGAGCGGAATGTCTGAATTTGGATCAGGGTAGAACGACGAGATCGTTTCCTGGCGCAGCGTTAACACCCCGAAATCGACCAATAAGCCACCTTACACAACAAAGCCTCAGTCAGAGTACGAAGACAAGAAAGACGATCATGGAACCTCCCCACCATTGCGATACTCAGGCAAACCAGTCATATCCTCCATGCCTTCCACCTTCCATCCGAGGACCTTCTCGAGCGGCTCCACGAGGCTGTACGTCAGCCATTGCGTCAACTTGTGGAACGGCACAAGATCGTCTGCGACCGGATCCCGGGAGGATGGGTTAAATTTAGCGCCAGCAGGGATCCCAGTGGAGGCCTCTGATACGAGTGCGTTGCATGACCACACATCGCCGAGCGAGATTCCGGCGAGCTGGTTGCGCACTGGCCAGATGGGGGCCAAGCCCTGGATCAACGCATGGAAGAGTGCCGATATATGCACTTTTCGATTTACTCCATCTGGTTGGGATTCCTTCGTGAGGAAGTCTGTGGGACATAGGGATTAAGCATGTTTTCGGGCTATCGATCACAAGATCCGCACCTATGAGATTTCCGGGACGAGCATCGACCCCAAAAAATTCGGGACTGGTGCGGAGAGCTTGAGAAAGATTGGAGAGAAGTGATGTGCGACCTTCAAGCCCAGACATGGGGTTCGAGGTTTCATCAACCTGGAATGTCGCTGCGATATTCTGCCACGGAGATGAGCGATAGTCCATTGGCTTCATCGTGGATGTCCGCCGCGTCATCCAAAAACAGTAGGGGAGAGAGGTATAAATAGTACATACCATCAACACGAAATGGCTGGGATTTCTCGCCAGAGAAGTATCCTTCCAGAAACGCATCCAGACTCGCAATGGCCAATCCCTCAGACCGAGAGAACTTGTTCCCGGTGTGTCTTTCAGTGTAGACCCATCGGTTCCCAGCGCCAGCGTCCAGGAGTACAGAAACGAGAAAGAGATCGATCAGGCGCTTGGTGACCTCAGTTTTATCGGCAGACGCCCAGCTATTGAGGAGAGGGCCGATGCGTTCTCTTCCAGTGTCAAAATGTCTCCAACGACTATGAGGCGGGATCTACTGTGCCAATGGTGGAATAATTTAGTAAGAAATCGGTAATGTATATAGGACCAGATCGCTTGCGAAAGTGTAGTTGGTGTCGAAATCGCGCTGGGAACAAGGGGCGTGTCATTTCTACTGTCAAAAAGAGCATGCATTGAACCGACTTGAATGATTTCGATACAAAAATCGACGACGTCAGATTCCTTCTCGGGATGATAATCAAAGTGCTCTAGCTTCCCCAGTTTTGCCAATTCATACACACGCCCGCATCTCTCCCGAATTGCAGGGAGTGTTTGTAGATACGCAACTCTTTGAGCAGGAGACAGATCGGTAGCGAGGTTCATAGTGAGTCACAGAGGAGTCACGGTCACGACTTGCCGCGATTTGGTACTAGTGCTGTTCGAGGTTCTCGCTATCTTACAAGAGGAGTGGAAGATCTCGGCAAAAGAGTCGAAGTTGGAGACAAAGGTGCCCGGCGATAATGATGGGAACAAACAATTGGAAGCTGATAGAGATCGCATTGATGGAGGAGAAAAGCGCTTTGTGGATTGTTTTATAACGTAGATCCGCGTTCACGGATGTTTCGAGCTCCAAGGCATACCAGATCACAAATTCACGGATGTTCGGCTACTGAGAGGGTCAAATTTCACGGACTTGAGAAGGACAAAATCCGGCTGGCGGAGCAAGCCACCAACTCCCACGGATTCTAATGCAGTTTGGTAGCTGAGCGCTTAAGTCGGCGTCTGGCTCTCGGCGGGTTTGAGGCCTTTTTGGCTTATTAGATTGCCCACACTCTATAGTTTCATTTCATTGTAATCACGGCCACTAGTTGAAATTTTTATCACTTGAAGGTCCATCCTACCAAATCTGAGGATGTTGGTCATTGACGTGTTAAATGTTTCATCTCCCCGCGGGCGAACATCCAGGATTCAGAAGGTTGTTTCCAATGATACTCCGCTATCCCAGCGACTTCTATCATTTGAATGCATTCTTTTTCACACTGCGGCAAAAACACGCCACAGTTTATCGTAGTTCGGGAGGAAAAAAAAGAACTCAGGACTCGATTTGACTTAACTCAACCCAAGTCAGTTGAGCAGTTGTGGCAACTAGATCTTCGAGCAACCTAGAGGCCTATTACTGTACGCAACAGTATTCTTACTATCGTCCAAATCACTATTTTCCCGGATTTGACGGAGGGTTTTGGCCCGAATTGTAGCGTGAGGGTCCTTTTGGCGCTCAGGATATACAGTTCGCAGGTCCTCGTAGTACTCTGTTATGCTTGCTCCTCTCGCTGTTTTAGGCAGCGTTGCCCTGCTCGCAGCCGCAGCGCCAGCCCCTCAACCATACGAGGTCGGCTCGCTCAATGCCACTATCACCTATACCCCAGACTCTAGCTGGGGCACGTATATCGCTCCTGGGGGCTTCCAAACTGAGGCAAACACTTCAGTCGCGGTGTTCTCAACCAAACAAACAAATCTGTCCGCCGTGAACTGGACAACCCCCTGTGTGTATCTGTTTATTTTCATTTTGTTTTTTCCCTGGATGCTCACCGAGTGTGATTGTAGACCCTACGTGAGTCCTTTTTGCACCCTTTGGCTCTCTTTATTCTCCAGATCTCTTGACATATCTTATATACCAGTGTCACTTTCCAGTGGTGGTAAGCGTCATATTCCCCTTGACGTATGCTCAGTCTGACCAGGATTCCCTCTGCAGGGGATATCAGCGATCCGATGGCGGAAACGCCACGGTTTCCATCGACGATAGCCTTGTCCAAGTAGTCGACTATTATAATAAATCCTCCCCAGGAACCGCTTTCCCTGTTCTGCTTTATTCCGTAGCATCCCTATCCCCAGCCGTACACCGAATCTACATACGCAACCAATTTGATGCTCGTGGGACGTTCGGTTCTGGTTACGGGGAAATCAACGTACGTCGTTATCAAGTCCTGTCCATTCTGCTCCGAACTTGAAGTGCCGGACTTTAGGTTGATCATTTTGTTGTGATTCCTGTTGACGCGGCTACGACGAGTTCTGCAGTATCAACCTCAACCTCGTCTTCCTCCAGCAGCTCTCCGTCCGCAACTACTAGTTCCGCCACACCCACCCCGGCCGTTCGTTCCAGTAACAATCACGCAGGCGCCATCGCTGGTGGTGTTGTAGGAGGCGTAGTCGGTCTTGCCTCATAGCTTTGCCCTGTTCTTCTTGATGCGCAGGCGCCAGACGAAGGGTGGTATCCCTAATGGATCTACGGCCCAGGCCCAGGCCACTGACTATTCATCAACTGAGGTGACGTCCGGTACTCTCCATCCTGGGGGTTACTGGGGTCAACAACCTCCTGACCAAATTGCTCCTGCCGTTTACGAGTTGAGTTCCAGCCCTCCCCCACCCGTTCCTCTTGCACCCTACTGACAAGTTTTGCCTCGTGTTCCTATTTACTGTATCTCGTTACGTGGCACAGTCCAAATGATCCTAGGACCTTTCCCCCTCCTTTATCCACTGCCCTGAATCATCGCGTTTCCCTCCCGAATTATGAGCTACCGGAGATCCCTGCCCTTCGTCTGTCGGCATGATTCGAGAAAAATCGCGAGCAGAGAAGAAGCCGATTTGCCTTCGACGTGATTTGCGCGCTGTGCTTCTGTTCCTATTTATTGGCCGAGCTTGCTATTATTTGTTTTGCCAAGACGGTCTCGTCGTCGGCTAGACCTCTGCTTCCTGTGCGATGATCGATGATGCAGTGTCTCTGAGCAGCAGCCCTGCGTATCCAAGTCGACGCTCGAGCATGCCAAAAAAAAAGCCGGAATTGGTGTCCGGTATATATCTTCAGATCCGATCGATGGGCTCGATTTGGGGATCGAATATCTATACTTGAAATTGCAGCATTGCAGTAATATTTTTGGCGCTGGTGGTGGTCGTGGTGGGAACTCCTCTTATATACCACATTGGGCTGCCTGTGGGGATTAGGCGTTTACAAGGGGTATAAATTATGTGTTTCGGCCAGTCCCCAGCGCTCTGATTCCTCATTAGACCTATAGTCCTTCATGCCTACGTACAACAGTCTCGCCGCATTTCATTCTTTCCCAATTTGGGGCATAATTTATATATGCAGGATGGTTGCTTGTGAGGGCATAGACTGGATCCCAGCATCATGGTGCAATCAGCTTGCGAAAACTAGGCACAGTATATTTGATTCTACAGCAAATGCTCGAGCGCGCTCATACTGGGGCCTCGAGATCGGCTTGAGTTCATCCACGAGTGGCTCCCCCTAGTATAATATTTGACATGTCATAGGGATCCTCTAGCAGCGTGGCAGCACTCGGCTTTGAGGCACAGGTGGTTCCCATCGGAAAAACTATGAATTTGGGGGCGCGGAAACCCCTGGGCATGTCGCCATGACTCCCTTTTACATTAAGGCCTTTGTTGCAGAAGGATGAAAAGGAATGCATTCAAATGATGGAAGCGGATAAATTTGAGCAGGAAGTGAAGCGATGACAGCACCATGAGGCTTTCTTTTTAAAAGTTCCGAAAGGAATCGAGTCCGCGGTATTACTAACGTAAAGTGATCGGACGAGGTGGATATATGGTCAAATATTTATGTTTTAATAATTATAAATTAGATAGTAACCACACCTATGCAAAGTCATTTGGTATTTGGTCCGTGCTGATTTGATTGGAGCCTTCGATCCGCATTCATTCATGGGTGCAGCAAGGTCCATGAATTTCGCTTGGTATGATTGTGAGACCGAAAGCCAAAGAGCGTATCGAGAAACCCACGCACGGCATGGCGGTGGCGTCCATATCATCGGCCCAAAATCGTGAGGCGAGCGGTTCGAGCCAAGTCACGGCAAGGCTTAATGTAATCCAAGAGTCGAGTCGGCCACCGCACTGTCATATTGAATGTATGCAAGGCGTTTGGGCGCTGGACTGCGACGGACACCCGAGCATACCCGCTGTGGGGTCAGACTGGGTGAAAAAAAAAAGAAGCAAAAGCATCGAAGAACACATGCGCGCCCCCAGAATGGTACTCCACGGCGGCATATGTAGGGTCCAGGGTTTCCTTGTCACGAGATAAAAATTGGACCTTGGCAAGGCCACCGACTCAAGAGAACATATGGAATGCGAGGAATCGAATGGGACATAAGAGGAGAGGTCTCAAGGGTGGATTCTTTTCACTTGCAAATGCAGTAACAATTGAGATTATCGCGTGAGGGACTTGAAACCAGCAGCCGCAAAGCAATTCTCCCAGGCTTCGAAGAGTTTACACGACGCAGTAGTGGAAACCGAAAAAGAGGATCTCGCACGCACCGGGACATGCCGGCCAACTTGAAGCGCGAGACGCGTTACTGAGCAAAATCTTGGGCTGAAGCGCGTCATGATCGCAGAGCTTATTCTTCTCCTTGCTGGACACCCGTCTGCACTATTTCTGGAATCGGGAAAGCTAGACCCGGCGTTCGAAGAATTGCTGCATCCTGGAGAGCAACAGTCATTGGAATATCTGTCTCGAATTGCCGGCAGGTATCGAACACTCAAGTCTTCTGTAGGAACTCTTAGTGGGACATCCGAGTATCTGTCGAGCATGATGGCTGCTGTTAGGGTGGTTCTTAGCGAGTACGAGAATCTTGTTGTTCAGACCGAAGCCAAAGTCCTTCAGCGCGACGATGAAATTGTTGCAAGTGGTTCGTTCGTGCCGCTCGCTTCTCTAAAGGCAACCTTCTCTCAATGGGATGGACCCCTCGCCGCGCTGGAATCTCTTATTAATCACATTCAACGATTGGGCCCGACGAACATATCCCCTGGTTCGCTCATCGACCTTTTGCTTGAGCGCAGCCGGGTTGGAGTAGAACGTGTCTCGGAAATTATGGCAGACTTGGCTCTAGCAGTGCAACGTGTTTGGCAAGTGCATCTTACTGCCTATGTCGTGCACGGGGCTCTCAGCGCGAAAGATCCCTTTGCAAAGACAAATCCTCATCAGCTCAATGCTCGAATGATGCCTAATTGCGTCTCACCTGATTCACGAGAATCCATTGCATACGTTGGAAGGGCCATCGCGACTGTCAAGGCAGCTCGCGGGCATAGATCACAGCAGCAGCAACTCCCTCGTAGCATTGCAGTGATGCACACAAAGATGTTGTCCAAAGTTCTGCCACAGGACAGACACGTATTTGATTCTGTGATAGCCCAGATTCGTGTAAATGTGAGTGAATGGCTTTGGACCACAGTCTTGACGCGCAAAGACGTCGACGACGCGCTGGACTCGCTGTAAGTCTTTCTAATATATTTGGGTAGGCCAATTTTCCTAATCCTTCATCAGGGCCAACTACTTCCTACTTCGTAATGGAGAATTCAGCGTGGCGCTTATTCGTGAAATCGAGCGCTTAAAGCTGTCGCGACTCACGCCTCGGGCGTCATCTCGCACCCCTGGAATCAGTATTATCCGGGAACAAGATCTGTCCCTTGCACTCCTTCGTGCATCCCTTGGAACATCTGCACAGTATGACCCCACACTTTCTCGTTTGCGCTTCACACTTCCCACGGGGCCCGTCCGTCCATTTATCCCCTCTTTCAATGCCAATCCAGACCTATCGACCCTGTCTGTCCATTCCACGTCCTCAACAGTTGACTTCACAACCACTCTTCTCGGCATGCCTCTCGAACTAGGCTACACGCTCGCTTGGCCTCTTGATCTCTTCCTGACACCAACTGATCTCCGTTCGTATACTCACCTCTTTGCGTACTTCTCCTCCATACGCCACACTCACCAACGTGTCATGGCATGCTGGTCGTCCCTGTCGAATTCGCAACGCATGCGACGACGATGGGTTCGCCTGGGTGAGGGTGGGGATACGCATGATGGAGGAGGAAGGAGAGATCTGTTGCGGTGTGGATGGGGGGTCGTGAGGGAGATGGTATGGTTTCTTGATGCGCTCTGGGCGTACATCTGCCTCGATGTCGTGGAAGGGCAGTATCAACGACTGAAGGCGTCTTTGGCTCCGTCTGGGGCGGGTGGTGGTGCGAAAAAACAGAACTTGTCAGGCGTCTCCGGGAACCCGGCTCCTGCGGTTGCAAGTGCCGTTGATGGAAAAAATGAGGCTGGAAGACGATTGTCCCATGCATCTGCTGCCCCATCGGGCCCTCAGAGCATCCCCTTGAAGACGGAAGATGTTAAGCTGGGAGCTACTGCATCCGCTTCCCTTGACTTTGCAACTTTGCGCTCACTCCATAGCGCCTACCTATACGCCTGAACATGGGAAGTTTATTGTCAAATCCTGGCCTTGCAGGATTGATCAAGACAATCATGGAACTGTGTGAAGTCTTCGTCGCCACTGTTGAACGATGGGGAGGTGATGTTCTTCCCGATCTTTTGGCCGAAGGTTCTATCGCAGGAGGGGAAGATGGAGGTGTCGGGAGAATGGTGAGGGAGCGAGCCAAGGTAGTTCAGGATGTCAATGAGGCGAGTGCTGAACTGTTCACTTAATGCCGCTTTGTGCCTGACTTGCCTGGTTGTTAGACATTGAATAACCTCCTTGAGACGTTCTACGAGAACCTTTCTGGGTCGCTGTCGTCCCAGAGTGCACTTGGGAATGGAGACGCTACTGTCGCTACAACGTTCTTCGTTGCTGGATCAAGTCACAATCTCAACACGACGATGATCGGGGGAAAACGCAAGACGAAAGATGTCCATAATCATCTGGCGACGGATGCAGAGGTGCGAAGGGGCGCAGAGCGACTGTTACTGAGGCTGGACTTCAATAATGGATTTTCCAAGGCTGGCGGTACGAGTAGGGGATCGGAGGGCATTTTGAGAGAAGGCGGTCTTGCTTAATTAGCTGGTATCTCCCCTCTGTGATTATTGTGTGCACTTGAAACTATGGTAAGTCTGGTAATATTATGCCTTGTTGGCTACGATTGCACAATGATTTTGGGATGTAAAAGGCGGGGGTGGAGTAGGAGCGATCACGTGAAGGTGACGTTTTGTTTTTTTGTTTACTTGTTTGGATGTGCTTGGGCGCGAGTGAATATAAATTTGGAGCCGGGTCGCGATCCTTCTCTCTTCCTTACCACTACCACTCCAACTTTGTCCTCTTCTCCTTCAAGTTTATTCATCACCTGTATCTGAAATGGCTCGTACAAAGGTACGTTTGGTTTACAATCAGCCCTGTATAACGCGTGCCGACACGTCCCTCTTTAGCAAACCGCGCGCAAGTCGACTGGAGGCAAGGCTCCTCGCAAGCAACTCTCTACTAAGCAAGCCAAAAAGAGTACTACTGTGGGCATCAGGGTTCCTGCGTGAAGTATGGGTTATGTTCCTGACTGTATGGTGCTACTAGTCATCGGCAGGCGGTGTGAAGAAGCCCCATCGTTTCCGCCCTGGAACAGTCGCGCTCCGTGAAATCCGCAAATACCAGAAGTCCACCGAGTTGCTGATCCGGAAACTGCCCTTCCAACGCCTCGTCCGCGAGATCGCCCAGGACTTCAAGGTGTGTCGATTCGTGCGTTTCGAGGAGCCTTGGCTAACAGGGGTGTCATACAGACGGATCTCCGATTCCAGTCTTCAGCCGTGATGGCGCTCCAGGAAGCTGCTGAAGCCTACCTGGTCTCACTGTTTGAAGACACCAATTTGGCTGCAATCCATGCCAAACGTGTTACTATCCAGCCAAAAGATCTTGCTCTCGCCAGGAGACTACGGGGTATGTCGTGCAATTCTTGCTTTCCTTGCGAGCACTAAGCGACCCTTAGGTGAACGGTCTGCCTGATTGTGATCCTATCCATATTTTATCGATTTTTGTTGTGTATTCCTTGTTTGTCTTACATAATATATCCACGTTCGGTAGTCCCCATCCTGTGTGAACTCTGCGAAACTGCGATGCATATGGACGAGAATAGCGATGAAGTAGTTTCGCCACCGGCCGCCTCCCAGTAGAACTCGAGGACGCATTCTCTTCCGGCGATGAGGCTGAAGGACAAGGTGTATTTGACATTGGGTCCATCGTGGGTATTGTCCGCAAGAACAGCGACGACGAGCACGCCGATATCGAGCCCAGGTCAGACGATGAAAGTCGTGCACGAAACGGTCGGCACTTGCCCCCACCACTGACCATCGTATCAGAACCGTTTCCCTCAGTGGAAGATCCGAACAGCGACGACGCTGTGCGTCATGAGCGCTTTGAGAACGTTGCTCTTTCTCCCCCTATATCTCCTGCAGCGACCAGCAGTCTTTCCCCACACCAAGTCCCCGTTCCTATATCCCCCACTCCACCATTATCCCCCTCTGTATCGTCGTCTCTCACTGTAGGTTCCTCCCTTCGCAGTGTCTCACCAAGACCACACTATCTCTCTCCAACGTCCAATATCCCCGTACCACATGAAAGTGGACCCTGTACCCTCCCCTTCACCTCTGCAATCGGATCAGACCCAAACGAAATATAGATCTTCATCTGTCGTGGGAGTTCAGCCGCGCCCTTACGCTCCTACAATGTCAAGCGGGCCCAGCGCACTCGAGAAAGTGATGAGTAGGACTCGGCCCGCGTACTTGCCGCCCAAAACACGCGAAGAGGACCTGAAACATCTGCACGACTGGAACGAAATGATGAAGCAGAGTCGTGCTGCGGAAGAGCGGCGGAAGGCCGAGCTCGCTGAGCGGAGGCGATCGCGCGAGATGTCGGTCGACGAGACTATCGCGTTTTGGGAACGCGAAATTGTGCCGGACTGGCGTGCCGCGATGCGTAAACCCCACCTGCGACGCGCGTGGTGGAATGGGATCCCGACCAAACTCCGGGGGAAGATGTGGCTTTCGGCGATTGGGAATGGACTGGCACTCAGTAAAGGTGATGGTCACGTCAGTCCGTTTCCCTGCTTTTTTTTTCACTTAACGTATCGGGAATCGCCTGGAGGAAAGACACATTCCGAAATTGTTTGGCTCGTGCGAAGCGCGCGCTTTCGTCAAAATCCTTCCCTGCAGACGTGCTGCAGATGATCGAGGAAGATATCATTCGTACTCTCCCGACATTACAAATATTTCATCCCGAGCATGGGCCCCTGTATCAAGACCTCAAAGATATTTTATGTGCGTGGGTTGTCGCACGTTCGGACGAAGGACTTGGTTATGTACGTCTGCCTCTTTCAGTGTTGTCCAATATCCTTATTCATGGATCTTTGTGTGGCCATTGATTCCTATTGGGACTTTTTCTTGATCCGTTTTGCGTTGCTTTTTGGCAGGTCAGGGGTGTGTCCAATATAGCAGCCATGTTCGTGATAAATATGCCATCCGAACAAGCATTTGTCGCCATGCGTAATTTAATCGAAAGACATTGCCTTCGCACATTCTATGGGGGGGATAGTGCTGAAGATTACGTATGAGTTCTTTCTTTCTGTGTTTTAATTACCCGGACCAGGATTTTTCTGACATTCCTGATCCACTTTTATTTTCCGCCGGTACAATAGCTCGAAGCATATTATAGGTGAGGATGAGTTGGCCAAGGAAACCACTGGACATGGAGTGGCAGTATATCGCTCACGGAGACGTGATTTATATTAGAATATTCGATACGTTACTCGCGGATGGAATGCCAAAAGGTTCATCCTCATGCACATGCCAATCGCTATATATCATTCGTAACCAACTCTCTGACACTCCTTAAAACACCTCCAGTATATTTCAACTTCAAGCAACATCAAATCTCGCCATCGCTGTACCTCCCCGAGTGGGTGGACGCGCTCTTCCTGGAACATCTACCATTCGAGGTGTGTGCACGGATATGGGACGTTATCATCCTCGAGGGGGACGCTTTTGTCTTTAAAATGGCAATCGCTGTACTCGGGGTCCTGGAGGCGAGGCTTTTCTTCCCGGAAAGGAAGGAGCTACTGGAAGGTACGATTTTTCGATCTCTGGTTGGGTTATCTTCACTGTAAATTGACATTTGGGGTGGATGTGTTTCGTGGCCACAGTGTTGCGGGGAGAGAATAAGGCTGCACTCGAAGTGGCGCGGCGGACTGGCGTCGCCATCGATATGAGCGCACGATATGAGCACTACGGAATGACAGAGCACACGCTCTGGGAACGTGTGATGGAGATGGACGAATGGTGGCGTGAGACTACTTGGTCAGTGGATTCTCGCTCTTCTTGGATTGTGCCTGGATCGTGTTATTCACTTTGTTCCCCTTTGGCTATTGGCTTCCGATCATGCGTCCTGATATTCACGGTCCTCAATTCTTTTAGGTCTCGGCTGATCTCGAGAGAGCTGCCCGATTTGTAATATTAAAGGACTGAAAGTAGATCATGCAGCAAAAGAAGATGTACAGGGAATTCCTCAGGTGTATGCCCTGAATTAGTCTGTATCGTAGTTGACGAGTATACAGTCGATGAGTCCCACTCGGCAATGCGGGCCTCGTTCCTGTTGACGACCATTACGGAGGACTCAACGCCGGGACGAAGGCGCCAGGCGTCTGCGGAAAGTATTTTGATTATATCTCATTGAATATTGAATATTTTCCCTCCTTGTAAAATCAAACGAGTCCCAGTTCATCATCTTCACGGTCTGATGTCCTCAGAGAGTCGGAAATTGAATATTTGGATGTTAAATCCCCACAGTTGGGGGGTATTTTAGATTTCCAGGGTGAACCACTGAGACCCACAGAATAAATTTAACATACTATTGTGTCTCTACACAATATCTACCCTCTTGAAAAGAAATCAGCACAATATTCGAATATTTAGAGATTGAGTGGGGAGGCTACTGTATTTTGAATTTTGCGGGCGAACCACGGCGAACTAAGGGACAAAAATATTATAATATTAGAGTCTCTATTCCCCTCTGCCTCTTCGAGCAAAAATTGGAGCGATTGAAGACCATTTGACCCCACTAAGTGAGTTTTACACTGTCCACCTTATTACTTACTACCAAGTGGTACTGTGAGGAATCATATGTTCTTCAATCGCTCCAATGTTTTCTCGAAGAGGCAGAGGGGAATAGAGACTCTAATATTCTAATATTTTTGTTACTTAGTTCGCCGTGGTTCGCCCGCAAAATTCAAAATACAGTAGCCCCCCCACTCAATCTCTAAATATTCCAGTATTTGCTGATTTCTTTTCAAGAGGGTAGATATTGTGTAGAGACACAATAGTATGTTAAATTTATTCTGTGGGTCTCAGTGGTTCACCCTGGAAGTCTAAAATACCCCCTAACTGTGGGGATTTAACATCCAAATATTCTATTTCCGACTCTCCGAGGACATCAGAGGGTGAAGATGATGAGCTGGGACTCGTTTGATTTCACAGGGAGGGAAAATATTCAATATTCAATGAAATATTATCAAAATACGTTCCGCAAAACGCCCGGCTCGCCCGGTCTCTGAGTCCCAGCGTTGAGTCCCCCGTAACCGTCGTCAACGGTAACGAGGCCCGCATTGCCGGTGGGACTCATCGACTGTATACTCGTGACACTGGGCGGCATACACTGAGCTGTTGTTGGCATCTTGATCAAGTTTTTAATATCGGTCGATGACTTTGACAAAGGGGGGTGGTGAGGACAGGTCCGATTTTCTTTGGAATCGCCTTCGAGCTCCTCCATACGCGGCCCCTTGCTTCCATAGTGTGAACTTTCGGGCCCAGCAGCCTGGATAGTCCCTCTGTAAAGTTTTACTGTGCGTGTTCCAAGTCGCTTGGCGGTGAGAAGACTGCAGTAGTTTACCACATGGACATGCGACTACTCCAAGGCCCTTCTGAAAGGTATTTCTGGGTCTCTCCTGGATAGACTTAATGCATCAGCATTCCGGTGAATTTGGAGGCCAGTAGCCCCTAAAACAGTCGTTTCGGCACGGTTGCTTCCGGCAGGGAGCAGTACGCGTTCGCCGCAATCATGAGGACAACACTCTTCGTGCTCGCTGCTGTCACTGTCACTGCCGCGGTCGCCCATACAATCCCTACAGCGCAGAATCGGTTCCTTGATTCCAATGATGTTGTTGATGGGCGCAAGAGTGCGTTCATCAACGAGGCGCTCCTAGATTCCCAAGGACCAAATGGTGAGAGCTGGACTATGCTTGACGAGGACTTCCAAATCCGCGAATTTACGCGACAAAATGATATCGTCTGTACGTGCAATGCAACACCTGCACCTTACATGATCGGACTTATTCAGCAGCGAATGCGTAGACGAGTTGGTGCGGATCCCCGAGTTCCCTTCTTACCAAATCCGGGTCACTTCTCCCCAGATCTGCGATCCTACTGTGCAACAATATTCTGGATATTTTGACGTCGGGGACGGCAAGCATTTGTTCTTCTGGTATCGAATATCCGTGCTCGCATGTTGTGGGAATAGCTCTGAGGTGGATATCCCCCCACAGGTTCTTCGAAAGTCGTGATGTCGAACCCTCCGAGGCGCCAGTCGTCCTCTGGATGAATGGTATTTGGTATCATATACCTTGCGAGTGTCCCTGACATCGTGTCCCCGAAAGGTGGCCCTGGGTGCTCCAGCATTACTGGACTCATGTTCGAACTCGGTCCCTGCTCGATTGCAAATGGGGGGAAAAGCACGAAACTGAATCCACAATCATGGACGACACACGCAAACGTACGGAAGTGCTTGAAATGTTTTCGTGTTCCTGGTTTGTGATTGACGTGGTTGCAAAATGATAGATGATTTTCCTTGATCAGGTATTTCTAAGACTGCCCCTTTTATTCTTACAACTTCTCATTACATATATCAGCCCGTCAACGTTGGGTTTTCATACTCCGAAGGAGCCACCGTTGACACTACCCCGGTTGCTGCTCATGGTATGTTAATGGCCCGGTACACTAAAGTATCGTGTTGTAACCTTTTCTTCTCTTTAAGATGTTTGGGTTTTCCTAGAATTATTCATGAACCGATACAAGCAATACTCTAAGCTTCCTTTCCACATCGCTGCCGAAAGGTAAGACGACTTCGGTTATTTTCCGGGTCGTTCTGGGGTAAACTGTTGCATCACTTCCATAGCTATGGCGGGCGCTACGCTCCTCTCCTCGGAGCCGAGATCCATAAGCAAAATAAAGTGATATCATTCGCACCTCGTCCATTCGTGCTCCACATCAATCTTGTTTCGGTAATAATCGGAAACGGGCTGAGCGATCCATTCACACAATATGCCAGTATCCCCGAGTATGCTTGCGACGGCCTTTCCCTGTATTCGATGATCCTGATGGCCCACAGTGCCAGGCGTTACGCAGCAAGGTATGCGATCCTCATCGGTCCCCATTTGCAATTCCCCTGAACCGGTGTGTGCCCTAGGTTCCAACGTGTCAGCGGCTGATCAAAGCTTGCTACGACTTCGATTCCAGATTCACCTGGTAGGAGGCAATGGGCTCCTGAAGGAACTGCAACCCATATCTGACTACGACGTGTCCTTAGCGTGCCCGCCAGCCTGTATTGTGATTCACAGTTGTATGGTTCATTCCAGGTCTGTGCTTTCCAATTTTCGTCCAATGCATAAATCGCATAGACCTGTCATATCTAGCAACTTGGACTTAACCCGTACGACGTTCGCCGGAAGTGCGACAGGTCCAAAGACGGCGACCTCTGCTATGAGCAGATGGGCTGGATCGAAACGTATCTCAACAACAACACTATCAAGGCGGAGCTCGGGGTGGATTCTGAACAGACGTTCCAGTCTTGTAATATGCAAGTCAATGGGGCATTCACCACTCAGGTTCGCATCATTTAGATGGAGGCAAAGGCTCTTTCCCTGACTCGTCGAACGCGTCATGGCTATTCAGGGTGACAAGATGCACAACAGCGCAGAGGCCCTGCCCGAGCTTTTGGCTGCCGGTATCCGTGTCTTGATTTACGCTGGTACGTCCAACGTCATGCACGGGGATTAGATCATCGGATGACGCGGATTGTTGATCTTGAAGGGAATGCTGATTTCATGTGCAATTTGTATGCCATTATCGGCCCATGTAGATTGCAGGGAGCTGATATAGGTCTTTTGTAGTATTGGCAATCGTAACTGGATGCTCGACCTTGAATCCGTCTTCCAGGCTCGTCGGTCTGATTTTTTTCACTAGCCTGCGACTCCTAACATCTCTTTGTTCCCCTTTGATTAGAAAGAGTTTACAAGGGCACATCTTAAGCCCTGGAAGACGATGGATGGCAAGGTTTCCGGCCACATCCAGTCTGCCGGGAACAAGCATTCTGGAGCGGGGAACTACACTTACGTTTCCATCAATAATGCAGGGTAAGGCAACACTTGAATCACCTACGCATTGCATACCTCGTTTTTTTTTTTTTTTTTTTTTAAATCTCACGAGACTCTGTAAATTTCAGGCATATGGTGCCCTACGACAAGCCAGAGGTTTCCCTGGATCTCTTCGTTCGGTGAGTCGCCGTTCTGTGCTCCCGAGTATGTGCACAGAGCTTGACTGGGTGGATGTGCGCACACGTTAGCTGGATTATGGACGATACCCCTAGATCTCGAGGGCAACCCCCATGCTTAAATGGCTTGTGCGTTATTAGTATTTGGCGTCTGTATCGGAGCAGTAGATGGATATTTGCCATTGTTCATTCCCAAATTAAATGTTTCTGGAGACTACTAGACTCCAATCGCCAACAATTATTTGACTTGTGGTCGTCCAAAGCATGGCTTATTCCACACTTTTGAATTCAGAAAGATAGGATAGCATGTCTAAGTGTGTGGATATAGTACAAACACCCGCTGATCTTCCTGAAAACTGAAGGCAAAGATCGGCTCACGAAGGTCAAGTCACATGATAGGGTTAGGGTTAGATCGTTTAACATCAAAAGAATAAAAATTCCAGCACCATCAGACTGACCCCACATTGCCCCCCGACTGCTCAATAAAGAACAGCCGGATCTGTCATCGAGCCTCCTGCCCCCCCTCAAAAAAAGGAGAGCAGGAGACAGCCTCGGATAAAGGCAGCAGGGATGGTATCATCGAATGGTGTTGAATGTGTGGCAACAGTAAAGTTGCAAGACCGGTAGTGTACTATAAAGTATCCTACGCGAGTGTGGTCTGAAGAAAAACCTTAATTGGGCGGGTCCGCCAGTATTTGAGGAAACTGAATCGTCTGTGCGCGGGTTGTGTGGTGGAAAATTTTGCGTTCCGTTTTCCGCATATGGAAAGTAAAAGTCAGTTTTGCTTAGGTCGCTTTCGCAATATTTTGGACAATTTGGCGGGGGCACTGCGGGTTCCGGAGACCTTGCTTGAAAATCCTTCCAGCTGTGTGGGGATTGCGGTTATTCTGTGAGCTAGAGCAGGTTTATTCCATAATTGTGCTAATCTTACAAGCAAGGTAATGTGGATGGAAGCAGAACGTGGGATATCAAGGAGCTGGGGGGCTTCAAATAAGAACGTCGAATCAGGACCTCTAGAACGACGCTCCATACTAGTACTTATGCGATCTGGTTCCATCTTCATTGCAATTATAATCATGCCAATGCCAGTAAACAGCACGACGCACGAACAGGTTGCTTAGAGCACGGTATTCGTAAAAGGTAACACCACAATTGATTGGTATGTTGCTAACGATTAATCGCTTACAAATGGAGTCAAGAAAGAACAAGAGGCCAGCCGGGGGGGGTATGTAAGCGTTTGGGGGGCTTTGGCGAGGGGAACTACAGGCATGATCACAATGATTATCAGAGATGTTGGCTATAGCAGTGAAGCAAAGATGGATCACGTCTAGCAAGGCGAGCGAAAAGAAATAAAGGGATGAAAGAAATGGAAAGCACATCAGAGAGAGAGAATTCGTGGGGTAAGAGACCAATCTTACGAGAAATTCAATCATCGCATCCGTGATGACAACAAGGAAGAAGAAGATGATGAGGGAAGGGAATATTATGATGGCGAAAGTAAATGCTGATAAGTCGTCGTGCGATTAGCAGGTCCACTTTGCACATATTGTTTCATAAGGTGCACCATATCGGGATGAGAACGTGTTCGTGCGCGGGTCCGAACTTCTGGAATTGGGGGGGAAAGATTTGACGAAGGTACTAATGATGCTATACGTGACATGGTTTCGAAGTGAAGCGACGTGGAGAAGTCGGCGAGGGTATGGCAGAGGAAGTTGAAGATCGCGATCGCGATTGCGGAGGTGGACGAGACGGTCGATAGCCATCGCTGTCTTTGCTATCTATCGGCAACGACGGCTGCGGTAATACCGCGATGGCGTGTGGCTGGAGAGAGTAGGAATATGGGAGGAAGACTTGGAAGCGAATATTCTCCATAAAGGGGGTCTTTCACTCTTGGATTCTACCGATGACGGTGTTTGGGAACGGGGGGAGAAAGGAACGTTGACGTCCTGAGTCGGAGGTTCATCAGTGATTGTCTCCTGGACTGTTCCATATGTGCGAATATGTGCGTTTCCACTGGCGACCCCAGAATCGGATCCCGAATCGTCGTCCTTATCAGCGTCATCGGACGGGAATACATGCTCCTTTGCCACACTGAGGGCCTCGGTTTTTCCCACCCCGTCAACAACAGTGGCGGTGGCACTCCCTATTATTTCCTTCTCCAATTCGACTTCAATTTGTTCGTCCAACCCGCCTTCGGAGGTCATAGGAGAGGGGACCCCGAGCTCGGCAGCCTGTGCTTGCGTCAGCTTTCGATGGATTTCGGGAAGGGTTTTGAAGACGAAGTTACGGCAGGATCGGAATGCCTTGCGGGATTGATCTAGGAAGGGGTATAATTGAAAGACGTGCACCTGTATCATAATGCCCCCGATGAGTCGGAACACTGGCACCTTTCTGTAGATGAACGCTCACGGCATCTTCGTAGATTTCGTGAGTAACTTGGACACCAGCCAAGGTTGCTTTGTGGGCTAAAAGAGTTACTTCATCGCGGAGAACTTCGCAGTCCCCGGCCTGTATGAGCATTGGTGGGAGGCCTGCAAAGTTTCCAAAAAGAGGAGATGCATAGGGGTTTGTCATAAGCTCCTTCATCCGTGTGGGTCCTAGGTAGCATGCTACGGGGTTCATATGGTCGGCTGGATCTGTTGGGAATGTTATGATGTCTACATCTGCATTCGTATCCCATGAGGCGCAGGACATGGTCAAATCTGGAGGCAAAGTTGAATATTTCAATGCGATGTAGAATAGGATAGCGAAGGGGGCACTAACCAACCCAGGGACACATAAGGATCGCGGCACCGGGAAGAGGGTATCCCTCATCTCGGAGGTACATCATTAGTGCCACGCTCAGACCAGCACCAGCGGAGTCTCCGGCGATTATAATATTTCCGGGGGGGATTTTGAGATCTTCGGTTAATCTGAAGTAGGCGGAGGCAGCATCATGTATTGGGCCTGGGAAGCGAGTGTCGGGAGCGAGACGATAATTGATGGCAAAGACACGGGCATCTATGTGCTTAGAAAGGTTGATAGTGATTAGGCGGTGGGTGGCTGCGGATGCAGTGTAGTATGCTCCTGGGGCGGGTCAGAAGAGTGGGGGAGGGGAAGAATTGAAGATACATACCTCCATGGAGAAAAAGGACGACACGTTCCTTTACTTTTGGTTGAGCAATACGAGGTCCACCGCGAGATGCACTCTGTGCTCCTTTCCACTCATACTGTAGTCTCTGCCACAGTCGTTTGCTGACGACCCATTCGCAGGAGATCTCGCGGGTGCCCTTTTCGAGACGGTCATATTCGGCAAGGATCCCGCGCAGATGACGCCGCTCGACGCGAAATGTGACAGGCGTTATGAGGGCGTCCGAGGGAGTAGGAATAAGCCCGCCGATAGCCATTGCAGCGCGCAGGGTTGGCACGTCCGTCAGGTGGGTGTGGTCAGCCAGGCCATGCATAAAAGATGCTAGCATTGTCATTTCAATACCCCATGAGGGCCGGCGGGGGCCACGGAGGTGGTACAAAGCCACGTCTGCAGCGAGATCCTTTGCTGTGGAAAGAATGAGATCGCGATCGTGAGTGAATATTTGTAACTGACCTTTTCCAGCCAGAAAGAAGGCATGACGCCAGAGACCAAGGACGGATATTGGGTTGGATTCGCGCTGCGGATCGAGTTCGCCTGCAAAACGAGAAGTGGGCGGGAGAGAAGAGGTTTTAAACTGCTCTAGGAGCGCGTTAAGAGCCTCCTCTGGAGTCTGTTCGTCCACCTCGTAGGAATGGGAGCGCGCGGGCGTCTGCTCCAGCTGCTGTTTCTGGGGGCCAAACAACCAGGCGAGGCCCAAGGCTGACATGGGTTATTGCAAGTGCAGGGTAGATAGACGGATTGGAGAGATGGGGGGAATAAGGAGAGTGGGGTATAGGCTTGCTGCTGACATGTGATAATGGAGTATAAAGATCAGTGTATGCGTTTCTAGTCAGCTGAGCTTTTACTCCTCCCTCCTCATTGGAGTCTTGGCCAGTGGGTCCTGGGGCGTTGGCTGTCAAGGTTGACGTGTCCGTCGCCAGGCCTCTTTCTTAGCTATCTCCTGCCTTTTTTGGCGTTTTTTGGCTGCGACTCACGCCCTGGTTTGATCAGCTGCTCTGACCCATTTGGTCAGTACATCTTGTCTTGATATGTCTTGATCTCACCCCGATGGGTGCGGTGATGATCAACAACTACGTACAGTGCTTCCTCCCCGTCTTCAGCGTCCCATTCCAATGGAACCGCTGACGGAGAGGTCATATTGTGCTGGATGACCCCTTTCATAATTTGCAACCTGAGCACCCTTTTCTTTCTTCGTCTGTTCGGTCCCCAATAACCGCACACTGACCGCAAACGGCCACTATTTCCCACAGGCTCGCATGCAAGCTCGAATGGCGCCCTTTTGGCCCCGACTCAAAAGTACCGCGCAATCTCCCACACCTCGTGAGTATGGCCGAGGAGCGGGAGAAGAGCAAGGGGTCGGCTAGCACGCTTGATACCTCGGACTTCCGCACTGGGCGTCGTATAGGAAACTGGCTCGCTCTTCTCCCTATCTTGGCTCTTGATTCGCCCCTGTAACTGCCCACGCGAAAGTTTCTGCGACTCGGGGTGAATGGCCCGACGACGCTCACATTGTGCCCGCTTTCCCGCTTCAACTCTCCTATTATCAGCACGGTAAGTGCAGCCCCTCACATCTGCTCTAAATCCCCACCTACCTACCCCGAATGATACCGCTCCACACGTCTCCCTTCCTATGATATGACCCCTATCCATCCCAATCACAATCCTTAGTCTCGCACCCGTAATCCTGTCCCACTTGCACTCCTGAATTGCCCTCCACAACCATTCATCACATTCGTCCTTCGCTTGAAACATCTACCTTGTGCGGTTGTCCCCACCAATGCAGTCCATGATGAGTACACCCCCAGGCTCAGGTAAGCACCTCAACGACGGTCCGGGTATCAAGCCATGCCATTGCAAGCAGTTCGATACTGTCCAATGTATATATACACGATAGATCATGATGATCGCAGTTAATCTGCCGTCAGATCATCATACACCGCGGAATGCAGTACTCGATCGGAAGTGTTGACTGCATCTAAGCTGAGTGAGTCGAGTTCCCCGAGTCCTGCTAGGCCGCCCCATACTAGCTCTGGTACTGATCCCGGGAGAGTGTACCATGAGTCCCTCAACCTCCCTTTGGTGAGATGATCGAACAAAAGGGGCGGAAGAGCGGGCTGTGCTCCGTCAGCCCCATAGATGGTCAGGCTCTTTCCACCAAAGGTCCGCCGAATGAGATCTAATATTGTGGAACAGATGATATAACCAAGTTCCTGTATTTCTGGAGTTCCAATACAGCGATACTCATATTGATAGGGAAGTTTGATTTTGTTGCCCATGAATTGAGTTGAGCATGTGAGCTGCGTTCCGGGGTCCTACCTCGTGACT
Organism: Hydnum rufescens UP504; assembly: GCA_014904985.1. Taxonomy (NCBI): domain Eukaryota; kingdom Fungi; phylum Basidiomycota; class Agaricomycetes; order Cantharellales; family Hydnaceae; genus Hydnum; species Hydnum rufescens. The sequence goes on along the minus strand of MU128945.1, from coordinate 268,556 downwards.
GCTTGTGACCGGCACGAGTAGCCGGCTAGTGAACTCATGCGCGTGTTGTTTGGCCTCAAGCCAAATGAGAAAGTTGCACCTGGCAGGTGTGTGTGGGGTTTCGCCGTCAGGCGAAACTCGGTGCGTGAGACTGGAGGCCGGACCGACTATGCGGGGCGGGAGGGCTCCGGGCGGGGGTGGATCTCACGACTAAGCCAGATGCAAGGGTGGGTGGGGTGCGGAGAGGCTGAGCGGCGTTGCTGCAATGGTCTCGCGCGCACACTCAACCAGAAAAGGTAAGCGCGAGACTTTCGGCAAACGCCGCTCCTTCGTTCACTAGCCTGTGTACGTAGTCCTCGTGCCTCGGACTACAACTTGGAGCTAGTGAACTCATGCACGTGTTGTTTGGCCTCAAGCCAAATGAGAAAGTTGCACCGGCAGGTGTGTGTGGGGTTTTGCCATCAGGCAAACTCGGTGCGTGAGACTGGAGGCCGACCGACTATGCGCCCATCCAGCCGGAGGCCCAAACCATAGGCGCATCGGGCCCAGCCATGACTGACTATCCCCACACCCCGCTGACGGCTGAACTTCTGAATTAATCTACGTACTCCAGCTACCGGACCCGAGATGGTCCATTCCCTCGCTTAAGCTTTTGCCTCTCACTTTGAATCACCTTCCAGCGCTGCAACACCTCGGGTGAGACCTCTCCAAAGTAGCTGTTCATCTCTGCATCCATATGTGCCTGTACACCTGCATCATGAACGTGCCTTGGAATGATAAGCTGTGTATTGCGCCAATAAAGGAAGAACGCATCGGAGCTCCAGCGGCCAAGTTTCTGGACCACCTGTGGGTCTGTCCCCCTGCTGAGTAAATGGGTGGTCCCACCAATGCGAAAGCTGTGGCCTGAGGGGAGGTCCCGGATGCCTGCTGCTGACCAGATCTGCTGACAGCGATCCATGAGGTCCCGTTTCACCATGGGCTCCCACCCAGCTGCTGTCCGGAATGCAAAGAAATGAGCCTGGTCAGGCAGACCGGAATTTGTAAGGAAGTGCTGCTGAATGGCTCGGTAGGGGCAAGAACAGTCCTCTTCGCGGGTAAGGATAAGATTTGCTCCATTGCAAGCTGTCTTTGTCCATGGGAGCCGCAGTGCAACTGACTGTACCCCAAGGACATCCTCCCAGTTTATGACTGTGCCCCGCGCGACATGCCACCCCTGGATGAAACCAGCCCTAGATGGGACTGTGAGCTCGCCAAGTCTAGCTAGTCCCCAAAAGGCTGCACATAATACCGCCCAGCAAGCTGCATCATATGTATCCTGGAAATTCATCTGCTCGTAAATTGCATAGAGGTGACTCAGGGTGACCGGGGGCCTTGGCTCATGAAAGGATGCCTTTGGGGTCATCTTCTTAGCACCTTCCAAGAGAAGATGAATGTAAGGATCATCCCCACACCAAGGCATCTGATGAAAATGATGCCATGCCCGGAGTCCATTGAGCCAATTCTTGAAACCTGAGACGCCAATAGTCCCAGCTGCATCTGCAATGAAGCATGTCAGGTGCACCTTCTCAATTGGCATCCGGTCTTGCTCCGGAATCCCATTATCATCACACCACTCAGCCCAGCGAGCCAGGCCGGCACCATAAGTTGTCTGTGTTGACCCCTCCCAAGCCTTACTTGCGACTGACTGAACCTTAGCTAAACTAAGGGCAAGGCCAGGAGATGCTTCAAGCAACCTTGCCCGGGCCATGAGAACTGCAGGAGAGGTCCAGCAGAAAATGCAATCAGCCGCCTTGACATGCGGCCGGAAGAGGTTATGATGAAAACCTGACCTCCTGGTCGATGGATGGCCCTGGGATGGAGGAACTGGGACAATTGTAAATAGCCCATCAGACTGCATTACTATGATAGTCTGGCTGAGGGGGGAACCCCTCTCTGAAGGAACAGAACATTGAATTAGACCTCAAACAAATATTGCTGAAGCTCAAGAGGTATATCAAACAGGACCAGACTGCAAGACAACCCACCAAAAAGGCCACGGGAAACCACATCAGCTGGGTTATCTGCTGATTTTACATATACTGGGACAATCTCGAAATTCTTCTCTGCGGTAATTGGGAATGATCTTCGGATTGCCTCATTGGACCAGCGGTTACGCCCCCGACCCTGAAGATAGGCACCAATTGATCCCCGATTATCTGCCAATACACGCACATTCGAATCTCTAACCCCTCGGCATCCAGATACCGAATAGCAAACTCGATAGCCAGACTCTCAAGCCAACCAATATCGCGCCCTTCGATTCCAACTACCCTTGGATGCAATGCCCATGCCTTATAAGAATTATGAACCCGCAGGCCAACTCCAAAGTCTGTCGAGGCATCCACTGATATGCCAAGCTCGATGGGTGGGCCCTGATCTACAAGTGCGCGAAAGATCCCAGGGGAAACCAACTGAGCTTCCCACCAGTCCAGATCTACCATGACAGATGCTGGAAGAACCCTTTGAGCGTGAGATGACTTAAAGGAGGCAATACATCGCTGGAGCGCCCCGAGCTGTGACCTGCCAGCCTGATGCACAAAACAGATGTGGACCAAGGAGCCATGCACCTTCTGCAAGGGAGGAAGTGGAACCTGTGGAGCTGATGACCTTGCGAGTTCGAGCATATCATGCACGCGAGTCCAATACTTCAACCGCTTATCTTCTGGCAATGAGACTCGTCGATTCCATAGGTCCCAGAGGAACCCGACATAAACTGTCGTGAAGGCAAAAGGCAACCACTTTGAAGCTGCCCAGGGCACTCCCAACTCAGCGGTGAGCCCACGGACATCATCCAGATTATACGGATACGTCCAGGACTGGACATACTGGCCATCCGGGGGCTGAGATGAGATTTGAAGAACCTCGACCGGGATGACTGCATGCCCTTCCTCTAATGTCGCTGTGCACGAGACCTTGTCTGTGAACATAGAAAATGGGTTGTATGCAAAGGATGATGCCGCTGCGGGGCAGCATCTCCCACCACTGGTTCAGCAAACAGAATGAAATCATCGACCCAACGGCCTATCGGGCCCATGCCAGCTGCTTCCAGGATAGCACGAACTGGCTCAAGGGCTGCACCACAGATTCCGGCCCCTGAAGTCACCCCGAACATAACTGCATGGTTAACCCAAAAACCTCCCTGAAGGTCCCACCAGACCATGAATGGCTTCGAGGAAAAATGAAGGGCACACTGCTGATACGCTGCGTTGATATCGCCCCCTGCTGCCCAGGTGCCCAAAGGACAACGTGCATCTAGGCTGAAATGTCAGCATGGGGCCAAAATCTGAAACCCGAGGCATATATGGCATAGCCAAAAGGTGGAAATGGATCGACACCAATGAGAGAGGTACAAAGACATGCCACAGAGGAATGCCTCAATGCAGGCTGTATGACAAGGCAATAGCCACGAGACATCACTGAGCTGCACTGGCAGACATGCCACAGAGGTGGCAATGGCACACCGATCACGGCCACAATAGTGGAGGCTCCCCATGGGGGAACAACAAGAACAAACAGGGAACAGAGTGAAAAGAAACCGAGGACACATACATAATCGCTCATCTGCTGTGCACCGTCCCAGCGAGTGCAGAAATCATCAGCATCTATCAAGTCGTTGACTGAAAGGCCAAATGCGTCCTTTGCAGATAGATCCACCACCATGCGCCACTGGTCCCCTGCCTGGCCTGGTTTGCGAGGTTTCAGGACCACACCAATCAGGGCTGAATGAAAGTGGCCACCCAGCTGTGCAAAAATCATATGGACCTGGTCCTCAGAGAAAGGGCCTGTGATCCTTCCTAAGCGTGCCTCCCCCGCAAAATAATTATTAATGAAATCTGCATGTTCAAAGGCCGATGGACGATTAAGAGGAGTGAAAGTAGATAATAAAGAAGGGGTATGATGAAAGATTGAGAAACCTTCGCGAAGCTGTTGAATTAACTTGGGGAACTGATCAAGAATGCCATATTTACGTAAGGTCTGCTCGAATGCCTGGGCATTGAAAGGGGTGAGGACCTTATGGAGCTCCTTGGCAAGATGGTGCGAAGTTTCCATGGCCAGGGGATCCGCAGATTGAGCACTCATGGAGAGCAGAGCAGGATGAAGAGCAGGTCCGGCCACGCCAAAGGATAGACAGAAGATCTTTCCATCACTGGCCCTGACAGCTCTGTTACCAGCCCACTGCGCATAGAGGGGCTGTCTGCCTTCCCTGCTGGAAGCTGTGCAATCTGGGGCACGATGCTCCTTCCTTCCACAGAGAAAACAGCGCCCGGTGAAGGTGCCCCGAGCGCTGTCCCCCCGAAAGGGACCCCGATTACCTCACTTCGAGGGAGATACTGGATCAAGGAGCACTGGGCCCCCTTGTTGTGGAGTGAGACTAGCCCCATAACCAGAAGTGCGATGGCGATGATCAATCATTATTGGATCGAAGCGATTGCCCAGATATGATGCTGCATGCTGGGTCCGCAGTGTCCGAACACGATCTTCAATTAGCTTTGCATTATCTGCATCCACTTGAGCCTCTCTGGCCTCGACCAAGGCTGTCTCGATGTCATAGAGCCTGAAGTCGACCATAGTGCTGAAGAACTTCTTCCGCAGGGAAAGATCGCAACGTGCGATAACTGAGAACTGCAGGTTGAAGAACCGATGAGCGACAAGGTAATCCCTAAGATGTTGAACTGAAGCAATAACATCCAGGATGGTACTGTGTTTTCATGGCCTGCAGGAGACGCTCATAGCCTTGGAGCCAATGACTCTTATCAATCATGAGGTCACTCGCCGCAAGCTTGTCCGCATCCACAAACTCTGCCTCCTTCGATGTATCTTCCTGACTAATGAGCTTGCGGATCGATGGAATAATTGATGAATCCTGCTTGTACCTTGCACATATCTCCGCCGTCATAGCTGACAAAGGAACAAAGTAGCCCCTGTCAATCATCCGGACCACAATCGATGGCAAAACATCGAAGCGCTGAAGATCTACCGGATCCATGAAGAGCGATGGTTCAAAGGCAAAGGTCTTGTCTGCCTTCGGTCTGGTGTTGCATTCTGCCCAAGAGACGCTGCCGACGAGCAGGCAATAACCTTCTCAACAGCAGGGTCATGCACTGTGAGACAAGGCTGCGTGACTGCAGCCACCGCCTCCAATGGAAGAACCAAAGGATTGACCTCGGCCGGGGCCCAACTGCCCCACTCCCAGATTGTCCAGATCGCCCAGGAAGGGTTGGGGATGTTAGAGGTGGGATAGGACTTGATAAGGGAAGGCTCGCACTCTTCTGGGTTGCTGAGGACTTCACCTTGGATTTGACTGAACGGAGTTCTGCTTCATGCTGCTCCACCAGGCGCTGACGCTCCAGCACAAATTGATCGCATTCCGCCTGCAATGTACGAAGCAAGACCGCCACCTTCTCCAATTCTGACAGACTATCCTTAAGCGTAACAGACGCCTTGGAGGAAGTGCCACCCCCCCCGGCTGAGGAACCTTGCCCCCCGGGTGCTGCCAACCCTGGGATTCTGGGGGAATTACTGTCGGCACATCGGTGACTACTCCTGGCTGCGGGACTCGTGAGGCTGGGCCACTTGTCGATAGCTCTGGTGGAAGCATCGCAGAAAAGAAACTGACTAAGATGGAATGAAACAAGGAATGAGAGGCTGAGCGGTGTTGCTGCAATGGTCTTGTGCGCACACTCAACCAGAAAAGGTAAGCGCGAGACTTTCGGCAAATGCCACTCCTTCGTTCACTAGCCTGTGTACGTAGTCCTCGTGCCTCGGACTACAACTTGGAGCTAGTGAACTCATGCACGTGTTGTTTGGCCTCAAGCCAAATGAGAAAGTTGCACCTGGCAGGTGTGTGTGGGGTTTTGCCATCAGGCAAAACTCGGTGCGTGAGACTGGAGGCCGACCGACTATGCGCCCATCCAGCCGGAGGCCCAAACCATAGGCGCATCGGGCCCAGCCATGACTGACTATCCCCACACCCCGCTGACGGCTGAACTTCTGAATTAATCTACGTACTCCAGCTACCGGACCCGAGATGGTCCATTCCCTCGCTTAAGCTTTTGCCTCTCACTTTGAATCACCTTCCAGCGCTGCAACACCTCGGGTGAGACCTCTCCAAAGTAGCTGTTCATCTCTGCATCCATATGTGCCTGTACACCTGCATCATGAACGTGCCTTGGAATGATAAGCTGTGTATTGCGCCAATAAAGGAAGAACGCATCGGAGCTCCAGCGGCCAAGTTTCTGGACCACCTGTGGGTGTGTCCCCCTGCTGAGTAAATGGGTGGTCCCACCAATGCGAAAGCTGTGGCCTGAGGGGAGGTCCCGGATGCCTGCTGCTGACCAGATCTGCTGACAGCGATCCATGAGGTCCCGTTTCACCATGGGCTCCCACCCAGCTGCTGTCCGGAATGCAAAGAAATGAGCCTGGTCAGGCAGACTGGAATTTGTAAGGAAGTGCTGCTGAATGGCTCGGTAGGGGCAAGAACAGTCCTCTTCGCGGGTAAGGATAAGATTTGCTCCATTGCAAGCTGTCTTTGTCCATGGGAGCCGCAGTGCAACTGACTGTACCCCAAGGACATCCTCCCAGTTTATGACTGTGCCCCGCGCGACATGCCACCCCTGGATGAAACCAGCCCTAGATGGGACTGTGAGCTCGCCAAGTCTAGCTAGTCCCCAAAAGGCTGCACATAATACCGCCCAGCAAGCTGCATCATATGTATCCTGGAAATTCATCTGCTCGTAAATTGCATAGAGGTGACTCAGGGTGATCGGGGGCCTTGGCTCATGAACGGATGCCTTTGGGGTCATCTTCTTAGCGCCTTCCAAGAGAAGATGAATGTAAGGATCATCCCCACACCAAGGCATCTGATGAAAATGATGCCATGCCCGGAGTCCATTGAGCCAATTCTTGAAACCTGAGACGCCGATAGTCCCAGCTGCATCTGCAATGAAGCATGTCAGGTGCACCTTCTCAATTGGCATCCGGTCTTGCTCCGGAATCCCATTATCATCACACCACTCAGCCCAGCGAGCCAGGCCGGCACCATAAGTTGTCTGTGTTGACCCCTCCCAAGCCTTACTTGCGACTGACTGAACCTTAGCTAAACTAAGGGCAAGGCCAGGAGATGCTTCAAGCAACCTTGCCCGGGCCATGAGAACTGCAGGAGAGGTCCAGCAGAAAATGCGATCAGCCGCCTTGACATGCGGCCGGAAGAGGTTATGATGAAAACCTGACCTCCTGGTCGATGGATGGCCCTGGGATGGAGGAACTGGGACAATTGTAAATAGCCCATCAGACTGCATTACTATGATAGTCTGGCTGAGGGGGGAACCCCTCTCTGAAGGAACAGAACATTGAATTAGACCTCAAACAATCATTGGCTGAGCACTCGAACCCGAGTAGCTACAAAACAGGCCAGACTGCGACAGAGACAGCCACCAAAAAGCCACGGCGAGACACCACGACTCAGCCTGCGGTGGTATCCTGCTGTTTCGTTCAACGGCCCTCAGCGCGGCCCGCGCGGCCCGCGCGACTCGACTGGGACAATCTCGAAATTCTTCTCTGCGGTAATTGGAATGATCTTCGGATTGCCTCATTGGACCAGTGGTTACGCCCCCGACCCTGAAGATAGGACCAATTGATCCCGTAATTATCTGCCAATACACGCACATTCGATCTATAACCCTCGGGCAATCCAGATACCGAATAGCAAACTCCGATAGCCAGACTCTCAGCCAACCAATATCGCGCCCTTCGAGTCGCCAACTACCCTTGGATGCAATGCCCATGCCTTATAAAGAATTATGAACCCAGCCGAACCCACAAAGCCTGGTCGAGGCATCCACTGATATGGCCAAGGCTCGAATGGGTGGGGCCTGATCTACAAGGTCCGCGAAAGATCCAGGGGAAACCCAACTGGAGCTCCACATGTCCAGACTCTCACCGTTGTATCTGCATGTGAAAAGCCTTTCGAGTGAGATGATGCCGCTAACAACGGAGGCAGACTCACGATCCCGCTGCGGAGCGCGCCCCGAGCTGTGACGCGTCAGCCTCGACTCCACGAACAAGATGTGACAAGGGACCCATGGCCACTTCTGCGATGAGGAGGAAGTGGAACGGCCTGGGACCGGCGTCGGAGGACCGGTTGCACGTTCGGACCGGCGGTATCATGCGAGACGAGCGCCACAGACCTACTTCAACCTTGGTCGGGTCATCTGTCTGGCATGATGAGATCTCGTCGATTCGCATACGGGCCCCAGACGAACCCGCGGACATAAACCTGCGTGAAGGCACAAGAGGCCAGACGACTTTGAGCTGGCCCAGGGCAGTCTCTCCCGCAACGGTCAGCGGGAGCCCACCGGACAATCATCCAATGGCGGTATACGGATACGTCCGAGGACTTGACATAAACTGGGCCATCTGGGGGCTGAGATGAGATTGAAAACCTCGCCGGGAATGACTGCATGCCCTCCTGCTAATGTCGCAGTGTGCACGAGACCTTTGTCTTTGAACATAGAAAGTTGTATGCAAAGGATGAATGCACTGGCGGGGCAGCATCTGCCCAGCACGTCGGTCAGAAACGTCAGAATGACATAGCGACGCCAAGGCTATCGTGGCCATCAGCTGTTCCAGAGGTAGCAGCGAACTGGCTCAAGGGCGGCACCACAGATCTGGCCGCGCTGAAGTCACCGCCGGGACGATAACTGCATGGTTGACCCAAAACTCCCTGAAGGTCCGCACCAAGGACCATGAATGCTGTGGGAAAAGATGAAGGCAGCGAGCTGCCAAGTACGCCGTGCGGGTTGATATTCGCCCCCTGCTGCCCAGGGTGCCCAAAGGGACAATGCGAATCGTAGGCTGAAATGTTCAGCATGGGGCCAAAATCTGAAACGCCGAGGCAGTATATGGCATAGCCAAGAAGGTGGAAATGATCGTACACCAATGAGAAGGTAGCAAAACGATGCCACAGAGGAATGGCCTCAATGCAGGCGTATGACAAGGCAATAGCCACGAGACATCACTGAGCTGCACTGGCATACATGCCACAGCCGGTGCAATGCACGAGCCGACAGCGCCACAAATAGTGGACGCCCCACTGGGGAACACACAAGAGAATCAAACACGGGAACTGTCCCGCGACGCCGGGAAGAAGCCACACACAACCGCGCGGCCCTTACGACCAGCACCCTCTCACCCACAACTCGCGCTCTCCACTCTGCTCCGTCCCGCAACGCGGTCCCAGGAGCGCGGCGAGACCAATCACTCAATCTCATCGCACACGGTCGTTGACCACTGAAACGGCCAAGATCGCCCATCCTTTCCAGATAATCCACCACATGCCCAGCCTCGCCCCTGCCTGCCTGTTTTGCGCGAGGTTTCAGGACACACCACATGCGAGGCTGACGAGAACGAGGGCCACCACAGTGCAAAAAGCATACTGGACCTGGTCCTCAGAGAACAGGGCCTGTGATCCGTTCCGGTCCGAGAAACTAATGGTATAATGAAATCCTGCAGTTCCAAAGCGCAATGACGATTAAGGAGGAGTGCACACCGAGTCATGATAATAACAGAGGGGATGATGAAATTTGAGAAACCTTCACGTAAGCTGGTCTGAGGATTAACTTCGGGAACTGATCAAAGACATTCCATATTACTGCAAGTCCTGCTCGAATGCCTGGCATTTGAAAGGGGTTAGGACCTTGACTGTAGCGCCTCTGGGTCGCAGAACCGGCGATGGCGAACGGTTCCTGCCGGCCCGCCATCGGCCGCAGGACCCCAGACTCCTGAGAGCACTCCATGGAGAGCAGAGCAGGATGAAGAGCAGGCCGGGCACGCTCAAAGGATAGACAGAAGGATCTCTTCCATCACGTGGCCCCTGACGCTCTGTTACCAGCCCCACTGGGGGCAAGAGGGGCTGCTGCCTTCCCTGCTGGGAAGCTGTTGCAATCTGGGGGACGATGCTCCCTTGCCTCCACACGAGAAAACAGCGCCCGGGAAGGTGCCCTTGAGCGCTGTCCCCCGATAAGGGACCCCGATCTTTACCTCACTTCGAGGGAGTACTAGGTTCAAGGAGCACTGGTTGCCCCTTGTTGTGGAGTGAGATAGCCCCGATAACTCAGAAGTGCGATGGCGATGATCAATCATTATTGGATCGAAGCGATTGCCCAGATATGAGCTGCATGCTGGGTCCGCAGTGTCCGAACACATCTTCAATTAGCTTTGCATTAATCTGCATCCACTTGAGCCCTCTGGCCTCGACCAGGCTGTCTCGATTGTCATAGAGCCTGAAGTCGACCATAGTGCTGAAGAACTCTTCCGCAGGGGAAAGATCGCAACGTGCGATAACTGAGAACTGCAGGTTGAAGAACCGATGAACAAGGGTAACCCCTAAGGTTTGTACTGAAGCAATAACATCGGTATGGTACTGGTTTTCATGGCGTCAGAGGACGCTCATAGCCTTCGAGCCAATGACTTTATCAATCATGAGGTCATCGCCGCAAGCTTATCCGCATCCACAAACTCTGCCTCCTTCGACGTTCTGCCTGACTAACGAGCTGCGGATCAACGGATAATTGACGAATCCTGCTCGTACCTCGCACATATCTCCGCCGTCATAGCCGACAATAGGAACAAGTAGCCCCTGTCAATCGTCCGGACCACAATCAATGGCAAAACATCGAAGCGCTGAAGATCTACCGGATCCACGAAGAGCGATGGTTCAAAGGCAAAGGTCTGTCTGCCTTCAGGTCTGGTGTTGCATTCTGCCCAAGAGACGCTGCCGCGACGGCAGCAATAACCTTCTCAACAGCAGGGTCACGCACTGTGATACAAGGCTGCGCGACCACAGCCACCGCCTCCAATGGAAGAACCAAAGGATTGACCTCGGCCGGGGCCCCAACTGCCCACTCCCAGATTGTCCAGATCGCCCAGGAAGGGTTGGGATGTTAGAGGTGGGATAGGACTTGATAAGGGAAGGCTCGCACTCTTCTGGGTTGCTGAGGACTTCACCTTGGATTTGACTGAACGGAGTTCTGCTTCATGCTGCTCCACCAGGCGCTGACGCTCCAGCACAAATTGATTGCATTCCGCCTGCAATGTACGAAGCAAGACCACCACCTTCTCCAATTCTGACAGACTATCCTTAAGTGTAACAGACGCCTTGGAGGAAGTGCCACCCCCCCCGGCTGAGGAACCTTGCCCCCCGGGTGCTGCCAACCCTGGGATTCTCGGGGGAATTACTGTCGGCGCATCGGTGACTACTCCTGGCCGCGGGACTCGCGAGGCTGGGCCACTTGTCGATAGCTCCGGTGGAAGCATCGCAGAAAAGAAACTGACTAAAGATGGAATGAAAACAAGGAACGAGAGGCTGAGCGGCGTTGCTGCAATGGTCTCGCGCGCACACTCAACCAGAAAAGGTAAGCGCGAGACTTTCGGCAAACGCCGCTCCTTCGTTCACTAGCCTGCGTACGTAGTCCTCGTGCCTCGGACTACAACTTGGAGTCAACCCAAACCACAATGAAGGAATCCACCAGCTACCAGTGGCGGCCACAAGAGTCTTCTGGCATAGTTTGCAAAGTACACAGATGTATTCAAGATGAGAGAACAAAGGGGTCGGCGTTTGCCGTAAAGCACACGACCTCGAATTACATATGGGCCCCGGACACCCTCGCTGAGTGCATAAAAACTTCCCGGATCAAACCAGCCAAAGAAATTGAGTTTTCCTGTCGGTGTGAGTATCGCTGTAAGCAAACGAGGATACCGCCGATCGTGTTGGCCTTGGGGCAGAAGTGATACTGTCTCGGACGCAGCTTTGCACCAAGGTACCACCCCGGTGTAATCGGACCGGCGATTGAAACAATAGGTTTCTGAGTTCAACAACGTAGATTTCCTGGCAACGTACTGTATTGAAAACAGCACGAAGCACGGTAGGGAAGGAAACATGGGGGCTTATCGCTGTCCACTGATCCTTATACTATGGTGGTGCCTACATGGATTTAAAGCTTGTTACTCGTCGCCTGCAAGGATCATGATCGGCTCTCCTTCCCCAATCCTTTGACGAATAATGGTTGTGGATGAGAGGTCCAAGAGAAATTATCAAGCCTGAAGGATCATGATCCAATTACTACGAAGTATGAACCATCTGGAGAGATACAACTGGCTTGGCCATGCCTTTCTGGACTTTCCGCCGGGGGTAGTACGAAATGATGCTCCCCATCAAGCGAGAGTGCCACCGGGCGCGAAGCAAGCTTGCAGACTAATCATGGTCAATATACCTGTGGCTCTAGCCTTCAAGTGGGAAACTTGGATATGTGAGGGCCCGACAATGAGGTCCACCGTGATGACTGCCTCGCGGAGGAACGGACATGCATTGATATTCGGTCAATAGAAACTTAGCGCCTACGAATTAGCGAATTAGGGTTGAAGTTTCCTGAAGGGCCCAGAGCCCAAGTTTATGGTTTAGTACTGTACTAGTACTGCGAATCAGTACCGCAAGGCTCGGCTCCTCCCTCGCACGAGCAAGAGGTAGTCCAGGGATCGTCTCGCGGCGCCTAGGCAGGGTGGAGTCGCTCCCACTATCGATGCGATTCATTGGATTCAGAACCCCGAGTTAGCGAGACGTCCAGTTGCTTGGGTATGGTTTCCGGTCCTCGATCCAGTTCCCAATGCGGCCCATAGCATGTGATCATTGGTTTGTTTGTTTTGACAGGAGCGAGACACGTGATCGAAAAAACAATGCTCCGCAAAGGTTAAAAGACGCGAATTTTGGCGTTTTCACTACTTCACCACTTGCACCTTTCCCTCACAATTACCATCACTTCTACTACACCCCTCTTATATCAACACAATGTCTGGTAGGTGTCGTGCTGCGTGCCTATCGTTTTGCCTGCCCTCATCCATTCCTATGCATTAGGCAAAGGAAAGTCTGGCAAGGTCGGCGGCAAGAGCGGAAAGACTGGGGGCGATGGCGAGTCTAAATCCACTTCACGCTCTGCCAAAGCTGGTCGTAAGTAGCGAGTCTCTCTTGCCCAGTTATGTGGCACTCACTCGACCTCTTCGCGACCCTGCAGTTCAATTCCCTGTCGGTCGTATCCACCGTATGCTGAAGAAGGGCAACTATGCCCAGCGTGTTGGTGCTGGTGCTCCTGTCTATCTTGCTGCTGTCCTCGAATACTTGGCCGCCGAAATCTTGGAGCTCGCAGGTAATGCTGCACGGGACAACAAGAAAGCCCGTATTGTGCCACGCCACTTGCAACTGGCTATTAAGAACGATGAAGAGTGGGTGTTGTTTATGCGTGCTTCTCTGGCTTGCACTATCTTACGCACGACTGTAGGTTAAACAAATTGCTTGGGAGTGTGATCATCTCGCAGGGTGGTGTTGTACCCCATATTGAACCAACTCTACGTATGTCCTCCGATACTCGCCTCTCCCTCCCTAACTTATCCGCTGCACCTAGTGCCCGCAAAGACGAAGAAGGGCGATGAAGAGTAGATAGTCTCGTAGTTTCCTTTATATTTCTTCGTCATTTTCTTCTGTGTCGGTTTGTAATCCTATCGTACTTTATTGTAGTACAATCCGATCTTTCTATCCGGGGTTGAGACCTTGCTCATTTTTGGGAGTTAGCTTTGGCCCTCGGCTGTTCCCGCGACTGTGCAAGTTATGGCCAGTATCGAAGACGAGGACCAAATCCGAGTTTTGTCCTTTAACTGCTGGTGAGATGATTCCTGTTTCGGGAGGAGGCCGGAACTCAACATATGTTTGACTAGGGGACTTAAGTATGTCGCTCGTAACAGAGTCGAGCGCCTACGGGCTATTGCGGACAAGCTCTCTACCGCGCCATACGACGTCATTTGTCTCCAGGAACTCTGGGTCTCCGCAGACTATCAACTCCTCCATCTCAAACTCACACCCAGCCTCCCCTTTGCGAAATTCTTCTATACGTGCGTTCTGTCGTGTGCTCTGTCTTACCGAACTCAGAGGTGTTGAAGTATCTTTGGGTTTGCTCTCGTTAAAAATCGCGCGCGCGTAGAGGTGCCCTGGGCTCTGGACTCGCGATATTCTCGCGTTATCCCATTCTAGGGACACGCACACACACATACTCGCTCAACGGTCCCCCCATTAATGTTGCTGCTGGGGATTGGATCGTTGGCAAGGGTGCCGTGAGCGTCCTCCTCTCGCACCCTATATTACATCGCGTCGAGGTCTTCAATACCCACGTGAGCTACCCATACTTTCGTCCCCTTTCTCCCCGCCATTTCATTCTTTGTAGAAGGTACTAACGTTTCTTCTCGGTGCCGCTTATAGATGGTGGCTTACGGTGGGGATGATGGCCCCGAGGTCCAGCGCGCCCACCGTATTGTTGGCGCTTGGGAACTTGCCAGACTGATTCGAGACTCTGCTGCGCTGGGACGATACGTTATTGCTGTACGTGGCTTCACCCTATTCTTCGCCAATTAGGTGAAGAGAAAGCCGACTAACTTGAAATGTTATGTTTACATTGACAATCCTAGGTGGGGGATTTTAACAGTGTTCCTTCCTCCGTTGTGATGTCCATCATCCGGGATCACGCTGGGTTGTCAGACGCCTGGATGGCCTCCCATGACACGGGCCATCTCCCCACGACCGAATTAGTCCAATCCCCACATCATGCCCTGCTCCACTTTGGTGTTACAGCCGACTCACCTCTCAACACATACACTGCTGGGAAACGGTTGGAGACCACCGCCCGGCGCGGGCTTGGTAAACGGCTAGATTACATCTTCTATCGCGGACCTTCTCCCCGTCCGCCCCGTCATAGTCCATTCTTGATGAATGGACACCACCCAGCCCTGACGAACGGATCATTATCGACAGTAAATGGCAACGAACACCAGCCCGTACTCTCCTGCACCGAGTCACAAGTTGCTATGACCGGAAGAATACCAGGGCATGACATCTCCTTTTCAGATCACTTCGGAATCGAAGCCACTCTAAGAATCCGTACCGCCCCTACTCCTACATTATCGACTCCGCTCCCAGCCGCACCCTCCGTCTGGGATACGGAACCCTCCACTCCCACCACCATCAACAGTCCCCCGGCGGGCGATACCTCAACGCACACCCTCCCCCCTCCGAAACCAGCACACACATGCCCTCCACCCCACAACAAGCCCACTCCGGACCGTCCTCCGCGCACATAACGGACCAAACACTTTCCACCATCCGCCAAATCCTCGTAAGCGCGTACCGCATCGCGCGCTTCCGCGCACGCCAGCAGCTCACCGTCTTCGCGCTCTGCCTCACCGCCGATATTCTTCTCTTCCTCGTCTCCATATGGCAGCCTCTCCGCGTTGCGAACCCCGCGTTTGTGTTCTGCGCCGCTGTGCTCACGTGGCTCGGCACCACGATGCTCTACTCGGGGTTCATCTATGGGAGGTGGGAGGCGAACGCGCTGATGACTGTTATTGAGGAGCTGGAGCTGTTCAGCAGATATCCGCCATCGGATGATGATAGGCATGGTGGGGTGCTTGGACAGGGGGCGAGATACGCTGGGACATAACCCTTTATATTTTGCATGCTACTTATCGTGGATTTTGTATCGAGGTGATTATGACACAATACTATCAGTTTAGCAGAAGGGAGGGCAGGGGTGATTGTAGCTTCCCGCACGTCCCTCAAGAAAAAAAAAACTAGGATAGAGGGTAATAATACCTCGGCGGCTTAAGAGAGATTGCTCTCCCACGTAACTCTAAGATACAGTACAGTATGTACATCTTTCTTTTTCTTTTCTTTTTTCCTTGTTTAAGACCAGACCTTTCCCTTCTCATCCGTCGATTCGTCTTCCCGCTGTGCGGAAGAAGCTGAATTACTGTGCTGAGCGGTGTGGACCTTTCCTGCGAGGGCGGACGATGGTTGGTACGAATGTTTCTGTTCCGCAAAGAGGGGAGAAAAAACAAAAAGAGAGAGAGAGAGATGAAGATGAAGTGAGCGAGGGAGAAACCACGAACGAGAAAAGAGACACACGACGCACTGCGTAGAGTTGGTACCAAATACCGCTCATCAGGATGACGGCCCCCATAATAGGGCCTGCGTAGTTCATAGTGTTCGATGTGATAGGACGCACTTGGGGCATGATCAGGATACTAAGAACGCAAATGAGATAAATAAAATAAAATGCATCGGCGCAGACTCGGAGCGAGTAGGAGGGACGGTACGAGGGGGATGGAGAGGGAATACTAACCCAGTTTCAAACAAGGTCCTATATAGGTCAAGAAATGAAGATAATGCGATTGAAAATAAAGCAAATATGGGAATGAGGAATTGACGTCAGGTTGAAGGGAAGGAACACTGCTTTACCATGCAATGGCGTAGATGTTGATCCAGTAACCCCACTTTCCGAGGAAGAATGGTCCAGGATGGAATGCGACTTCCGGCGATGGGTAGAAGTACAGGTACAGCTTGCCGGCACTCGGTATCTGTTGTTACAAAGAGCACATATTATGTTCGGTAAGTATTCATCACATTTCCCATCAGGATAAAAGTGCGCGGCCCCACGTACCATGTAAGAGACATCTGGAGTGCCCAATTCCAGCTCATCAGTAAGGACAACAGAGTGTAAAAAGGAAACAAAAAACAATTAGGGCTACTAACCCAAAGCGACCGCGGTGATACTAAAGACTGCATTAACCTTGGCCGTCGGAAGACACAAGTCAATATCTTCAAGAGATCACCGGGACGGACGAACGACGTACAGCAACATAACTGCCGAGGCAGAGGAGTCCAAACAAGCATTCGACGATCACGGTGAATACAGCAGCGTTCATTGGCGTCTTGGTAACCGGCCAGACTTTACTGAGGATTTTTCTGTCGGGGAACGCTCCCTACATGAACACATGCGCTCCGAACGTCAGGTCCAAGGAAATATAAACGAGCAATTCTGATTCATACATCTCGAGAAACTGCATAGACGCCTAGCGTAAGAGTCAAACAAATTAGCATTAGCCAAATAGCCAAACAAAAAAGTCAAAAAAAAAAAGAAAGAAAGAAAGAAAAGAAACGCACTGCGAATGCAAGCCAGCTGGACCGCTACGCCAGTGAACATTTGAATCAAAATGACGAAGCTCCATAAAGCGAGCCCGCCATTCTTCCCAAGGTTGTCCCACAAGATCTATGCAATATAGCCAAAAGAGATTGCTTTTCCGTGACGCTCAAACAGTCCATAATTCATTCTTTGGTGACACACCTGAGCGAAGACTAGCTCCGTAGGACCAGGCAGTGCACTGAGATCCCGAATGCCATACTTTTTATGTATCTTATATCTCAGTGGGACTCGGGGATAAAGGAGGTGCTCTCTCGAGGCTCACACAAAGTGCAACATTGATCCAGAACCCTATAAAACCAGTCGAGAGGACGGCGATAACGATGGCAGTGGGTACAACTACAGCGGCATTCTTGACTTCTTCGGCCAAATCTGCGAGGTAGAACAATTAATCGATGCATCCGTGCAAGATAAGTGGTGCGAAGACGTACGACCAACTCCATCATAATCGGTCCTACATAGTGGAACAATTACAAAAATTAAAAACGGTCACATTCTGGAAAATACGTTTGACGTACATGACCCATTGAACGCTGCGAAAGGGGAAGAATATGTCAGAATGAACTAGTGATACGTAAGACTAGAGATATCCGTACCTCAGAATACCAAGCAAGAAAGCGAAGGGCTTGTTATTCCAGCCGGTACCATCTGTCACCTACCCAAGATGGCTTATCAGTGAAAAGTCGGACTTAGCATTTCCATTGGGCAGTATACCTGGCTCCATACGAAACCAGAAGGTGCCAGTGTGCCGTGATGTGAAGCGGCTGCTGGAATCGCAATCTATCGACCGGCGCATGAGAGAGCGAAGACTGGAGAGATCATCAACACGCACGATGACAGCCAAGGAAGTGGCAAGATTGACCCACACTAAGCGAAGAAAAAAATTATGAGTCAGAGAACGCAGATATAATATATCGCTCCACCGACTCCAAACTGCCGCAAACCTGTCTAAAACCCTGGTCGGAAGGATGTTGTATGCACCCATTACTACGTTCAGACCGCAATAGCTAGAGCAACAATTAGGGAACCATTGAGCTTGGCTCAAGAAATGTGGAAGAGACACTCACAGGGCGAACACCTGACTACGCGTCGCCACAAATGCACCATTTGTTCCAATGGTGACGGCTGCATATATCATCTGGCTTGCGGCAAAGTTTCCGGACGCTGCTGTAGCAAGTTGCCCGACGATGGTGATCCTTTGGAAACAGATATAATTGGAGTACCGAGTGACGAGACAGCATATCATACCATCCGCTCACAAAGGATATTCCATTGCGATATTTGGGTCCAAAGATATAGCCAGTCTTTAACATGATGTGTTATTCGATCAGTATGGGGTTGATCGTAAACATAGCTTACAGCTGCATACGCGCCCCCACTAGAAGGATAGGCAGACATAAGCTCGGCTACTGAGATAGCTATGGCAAAACACCCTGGAGCAGTGCCATTTAATTCGCGGGCGGCATAAGTCATGTCAATGGCCGCTTACCCCAGCCGCCTAAAAACCACGACCACACAGCAGTCGCAGGCCCTCCATAGAGAATCGGAGTATTAAAGGTTGATGCGATGGTCGCCACACAACCCAAGATAGAGAGCGCGAAGGAAACAGTGGACCAGGACGTGAATTCTCTGCGAAGTTCGCGCTTGACGCCAAGGTTCTCAAGCAGCTGATCGTCCAGGTCTTTTGGGGGATTTCCTGGCAAGGAACCGTGGGACATGGTGGGTGGAATTTCAGCGAGAATCCCCAGAGGAAACCATTCTCATTGTTTTTATCCCTGGGTAAGCCTGTTAAGATTGAATATAATCATCCAGATAAGGATGGAGTGGAGGATGTCCCCACCCCGATATCTCCCACGATACCACGTATCTCGGCAACCGCCCTATGTCTCCTGAGTCCCTCTTGGCCCTCGACGTCGCTCAGGGAGCAGGGGACCCGCCCACATCGCGTGATGACCTTCGGCGAAAATCTTGCGAAGCCGCCGAACCTTACACGGCACTACAATAATCTGTAGACAAATGAGAGCACAAAATGATTCATCAGCATGACTCCTGGCAGATTTTTTCAGGCACCAAGCCAAGAGATAGCCTTTTCCTCCCCCTGACCCTAGGGTATCCATAACACATAAACAATATATTAGGGCCTAGCCGAATCCACCTATGGTATTACAATAAAGATAGCCAGGGGCACCCCTACAGGGTCCCTCATCGCAAAGTGCCGAATGCACCACTCTGACACCATGAGAGAGGATTGTAATGGAAAGCCATCTGTGATGAGCCGGCCACTATTATGGTGTAGTATATGGTTTCAGTCGTGGTAAACCAGATGAAAGCTACCTTCCATTCCGTGGATTGAGGCTGCCCGAATGGTACGAAGTTTCAGCGAGTTTGAGTGTATTTTTGGAAGCTTGAATTATATACTAGAAAGGAATCGGGGGTGCGGCAGTAACCTGACCATGGATGCAGACGAAATTCACTGCAAAAAAGACCCTTACAGTAAGATCACCTGGAATCTGAAATTACAGTATTTCCAGCGATTGTTTCACCACTTTCTAAAGTGGGAGTATTTTGATTTCGGGAGGCACCCGCGCTTCATTCATCCTCGGGAGCCACGACCCCCTCAGCGACCAGCGTAATAAAAGGCCGGCTAGCTGGCATGGGGGCTGGACAAATGCTAAGCAAACATCAAACATTCAGAAACAACCGTATATTCATTTGCCGATAAGCATGAATTGGCGCCCAAAACTACGGCAGGATGGGTAATTTTGACTTTGTAATAGGCAAAAATTTTCATCTGAAAAATTGAATCGACTCCGTGAGGTGTTGTTTGAGTTGAGTCAACTTGAGTGGCTAGTTAAATATATTTCCAGGTAAAAAAAATCCTGCAAAGAAGACATGCCTTGGTGTAAAAGGCATGTAGGTGCGTTACATATTCGCGTTCGATTTTTCACACCATCATTTATGATGTCGTACCTTGAATCGTACCGTAAGGCTGGGCCACATGGGTGAATAAGACGTTTCGTGCCACCATTGACTCTCGTGGCCAATTTATTGAAGGAAGCACGATTACAGTAATATCCATAATATGTAAGCTGCAGATCCCGCAGCTGATATTGCAATTGTTGCAACACCCAGAAAAGTCCAAAGTCCACTGAGGCTAGAATACTAAGGCTGTTCTTTTGGACGAAATGTCTATGGCCAGGTGTATCTCCAATTTGGCTCTGTGGCCCTACAGGTTCACCATGATCTCATCCCGATTCCCGGTTGTCCACTCTGATATCTTCCCCGACAGGAGAGATTTTGTAGTGATCGATAATTACATCTTTGAATTTTAGATTCTATTCACCACGCGCTGGGAGATTACTGCACGTGTAACACCATCCCAGGGTTGCGGACGCTAGGAAGAGAACCGTGAGATCGTTCACATCAATTGTAGTTTATGCGAAGATGCACGCGAGGCGCTCGGTTCGCGAAGAAATTGACCATTACTTTCCGTTACTTCCTCAATGCATCACTCTACGCGTATACTAGTCGAGCCTGACAACGATTGTAAAATCGATATGATTCTCCTACGACCCTGCAGGATTCACTGACAGGGACGCGAGTTATCGACTATGGCAATGGCAATGGATACCAATCAAGCATTGAGTTTGATAGCTCGCGATAATCCAAAGTAGGGAGCCCACACGTCAAATTTCATTGAGTGGGAGGATATTTTTAGACCCTGAGGAGCCACAGCGTCCATGCAATGAAGATAACAGGCATCACCGATACCAACTCCCCAAGACCAGCATACTGAGGAGAGATTCTAGCATGTACAAATGCGCCCCCGGCGAACAACACTGCCACGAGATTATAGATGAACGACCACACGAAATTCGCCTTGATACGCAGCACAGCGCCTCGCGAGATGTGACGAACTGTCTGGATACTGCGCGCCATGTTCGACGGGTCAAGAATAATAACATCTGCGGCGTTCAGAGCCACATCGGTTCCAGAACCGAAAGAGATGCCAATATCAGCCTGGACGAGCGCAAGACTATCGTTCGTGCCGTCACCAAGGAAAGCGACTTTGGAGGATCCACCCCCACGTCGGGTCTCCGTTTGCAGCCTCTTGATGTGTTCTTGCTTCGTTTGCGGGCTGCAGTTTCCAAACGCGTGATCCGGAGGGACACCAAGACGAGTGGCCACATCGTTGACGACCGTTTGCTCATCTCCACTGACGATATACACCTCCGCACCTCCACCTCTGATAAGGTCGATTGTCTCTTGTGATCCTTGGCGTATAATATCAGCGAGGCCAAATGCAGCGATGATTTCCTCGCCGTGCATAACGACAAATGGAGTGAGGCCTTCCTCCAACAACTCGTGGACCGTATGATCCTCCTCGGCTCCGAGCCATTTAGGATTTCCACCTCGAAGGGGCAGATTAGCGTGCATAGCTTCGAGCCCCTTGCCAACAATGGATTGGATATCTTTGAACTCGGTGAACGTGTAGTCGCAGTCGTTTGGAATAGACATGGCAAGAAGATGGGCCGTCACGCCGTTGGCCACAGGGTGATGCGAGTTCGATGTGAGCCCGAGGACCAATTGGGTGGCATCGTCACGTAGGATATGCGATCGCACTACGCGCAGTTTCCCCTCCGTCAACGTGCCAGTTTTATCAAACACCGCCACAGATATCTTTTCGATATATTGGATCGCTTGAATTGTCTACACAAGCCATGAGTCAGCATCAACACTCACGGCCATGTACACAACTCAGTAGCATGCACCTACCTTAAAAGAATCCCGTGCTTGGCACAGACAGCGACTGAAATCACAATCACCATGGGGACGGCCAGAAGGATGGCACAGGGACAAGATATCACCATCACTGAGATTGCATACTTCAGAGCGTTGACTGCTGCATTACTAGCAGATTCATGCCTGACATACAAACCAACCAAGACCCAGGCCAGGAATGTGATAATGGACAGCGTTAGGATGGCGGCAGGGAAATAGGATGCGATGTGATCGGAGAGATCCTGAACTGGCAAGCGGGAGTCTTGGGCCTCCCGCATCAAGGACGTAATGCTCGCGACGGTATTGTCGCTCGGTAGGCGTTCGACAGACATGTGCAAGAGACCCGAGAGATTGAGCGTGCCTGCAATCAGTTTCGATCCCTTTTGCTTCTCCACCGGCATGCTCTCGCCTGTTATAGCCGATTCGTCTACCTCGCTTGTCCCACTGACCACGAAGCCATCCGTAGGAATAGTGGCACTGGGAAGGACCCGCACGATATCCCCGATATGGATCAACTCGTTCGATAATGGGGCGACGACTCCATCATCATCAACCAAGTCAACCGTGCGAACTTGCAAGGAAGCTAGGCTGTCAATGGCGGAAGATGCTCGACGACTTGCGTATGCAGAGGCAAGACTCCCACCCATAATGAGGGTAACCAACAGACTTGGAGTCTCGAAAAATTCGTCCAAATATGGATGGTGAGCAGCCTCCATTGCGAATGCAATGATGGAGAAGATATACGCTATGGTGGTGCTCAGGACGACAAGCAAGTCCATATCCATGGTCCGTTGAAAGAAGAGCGAACGAAAGGCAGAGGAATACAGGGGGGCCGCGACGTACAATTGGATGATAGTTGTGAATACCAATGAGACCGAGCCGTACACGATGGGTCGGGGAGGTATGGGCGCCCACGAGAAGATAAGCACGGGGATACAGCATATAACGGATATGATAGTGCGCTGTAGTAAGCTCATAAGAGTCTTCTTGGCTTCGTCAGTCTCGTCCATGGGTGATCGTGGAATGTGGACTGCATGCCACGACGCGAAGGCAGAAACCACATCGCGCGGCTGCGTAATCCCCGCGTCGTACTCGAGCTCGAGAATAGCACCACCAGATTCGTGCTTCTGCACTGATCTTATCACGACACCTGCGGGTAGTTTTGCATCGAGGAGAGTGTCCGTCGTACTGACTTGAACAGCGATCCGTTTGTCTTTTGTAGTTTCTGTGAAAGCCCGGGCTTCACAACGAAAGCCGGTGAGGATCGTCGCGCGGCGAGCGATGTTTTCAGGGGTGATGGCGCCATCCAGGTAAGTCAAGGTCGCCTGTCCGGAGAAGAGGCTGACCTTGAGATCCGCCACGGAGGGGAGGGTGAGGAGAGCTTTGGTCAAACGGATGGCGCAGGCCTGACAATCCATCCCTTGGACGGACATCATCATAGGGCGTGTCTGACCGCAGCCACTCCGCTCGATCTCATCGATGTCGTAACATTCACTGGCCTCGACCTTACTAGACTTGGACGACTTGTCGATAGATGGCTTGGGCCCACACTGAGCGCCACAGCAACATTTTTGGAGGGACATGAGGAATGGTGAATCGTCATTTGTGCAGCTCCCTTTTATCACAGACGCACAGAACCAGAGGACACGGCATATTATGGCAATACAAGCCCAGGTGCTCTCATCTTGGGCATCTTGGGATAGGGGGATATGACGATCGGTGTGTCGCACCGCTGTGCATTCAGCATAATCGATCGTGTCCATGGGAGCTGAGGAAAGTGTATAAGTAACAGGACCATGGACGCCAGGTCGGGCACTGTATAATCGCGCGCGCGCGGATTGGTATAGTTTAGCCCGTGAGGAATTGATTGTCAGTCGGAAAAATCCGAATCATGCAACATAGCATCTGCGACAAAACCACTTTGCCTTCATTAATATTGTTACAGTAGTGAAGCGATCTGAAGGCCAAGGATGGAGGAGACTGGCTGCACGACACCATTATAATCCCAAATATCCAGTGAGATTACGTAATACGAAATTTCCCGACAAATTACCTGATGCCCGCCGCCGACTTCTCGACCGTTTTGAATGGAATTGCGCGCTTTCTGTCGCTGCCCACACCACCACCTCTTTTCGGGATGTGAACCAACAGTCATACCTCACCTTGCGAGCAGATTCATCGTATTACCCCGCGTTCATCCCCATCCAATTTTTGGATACAAGTCAAGTTATTAAGTGTCTATCTCCTTGGAGCCCCGTACCGAAAAAGGCCGGTGGCCCGTCCGTATAAACGTCTGTCCGCATCCACCACTATAACTTTGGATTCTGGAGCTCCTGCACCACCGACTTCGATCCACCCGGAGCCCGAAATTTCCGCGATATGACGTTGGCCACACGTCTTTTTCAGTTCGGTCTCAATCGGCTGTTGATGATCGCCAAGAAGGATCAGGGACATATCCATTCCTTTCCAAACTTTGGCCATCTATGCACAGTCCTACGATTTCAGAGTTCCTATCGCATACGACATGAGATGAGCCCTGGACTCCATCCACATTGAGATGGGGGGTGCTCAGTCTCCTATGGCCAAGTCCTAGAGCCTCATTGGGCCACAACTTGAGGATTCCTTGCACAAAGGACTCGATTTATGAATGCTTTACCAATGTTATTTATTTTTGTACCCATCTTAACTATTATTCTCAAAGACAAGTGGCTTCCATGCGGCTAGATATGAGGGTCGGCAATACCTTGTAGACGGTAATTGCCCGGTGGATGCTGCGAGAAAACGTTGTATAGAGAAAAGTGCCAAGAGGGATTCAAAGTATGTGGACTTAGCCCGCGATTTGCCTTTAAGCTGCTTGGAAGAGAGTGGAGAAGAATCGTGTCTTCATGGTAGATAAACTCCGCATCGTCCTCCCCCTTTTCGATGCTGGACGCATCGAACAATTGTACCCTTGCCCGCCATGAAGAGAAAGCAGACCTCATGATCACAGCAATTTGCAGTCCTACATGGTCTGCGATACCATCTCAGCTTTTCACTTGACAGTCAGCCACTGAGATCCCATCAGGTTACAAATAGGGCGTTCAAGGGTCAATTCCAAACCCCCACTGGAATAGGAACATAAGCTCATATCCTGCCGCAGGATGGACAGCCAAGGCACTCATACGATGTGGCAGGGTAGCGACCAGCGAGCACCGGATGAAAGAAGACATGCCGACCAATCAGATGCCGTCGGAGAACACTCTCACCTATTATACATAGGGGTCAGTAATGTCCTCCTGCCCTGCCGACTCTCAGTTGGCACCTATAAGCTGAGCCACAGTCGCTCGTAGTTCGGCATGCCGCAGGTGTAAAGCGCCCATCATCCCGTTGACTAGGCACAAGCACAAATCGAATTGTACAATAAAGTAGGGAGAAGGCTACAAATAAAACACACACATCCAAGGCAGAAGGTATAAATGTTCAGTGCACCCTATTCTTCCTCGCCCTTCTTCGTCTTAGCAGGTACTGGAGGGGAGAGTTAAGCTCGGCCAAGTGAATGCGTCAATAAAGGACGTACGTAGGGTTGGCTCAATGTGAGGTACGACACCTCCTTGCGAGATGATCACGGTACCAAGAAGTTTGTTCAACCTAATTGGCAGGTCAGCCAATCTCTCCAAACTGAGCAGCCAGCAAACACCCACTCTTCATCGTTCTTAATGGCTAGTTGCAAGTGGCGTGGCACGATACGAGCCTTCTTGTTATCGCGGGCGGCATTCCCGGCCAACTCTAAGATCTCGGCAGCCAAGTACTCGAGCACGGCGGCCAGATAAACGGGAGCGCCAGCACCGACACGCTGGGCATAGTTGCCTTCTTCAGAAGACGATGGATACGGCCGACAGGGAATTGGACTACAGTTTGTCACACGGAGCAAGCCGAGGGACGTAGGTAACACGCAAGATACGTGAACAGGCGAAACACGCAAGATTGGCGACGTAACTTACGGCCGGCTTTAGATGAACGCGAAGAGGATTTGGCATCGCCCTCGGCACCAGTCTTGCCGCTCTTGCCTCCGACTTTTCCAGACTTTCCCTTGCCTGAGAATCAAATCAGAGAGCCACTCCCGAAGTATCGAATAGCGATCTCGACAGACCAGACATTGTGTATGGATGAAGTGATTAGGGCAAGTGAAGCTGAAACGAGATGATAAGGGGAGGAAGCAAGGAGTTGGGTTATGCGATCGGTCTTGCGAATCTTTTATAAAGGAAGACGCGGGCGGAGCTGCGGAGATTGAATTTGCTTTGTTTTGACGTCATGTGATCAAACAACTCCAGGCAGACCACAACAAACAAACAAAGCCAGAGCCCTCGTAGTAGAACGATGATATTCTAGTACACCGGCCGAAATCACTTTCCGGACGTGAATTCCTCGAGAAGCTGCTCAAAAACGAAAAAAAGAAAGGTCAATCAAAAATATTCAAGACAAATAGACAACATCCTAAATCTTACTTCAGAAACGAGCTTGGGGACACCAGGGATCTTCAAACATGCTTCTTGAGCATTATGTCCGCGTTCCGTCTCTATACTTCCATCTTGTATGTACTGGGACATATATTTGAGGCACATTTCCATTCGAAACTCCGAGTAGACCTTGCCGTTATACTTTCTCTACCAGAAAGTGACATCGGTTCCAGCACATGACATACAGCAAAGCTGCGCACCTCCGAGCTTTCGGACTCTTTCAGCATACGTGTGACTGTGAAATGCTGGGCAGCCCAAGTCACCAGAAGGGAACGGAGAGCACCCCACCTCTGATGAATGACAAAATCATCTGAAAGGACATAAAACGAGACTCCAGAGAGATAAAGCTCGAATAGACAAGCCGCCTTGTTCCCCCCGTAGCCAACAAAGCGTTCGTCGCACCACGGCGCCCCGTCTTTCTTGAAGATGACATACGGTTCGTACGCGTGCTGATACTGGCTAACCTTGTACACCTGGCCGGGTCGCGCCCCATAATATCGTTCGTAATCAGTGCTTTCATGTCCAGGCTTCCAGGCACGGTGGAACATCGCGATCTTCTCTTCTTTCACCAGCGAGAGTAAGGCCTGTAGAATAATACTGAGCACCACCATACCACTAACACTTGGTCGGACATCGACTCAAATTGGGTCTTGATCACCTTTTTGTCTTTGGGAAACGTGCTCGAATTGAGGCCATCAGTCTGCCGGGTGAACTCAAACGCAGGAACGACCAACGCCATGCGCCCTTGTTGCATTCTTGCACGCACGACTTGACTCTGGAGAATCCGGGACCGGAAGTCGGTACAGATGGCGAAATCAACATCAAGCATCATGACGAAATCGGTACGAGAGTAAAACCGAGCGATGTTGCGCCAGAGGTTGAACTGCCGTTCGAATGGATCTAGTACAAGATGTACATCGAGGTACTGGACCATGTGCGGTGTTGTGGAGTACAAAGCATGAAGCGCGTCCAGGAGAGCATCGCGGTCAGGAATTGGGGTCGAAGAGATGTGTACAGTAGCTGAGATAGGCCCTAAACAGTAGAAGATATAGATGGGCGAAGAGCCCACCGCAAAGGTTCACATAGAAAAGACCTTGATAACTCTCGACAAGGTTCGCAAGGACCTGGAAACGATTGCCGGTGACCGGCGTAGTGATTGTGATGTCTTCTTTATCAAACACTCCGGACGCACGGTAGTAGAACGGAATAATTCTGGTGGGTTGCATAGAGTTTCCGAACGCTTTCGACAGGAATGTTGGGTCCGACGTAGATCCCGCATTTGACGAACCGCTTGGACGGAAGGGATCCAGAAAAAACAGACCAGAAGAGCTGGGACCAACAAACAGAAATTTCACGATAGCCCAAGTGGTATAAACAGTTGCCAATACCGCGTACGCGGAAAGCAAGAGCCAGGTCAGGAACTTCCACATCGTGTTGAAGTTGTTGATCAACACACGCCTCGACGCAAACAGATATATACCAACTGAAGACTATCCTATGGCTATACTCCTTGTAGGTATTTTTTCTCGTTAGTTGGAACTACAGTACAGGAACATGAGGACCTTTCCCAGCCTTCTTGGCTCTTGCAATTTTAATTATAGTATATGCAATGTTGCACCCTTGTTCCCTGTACCCTGTAAGGTGGGTTCTTTGATGCATTTTCTGCAGCCCTATCACGGCTTTAAAGGATCTGTTTTCACCAAGTTCACCTGAGAGGACTTGGAAACCCGCTGAGTCACGTTCGTAGGAAGCGAACAACAGTGCGCACGCCATCGCCTGCGAATGGGTAGGCACGAACTAGTAAATCGGTTTCGTTTGTTCTCCCGATTTCACATCCAATTCAAACTGTCCCTCCCAGGCACGTCTCACTCCCAGCTTCGTCGCCTTGGTTGCGAATAACTGCCTTTATAGGAAACCCCCAACCGATGTAATGATATTTTGTTCAATCACGCTTCTCTCAGTTGATCTAGATGCTCATGATGGCCTACGTTCTGCTCTGGGCGGCGGGCGTACTGGCACTCGACCCGCGGAGCGCCAATGCCACCAATACTTGCAGCAACTCCCAGGGGAACTCGGGCACCGTTCTCCATGTCAGCAATCAGAGTCAGCAGGCCATTTTTTGGTCTTCCACCGCCATCGCAGTCCTGGTCAGTTTTGTCCAGGGCGCGATTACCACCCTCATCGATCTCTGCGAAGCCGAGAGTCTCTGGACCGTCCGGTTCCGGCTGGCCGTCTTTGAACACTTTTGGTGGATAGGCATCTCCATCGCACTGGTCGCATCTTTTGTCTCCATGATCATCTCCTTCCTTGCGGGTAAAACACGCGTATTTTGTCTCCCTGCACGCTGAGGCCTAATTTTCTCTACAACACGCTTTTAATTATCAGGCAATAGCAATGACGCACTGGGCGTTTTGGCACTGGCCACAGCTTCGTCCCTTGTCGTTTTCCGATATGCCTGGCCTGCATGGCGCAATCGCCACTTTTGCGAAAATCGATGGGCAGCATGGACTGGCCCCAGCAGGACTGGAATTGCCCCGGAACTCGTCGGTAAAATCGGGGACACCGCGAACTGGCGGTTATTGCGCAATAAGGGAAACTTGCTCAGTACCACCCGTGGACAAGAGCACCCGCTGGTTCTTAGGCATTCAATCCTCGTTGATCGATGCCGATCCAACGGAATTATTGAAGGTCTCGCTGGATACCGCTTCTCCTCCTGCCACTCCTCCGGAAAAGGGTCGTTTTAATTATTTCAATCCTTTGTCCCGACGAAGGAACGGTTTAGAGGCTGGCCTTGCATTGTCGCCCCTGGCAGACTCTCGTTCGACCCTCCCTAACGAACCTAAGGACCTAAATACAACAGGGGCTAATGCACAAATCCCACTAATGGCCCTCCAACGCCACGATCATTACCACCCCCAGGTTTATTTCCTCCTGTGATTCCGGCCAAAATGCGTCCCTCTTGTGGGGCGAACACCTTGGCTTCAGCCGGCGCGTTAGTCGTGGTGTCCTCAGCATTCCCTCTCGACTCCTCGTTTCACAGCCTGTCACTGATGCCGGCCATAACGGGCGGGCCATGTGCCTCATGCATGGCATTTTCGGCCGCAACAAGGGGCTGGCCCCGTGGACCTTCATTCTCAAACTCACCGTCCAAAAGTTCGAAGAGAACAGTGTTCAGTGGCCACGTCCTGCCAAGGTCCTACGTGGCTATTATGAAAAAGAGGTGGAAGTTTCCTATGGGGGGCTGGGAGAGGCGTTCGTCAAGGCTGCTACCGAGATGGCGCTCCTTTTCGCAGATTCGCGTCCGCGTCTCGTCAAGGATTGGTTCGGGCAAGTAATGGAACAGCAGGATCTTGCCCTCGCCGGCGCGCATATCAACTCGGCGCGACAGACAACGAACTCTCTCTTTTGTACCGACTTTCCTATGCTGTCATGCTCGTCAGCTTGGCATGCCATACATATGGTAGGAAGAGGAGGCCAGAATTGACGGTCTTCAGAACATACTACGCCCTGAATCATGATTCTCTGGGACCGCTGCCTGCATGGGCGACATCTGCAGAAATGGAGAGGCGAGCCAACGAGGAGGCAGTTGATGTTTCCCCGAACGCTCTGGACGGGCTCGTTCGTGCTGTATTGCCGGAGGCCCCAGCCCCGACTCCTGGAAATTGATCCTTGCTTGGCTCTCCGCTACTCCGTGCCCCAAGTCTAATGTTCCATTCAATGGTTATTGTCTGCTTTGTGCATTCGTTTGTTTTTCTTGGACTCCAGGACCTGCAATACCACAATACTGCTATGTACCCATTAACTTCATATACCGTGCGCGAGCGCTTCAGGCCCTCGTGTTGTGTTAATGTATGTATTATTGTCTCAATGTCAATCAAATACACTTATTCAGTACCAGGTTTGACGACCCGTGTCAAATGCAGCACAAGCATGGCCTTACTCTACAGTGACAAACTTTTATAAATCATTTCTATTGATAGACCCTGTAGACAGGTGGACCCCCTTCCCCCCCTGCACCAGTAGCCGGAAACCAGTGACGAGGTAGGCCATGATGATAGCTACCATTACAGTAGGGCCGTAACACTACAGTATTTTCAGTGTCAGGCGAAACAGATATTCATCCCCTGTCCACAGAAGATTAGACCAGTCGCTACACCCAAGACACTCACTCATGCGCCAAAATTATCCCCATCCGTGTCGGAATCTGTGGTCGAGTCTTCTGCGGAGTCTTTGGTGTCACATGTCGAAACATTCTTGGGTCCAGTGACTGTAGTGCTCTGACCGTAGACCTCGTGTGGTAATCACCTTCTCACTTCTGGCCGCCTGGTCAGTGCTCAACGACATGAAATCGTGTGATGACATAAGTGAACCGAACTTGCATTACTAGGCCTGCTCAATTCTGGTGAAAGGAATTTGCGAATGGCAAACTTTTTTTCAACTTTTTCTCGCTTGGCGCTCTAAAAGGGAATTACCAGGTGAAATGAGGTGAAACAGAAATGAGCACAATATTTGTGAAGCTCCAACAAAAACATGAGTAAAGCTGCTCAATCCCTGTGAAAGCTTGCCGAAAGGGACGGTAAAGAAACTCCACAATAAACTCCAGTGCTTCCCGGGTCACCGGATCCAAAAAAGTTATCGACAAGAGTGAGAGTTGATGTTCGCAACGGTTTTGATTGCGTACAGGCACGGTGAAAGTTTAGATCCGGCCGAGCAACTTTCAAACTTTGTTGGTCTTGGCAAGACCCAAACTTAGATCAGAAAAAGATATTTTGGTCGTTCGCCAGACTCCTACCCAGTCGTCTGTCACGTGTGCCTCATTTCTCCGAGAAACAGCCGAGAAACGAGAAATGAGGCAAACTTGACAGACGACTGGCAAACTATGTGTTATGCTTTATTTGTCCCGGAAATTTATCGCCTTGAGGAGACCTGGAGGAAGTGATCCCCCATCATCATTTCTCTTAACCCTCACATATCCATGTAATTAGAACCCAATGCCTAGTTTTTCTCTATATTACACTGTCACTGTCAGGAAGAAAGAAAGTAGCCTATGAGCTTGGTTCTCCTTTGCCCTAGTGGGAATGGGAATGATTTAGTGGATAACATTGATGATCTCCATTGTCACTCAGATATCTCTCAATCAGTCGGATAGGAGACCAATTCCTTGTCTCCTCAAGGTGATAAATTTCCGGCACAAATAAAGCACAACACATAGTTTGCCAGTCGTCTGTCAGGTTTGCCTCATTTCTCGTTTCTCGGCTGTTTCTCGGAGAAATGAGGCACACGTGACAGACGACTGGGTAGGAGTCTGGTCGTTCGCAAGCAGAATTAAGAAGAATTGAGCAGGCCTACTGTAGTGTTTCGGATGGATAAGAAAATCTATTTTCAAACATTGGTGGGCTCCGATAAGCCTCGGAGCGTGTGTCGGGGGACAAAAACCGTTGTGACCTGTGACCCGACGGATCGTAACACTACAGTACTTGGGGAAGTGCAAAAAAGCAGAAATATATGGAAGCCGGACACGAACAAACGGCGCACGAGGATGCAAGAAGAAAGAAGAACTGCGAGAGGAAACGACGATCATGGACACTTTTGGGGGGGGCTCACAGGAATTTTATAGCAATTTACGTTACCATGACGGCGGTGGTGAGGTGTACTGTACAAATCTATGAAAGTGGCACACCACGTTCTTATGTAGGTCTTTGTGTAAGAATCGACCAAAAAGTGTCACTTTTTTCTCGGGGGGGGGCAGTGGGCCATTTTCATCTTCAAAAAATTGGGCGTAACACACTGAAAGTTAAGTTGAGACCGTGGGGTAGGATAACAGGGCTGTGGAGTGCTCCAGGATGCCCAATACAGCGAAAGCTAAGGTTAGTATGAAGTTGACTCCAAAAATTGTGATCTTGAGTGTGAAGAAATGGCACCAGCCTAGTTCTTAGCATGAGTACGTATCCATTTGCTTGTCGGCAAACACTGTGTATCTACTTGCATGACTGTACGAGAGATTGCAAAGCAATTGCTTTGCGGATCTCGGCGTGAGGGTGACCGATACTGTAGCGTTACGACTTGAGACGGTTTTTTTCTGACCCCTGGAAACGCTTATCGGAGATCAGCAGTGGCTTATGTAACACTGCAGTACAGTATGACTGACGGGTGCGATTATCTGCACTATCACGACTAAGCGGTAAACAGCATGAAGGTGATGGTTGGGAAAGAAGCTGCCTAGAGTCGTCCCAGAGAGCGCGAATGTCCAGACGACGAGACGACATTCGGAAGCAAATCGGCTCTTACCGACTCGGCTACTTCTACTACATTCGTTAGCCCCTCCTCATCGTCGTCGTGGCTTTGGACTAAGAGGAATATAATAATGGAGACGTAAAAGTTGGATAGGGTAAACAGACCAGCCGACCCTACAGCTACTTCAACTTCTGATCGTATGATGTGTAGATGCAGAATTATCATTGTTATCACTGTCCGAGTCAGGTATATTGTCAATTCGTCAGACTACCGATCAGAGTGCAATTTCGGACCCTCGTCACCCATCCACAAATAAGTGCGACCTTTAAACCCAAAAGAATTGGCCGATACGAAGACATTGTTGCCGTTGCGGCCGTCAGTGTCGAATCGCTGTACTTATTCAGTTCAGCGATTCCCCCATCCAACTTTCATTCGAAGATTTCTCCCCATAAAGTAGGTTGTTTGATGCATTTTCTGCGGCCTCATCATGGTTTCAGTGATGCTGTTGCATGAAATCACCTGAGGACTCGCCGGCAATCTCCTGAGCCATGTTGGAAGGATTCGATGCATCATGCTCAGGAATTCATCATTTATCGGTTTTAGCAATGGATCTGAACAAGCTGTACGCACCGCTTCGCCTGTAAATCGATTTCCTTCTGCTTCGCTGCCGATCACTGGGTTGCGAATAATTGCCTTTACTGGGAGCCCCCTACGCGTATTGATGAATAATATTTTGTTTAATCGCACTGGGACTATATATACGCTCAAGGGAAAAAAAAAAAAGTGTGATTTTCACCTTGTTCCTCTGCTCCTAATGGCCTACGTTCTCCTCTGGGCGGTGGGCGCACTGGCACTCGACCCGCGGAGCGCCAATGACACCAATACTTGCAGCAACTCCCAGGGGAACGCTGGCGCCGTTCTCCATGTCAACAATCAGAGTCAGCAGGCCATTTTCTGGTCTTCCACCGCAATCGCAGTCCTTGTCAGTTTTGTCCAAGGCGCGATTACCACCCTCATCAACCTCTGCGAAGCCGAGAGTCTCTGGACCGTCCGGTTTCGACTGGCCGTCTTTGAACACTACTGGTGGATAGGTATCGCCGTCGCATTGCTCGCATCTTTTGTCTCTATGATCATCTCCTTCCTTGCGGGTAAAATACACGTGTTTTGTCTCCCTGCATGCTAATGCCTAATCTTTTTCAACAATATGCTTGTAATCATCAGGTAACACTGGTGACGCACTCGGGGTCCTGGTGCTGGCCACAGCTTCCTCCCTTGTTGTTTTCCGATACGCTTGGCCTGCATGGCGCAATCGCCACTTCTGCGAAAATCGATGGGCGGCGTGGACTGGTCCCAGCAGGACTGGAATCGCCCCGGAACTCGTCGGTAAAATCGGGGATGCCGCGACATGGCGGCTATTGCGCGATAAGGAAAGCTTGCTCAGTACCACCCCGTGGACAAGAGCACCCGCTGGTTCTTAGGCATTCAATCCCCGTTGATCGATGCCGATCCAACGGAATTATTGAAGGTATCACTGGATACCGCTTCTCCCCCCGCCACTATTACGGAAAAGGGTCGTTTGAATTACTTCAATCCTTTCTCGCGACGAAGGAACGATTTGGAGGCTGGCCTTTCACCCTCACCTCTGGCAGACTCTCATTCGACCCTTAACGACCCTAACAATCTAAATACAACAGCAGCCAATGGAACAAACCCCCCTAATGGCTCTGCAGCTCCACGATCGTTACCGCCTGGTGTGTTCCCTCCCATGATCCCGGGAAAATCTGTATCCCTCTTGTGGGGTGAATTCCTTGGCTTCAGCCGGCGCGTTAGTCGTGGTGTCCTCAGCATTCCCTCTCGACTCCTCGTCTCACAACCCGTCACCGATGCCGGCCATAACGGGCAGGCCATGTGCCTCATGCATGGTGTTTTCGGCCGTAACAAAGGGCTTGCCCCGTGGTCCTTCATTCTGAAGCTCAGTGTTCAAAAGTTCGAAGAGAACAGCGTTCAGTGGCCACGTCCTGCCAAGGTCCTACGTGGCTATTATGAAAAAGAGATTGAGGTTTCCTATGGGGGCCTGGGAGAGGCGTTCGTCAAGGCTGCTACCGAGATGGCGCTCCTTTTCGCAGATTCGCGTCCGCGCCTCGTCAAGGATTGGTTCGAGCAGGTGATGGAACAGCAGGACCTTGCCCTCGCCCAGCAGGCACATCAGCTCGGTGCGACAGATAAGGAACTTCTCCTTTTGTACCGACTTTCCTATGCCACCATGCTCGTCAGCTTGGCATGCCATACGTATGGTAGGAAGAAAAGGCCAGAGATAACGGTCTTCAAAACATACTACGCGCTGAGTCTCGCAACTCCGGGTCCGCTCCCCGCATGGGTGTCAACTGAAGAAATGAAGAAGCGAGCCGCTGAGGAGGAAGTTAATGTTTCCTCAACAGCCTTGGAAGGCCTCGTTCGCGCTGTGTTGCCAGAAGCTCCACCTCCACCTCCTGTAGTAGATGACTACGGTCAGGTCTGAGTTGCGACGTAGATTTGGTCTGCACTGAACTGGATGCAGACCATGTTGGAAATCAATGGACGCAGGACATCTTCGGACTATTGTCTGGTTCGGTTACAGTATATTCCACCTTTTTCCACCTTTTCTTCTCCTTGCCTATCAAGGCACCCGACCCTATCAGGTTCACATATATCTAGAGTTCCCGCTCAGTGCTTTCCCCAAAGACTGGGGTTAGCTTCTCTTGCGGTCCCGCCAGTAGTATAGTATAGAATGACTAACATGGACATCAAATAGACCTTCCTGTTCTAGGTACTATAAACAAATGATTAGTTCTTTTCCCAAAGACTGAGATGGTTCTTTCTGTTCTAGTATGGCAGCAGGTCCTTACGGGCCTGTTCTTGGACAAGCCATCCTCCCGTCGCGTCTCAATAGTTCCAAATACACTCTGAAAAGTCCCCATCAGCCAAGCTCTAGAAGCTCCTGGAACACATCTGGCATCGAGATATACATTCATACAACATGAAGAGCCAGGAGACTTTGGGACGCGATACACAGAATCGATACACACACATTGGGAATCATCACAAGTCATGAGTCCGACACTAAAGAAGCCGATACGAAAAAAACACGGCCAAAGAGATGCTGTAGTAAATGTTGGGTCAAAATGAACGTCGGTACACCTGGATTAATGGCCGGAGGTGGTGGAGATGTCTTCGGCAACACGGCATGGACGAGGGCTTCCAAATTAGCATTCGGGGGAACATGAACGCTCTCCTCATTCACTCGCATCAGCATCTCCTCGCTCGAAGCCCAATCGGGAAGAGCACGCTGGTTCAACGCGCAGTATGCTCTGAAGACTGTCATCTCCGGCCTTTTCCTCCTACCCTGTGTATGGCATGCCAAGCTGACTAGCATCGTAGCGTAGGACAGGCGGTACAAAACGGAGAGCTCCTCGTCCGTCGCACCAAGTTGGTACGCCCGGCGAGCAAGGGCCAAATCCTGCTGCTCCATCACTTGCTCGAACCAATCCTTGATGATGGGTGCAGATGAATCCGCGAAGAGGAGTGCCAGCTCGGTCGCGGCCTTGACGAATACGTCTCCCAGTCCTCCCAGTAGGAACCCTCCACCTCCTTTCGATAGTAGCTCCGCAAGACCTTGGAAGGACGCGGCCATTGGGCGCTGTTCTCTTCGAACTTGGTGAGATCGAGCTTAAACAGGAAGTTCAGCGGGTCGAGCCCCTTGTTACGTGCACAGACGCCGTGCATGAGGCACAGGGCCTGTCCATTGTGACCGGCGTCGGTGACAGGTTGTGAAGTGAGTAGGCGAGGGGGAATACCGAGGATGCCACGACTGACGCGCCGGCTGAAGCCTAGGTGTTCTCCCCATAAGAGGGATGCAGATTCGCCAGGCTTTACGGGGGGGAATAAACCCTCCGCCGGCAGTGGTCGTAGGGCCGCAAGGAGGGTCGAATGATACGACGGGAGAAGGGGAGCCGGCGCAACGGGAGTAACTGCGCCTCTTGGAATGTCTTTTTCCTCCAGAGCGATGGTGGCCCAGAGTTCTCTCCAAATCCTTCTCTCGCCTTGAGAGTAGATTTAAATTACCCAACGAGCTCCCTTCCTCAGAAATGTCGAGAGATGCTGGATGGGACGAGACCTTTAATAATTCCGTTGGATCAGGACCGATCAACTGGGATCGAATGCCAAGAACCAGCGGAGGCTCTTGTCGACAGGGTGGAACTGAGCCTTGGGTGCACTATCGCGCATGGATTGCCATGTCCTGATGTCACCGATTTTATCGACAAGATGTGGGGCAATTCCAGTCCTACTGGGACCGGACCATGCCGCCCATCGATTTTGGTAGAAGTGACGATTACGCCACGCGGGCCAAGCATACCGGAAGACGACAAGAAAAGAGCGAACGCCAGCACTAGGACAATGAAAACATCATCATTGAGGCCTAATAATTGCGAGCGTATTGTTGAGAAGATGTGGCATCATGGACAGAACACGTGTATCTCACCTGGGGGGACCTCGAGGATCAGGAATCTAAAAGACGGTATCAATATCCCGACGACTCCAATCCACAAGTAGTGCTCGAAGGTCGCCAATCGAAACCAGACGGTCCAGAGACCCTCGCCTTCGATCAGCGTGCGAAGGGTGCTTCGCACAAGACTGACAAGGACTGCGATCGCGGCACCAGTCCAAAAGATACCTTCTCGACTGTGATAGAACAGAGGTTCAAACTCCATCGGAGGAAATATGCAAACAGTGGGGGTGGATTCGGTCGGCTGGTCGAGCGCGAATGCGCCAACAACCCAGAGAAAAACGAAGGCCATGATGAGATGGTCGGGCAAGGCACCGCTGCAGTGCGACTTTGAGGAGGAGGAGACTATATAGCCTCTGGGGGCAGTGTTACCGAGCAAAACGGAGCGGATCAGTCTTATAGAAAGAGGGCGGAAACGGCTCAACCATAATAGGGCATTATCGAGCAGTCACGTTCACGGGTTTCAACTCCAGGTAATGAAGTTTCCAGTAGATGGGCCCCCATCTAGGGCTTTAGGGAGGACCGGATCTAGATGGGACGGGGTTGAGGAGCCTAAGCGAAAAGTGATCGCAGCGCCTGCACTGAAGCGCCGAAATATTACGTGACCATACGCAGTCCAACGAGAAACGCGAGAAGCCACTGTTCTGGAGATCGCTAAACGCACTCCGTAGTGCACGAGAAATGGAGAGGCAAGGCTGCCGTGTGTGCTTGCTTATCCGTTAATCTTTATCGACAGAAAAGCACCGCCTCATTATATAATCACTAAAAGGCTATTCCACCTTAGAAATTGGACACGAAAAGGTGAATTGTTCAATCTATGGCTCATGTACAATACATCCATTGGATGCTCTCTAAGTTTGGCCATTTTTTAACAAGTTGGGCATGAGAAAGACCTCTTGCGATCCATCTTAAAGGATGAAGATACAAAATAGTGCCACCCACCCTCAATGCAGCGTACATCGAAACGATTCAGGATGTCAAGTACTAAACGCTTGGGCCTGAATGTTGTAGAGATGGGCATACTCCTCCCCCTTGGCCAGGAGTTCCGCATGCGTCCCTTGTTCTGTGATTTCGCCATTCTTCATGTACAAAATGACATCGGCAAATTTTGTTAGATGACCAAATCGACTGTTCCGCATTGGAATAGAAGATCAGTTCTCGAAGAAGAGAGAGCATTCCCCGAGTGTGGCACGACGTACTGGGTGATGAAAATGAGCGTCTTCTGTCCCCGAAAGTCTCTAAGCCTCTCAAATAGCTCGAATTCTGCTTTAGGGTCCAGTGCAGACGACGGTTCATCGAAACAGAGCAGTCGAATATCATCGTTATCCATGGCACGCATGAGAGTGCGGGAAATGGCAAGACGTTGCCATTGACCACCTGAACAATTTAAACAAAACAAGCAAAACGAGATGGACAAATAAATAAGGCACTTTCTCCATATCCGAAATCACTCACCAGATATCTCAAACTCGCCCTCGAGCTCTTTCAGTTTAGTCTTCAACGGACCTCCTTCTTTCGCTTTGTG
Source organism: Hydnum rufescens UP504 (assembly GCA_014904985.1). Taxonomy (NCBI): domain Eukaryota; kingdom Fungi; phylum Basidiomycota; class Agaricomycetes; order Cantharellales; family Hydnaceae; genus Hydnum; species Hydnum rufescens. The sequence continues at coordinate 229,886 of MU128945.1, read as the reverse complement.
CATAGAAGACCATGCATCAGAACGAGCTTCGATGTCCGTCTCAAATCCGAGAGGTAGTTCATTGATGAAATCAAACGCGCCCCCGAGTTTCGTTGCACGGTGAATGCGATCAATGTCATCCACATGGTCGACGGAGCCAAGGCCAATATTTTCACGGATCTGGGATATTTTACAGCGTTAGGTGCACGAAAACGACGCGAATGGGTGTAGATCAGATTCACCGTCAAAGGATACTTCACAAACTCCTGACTCATGACAGCTTGGGCTCGGCGAACATCTGCGGCGACGTAGGTTTCAATTGGCAGATCGTCGATGAGGATAGCCCCTTCTGACATGTCAAACAATCTGTTCAAGAGCTTCACGGTGCTGCTCTGGATAATACCGCTTGGGTGTGGGACCTTGGAATATGCCACAGGCTGTGAATGGACGCACCTTGCCGCACCCATTCTCCCCAACTATGACCATCAACTGTCCGGGATTCAGAGTGAACGACATATTTTTCAATACCGCCGTATCTTTTTCCGGATACTGGAAGGAAACGTTCCTACCAATATTAGAGTTAGACAAGGTCCATCAAGCACATATCTTCCATCTACATGGAATCCCACCAACGGACCGGAATTCGACCTTCATGCCTCCCGGGACAGGAACATCTGGTGCTGGGTACGGGATATCTCCATCTTTAAGAATGTTCTTGATCTCTAGTGCTTGATACAATGCCACAATCGTCTTTCGGTATCCGGACGTACTTCGCGTATAGTACAGGAGGGTCTGAATACGATAACCGAGGGTGGTTATAGTAGTGGTCAATAGAGTGAGCGACTTGAGAGGAATAGTTCCTGGGGAGTGGATCGACCGGAGGGCAAACAAAATCTTGAAAAAAAATAAGTATACGAGCCTTTGTACATAGGGGTGGATACTCCAGTAACGAACCATGGGGAGATCAGGAGCTATGGACGAAATGAAGGATCGGAGCGACTCGGGTCTTCCGGACATCTGGCTCCACGGATCATCAATGTTGTGGTCGCCAATGGCTCGCACCGACTTCCGATATTCTGATACCAAGATGTCTTCAAGCTGTGACATGTGCGGCTTTTGGGCAGCATCATTACGCACCGTTTTGGATGTGGTCTCGAATACCATCACGAATGACGGCAGATCGAAAAGTATTTTGAGAGAGCTTTATGAAGGTTTGCATGCGAGCATATGCCCCATTCGTCAAGAAAACAAAAAAAGCTTTTCGGTGCATAAGCCTTCGAGACCCTGAAGCTTAGTCATGAAGGCGTTAATACATACGGGTTCTAGGCGATCTAGAGCTCTTCATCATATTGAAGACTGGTTCTATAGCAGCAATAGTACCAAACAGGTAACCCCCTGGTTCATGTCTGATCATGGAAAACAGCACGAGAAGTCCGGTCACAGTTTGTAAAGCTGCTGTGGCGATGGAAACCACACCCTCCATGATGCGAAATCCCTGGTCTCCTGCATGATTGGGAGAAATCCGCTTGAGAGTTGTGGTGTTCGATGGGTCCAGGGAAGTGGGAAAATCAAGTCGCAAATGGGCTACCAAAGGGATGAGTCCGGGTGACCGAACTGAGAGTCTGAGATGAAAAAAGGATACCTCTTATTAGGTGATCGCCAAAGTGGAAGGTTGATAGACGTTTGATCTCGCGAATGGTATCATGACTATGCGAATAAATTATAACATTCGAATTTAATTTTCAGACGCTGTGCAACATACCATGCAAAGTCTATAATAGATTCGAGTGTCTTCGAAGCCAGAAGACAGGCAACAGTGACGTAGAACCTGGTATGGTCCAAATTCCGATTCTCAAAACCAGTTTGGACCTAGGGAGTAGATAAGTCCTGATGAATGAAAGTAAGTTCGGGGAACTTACGAGGCCGAGAAGATTCCCAGAAAGGTATAAAGATAGTGCGGGAAGTAGACTGCTGATCATGGATAGGATCGCCCACCGCAAAATCAAGGTGGGGCCAAGGGACACGCATTCGATGATAAATATCTTGATGTAAGGCCAGTCCTGTAGGAAGCCCTCTATACCAGCCCAGATATCATAGCTGTTGGACATATAGGTTCTTGAGGACAAGACGTATCACATTCGAGCATGGATCATACCCTGGTAGTAATCCACCCAACGTAGTCACTTCGGTGAATAGAGTATAGATGCCCAGAGGACTCGTTTTAATATGCACAGGCGATTTGTTCAATTCTGAATCTTTGAGTTTCGCCTCCAGTGCTGGATTACCATTCGCAATCTTTGTGTCCATCATTGGATGGGCGCTGTCGCGGGGGTCTGGCTCTGACATCAAACCTAGTAGAAGGGAGACAACGCCTGAGGGGTAAGGAGAAAATCTGACTCGTGTTTATCACGTTGGCATTGTTGCCGCAGGGAGTAAAAATCAAATGTCAGATAAATTGTCCGAAGGATTATAAACAGCGGCGATGCGGCCTAATTACATCAGGGGAGTGAGAGGAGACCCAGCCGATGTTTGGCGCTGAGCACGGCGCTCTTGGGCCTAACTGGGCAACAGCAGTCAAATTGGGGAGACAGATCGCACTCGGCAAGGCGGGCCGCGTTGCCATTGACTCAACGCCGGAACGAAGAGTCCGGGATACATAGGCGCCGAGATTTCTCGAGAAAGTAGTTGGCCGAGCTCGTGGGGCTATCATGTTAAGGCTTCCCAGAAACTGATCTCAACTGTCACTTCTTTTCGGGATCTCTTGGTGATCTTTCCTGTGACAATGGACTCCTCAAAGATATAAGAACTGCCCCTCGACGACGGTGCTCCTTGCACCTCCTCCCCTTGAATCATGTCTTTCAAAAGCGGATCAACCTATGTTGTAGGACCCACCACTTGCACGTCTCATCGATGACGTCCGTAAACTTCTCTTGAACAGTTTGTCAATGTCAAGGCAGGCACCGCTGCCGATCTCAGTGGAGGGAACAATAAGATCAGAGTGATCGTGGCAGTTCGACTATGTCCCTTCCCTCATCGTGTTAAATTTGCAGTGCGACATTGTCTTCATGCTACTCATGCGCGATGTTGTTTCCAATGATACCGCGGTAGGGACGTAATTGGATTTGGGACTCGTAGAGGCACCAATCCACAGGTGCGTGTTCCAACTCGTCGTACCCTTGTCAGTCTTACTTAACGTGTCCTCAGTGGACTCTCGAAGACGCTGGTGATGGCTTCTTCCGCATCAAGAACGGCAGTGGAAAATATCTCTCTGTCGAGGATCACATCCAGAACGGCGCCCGCGCGATCGGTAGTAATCAGCAGACCTGGAAGATCCTACCCAACGATCAGCATCTAAGCGAACCAGGCTATATCAGGTACCCTTCCTCCCCTGCTCGCCGTTCATAACCTGGCTTCCTAGAATTTTCTTACCTGGAACCCATTCAATCTCGACCTTGAGGACTTTGGAAATCCCGCTCGGGGGGGACTCGCGTCCAGCTCTGGGGAAAGACACCCGGAAAGGACCAGGCCTGGTTCTTCCAATCTCCGTAGCTTTGATTGTGAGTCAATGGTTCTATTTGTTGCTTTTAACCCCGCATATCGTCGCCCCTATATTTTATATGGATGTATTATCCTCCATGTACACAGGAACTGTGGAAAACCCGCCGTGAAAGAGATCAGAATGAAAGTGTTGAGAAGGAGAAAATATCCATTTAAATTATTCCCCTTGTAAGAGGATCACCATGGGCGCTTGGTTATTGCCTTTAATACCTTAGCCCAACCTGTTGGAATTGGGGATGGGCGAGCTCTAGCGCTCATCGCTTAGTCAGTGTATTCTTCTAGATAGTTCGCGGGATGTACCGAAGTTCCCTCAAGCGTTTGCTTGAGCTCTGATCAAATGCTCTATCGTTCTTCTCGTTGTGCGAATCTAAGTGGCTCCGCACCGATTCTTCAACACAACCCACACTGTATATAAAATAGAGTTCCACCACCACTACAATAGCACCGCCCATTCGTGGGCCGAAGCAAACTAGGATTTAATGACACCTACGTTCTCAGTTTATTTAACACTGTCCATCTTCTCTCAAGTTTCAGGGCCTGGGCCTGTCGAGGGTATTCCCGAATGTTATCAAGCACCAATGAGATGGGCAAGCGGCAAAACAACTAGAAATTACATCTTCCTAAATGGTACAATTCATTGCACATTTGATATCCGCGTCCTGTGAGGATGCCACATCAGCTGGTGTATCGAACCCGGAGATGAAGACTAAAAGTCAACGACGAAATGGGTTCCTGAGATGGTCGGGTTGCCCGCTGTCAGGGACGATCCCAGGTCTGCTGGTGAGCGCTACCGATCGCACATGTGCCGTTCACGGCATCGCCGCCGATACTGAGATATTTTCCTAGGCCGTTCTTGTCACCACTATTTTCGAGAGTCCACTAAAGACACGGTAAGTAGGACTGGGAAGCGTACGTCGGATATCCGATTACATCTTTCAGCAATAATCATATCGATAGGGAAGTTTGATTTTATTGCTATGGTGGGGCGCGTGGTTCAAAAATTGATCATGTTGTTGTCCGGGGTCTCACCCCGTGACTGTACTTGTGACCGCTACCTGGTCAATTCAAACCACAATGGGTGAATTGCCAGACGGGCTCCAGTGTCGGCCTCAAGGGATCCCTGAAACTCCAGGAGCACAACAAGGTTTTCAGGTATGGATTGTACAAGTGCAGATGCGAGTACTGTAGTGTTATGACCTTAGATCGGCACGTGAATTTACGTAATCCCCAGGCACCGTATTTTGGCCAGTTGTGGAGTGCTTATGACCTGTGACCGACCCCCCTTTAAGCAGTGCTGTGAGCACACCCATGGAGGCTACCCAGGCCTGTCTTCTACAGAACAGTTCTGGTGATGTTGAGCAATCCCACCCAGATGACATCACCCACACATCGCTCTAGCATATAAGTAGCTACACCTGTATTCTTAATCCCTTAGAAAGATTGAGAATATATGTCTATCAATTGACTCTCTTCTCACTCCATTCATTCTCTTGTGTTAAGTCTCCTTGGGAATCAGTCACTTCACTCCACTCTCTCTCATGTACTCGTCTTCTGCGACATTATGTAATCCTCGCGCCGCGAACAGTCTCTGTCAATTTATATTAAGGGGCTACCCCTTGTGCTCGACCCGATTACATAATCATTTCCCCGTACCACAAACAACCCTTAACAGATGCAATCACATAGCAGATAGTGATGATGACAGTGGAAATGATGAAAATGGGCAGTAATGAGTCTGACTACATTGATCAGAGTGGGGACAGGTGGCACAGGGGCAAGCACAAGGTCTAGGGAGGGCAGAGGTGCTATTTCCATATATGGTAATTCAATTCAATTTGTTGTGACTGCACACTACAGTATTCAAGAACAGGACGTGGGGCTCGGCATTCTCTGTGACAGCACATGACCTCTTGAATCTCATATGGACCCCTCCCTGAGTGCTCAATGGATCAAATCAGCCATTGAATCGATATGATTATTGCTGTTATTGTAGCATCATTGGAAATGGTACTACCCAGGAGTAAGATCCTAGACAGGTGACACGCAATTCTGATCAAACCCTACCTGCCAGGTAGGAATCAGAATTCCGTGTCACCTGTCACTTCTGTCTCTTGTCTTTTGGTGATTTTCACTGTGACAATTGCCTTCTCGAAGACATAAGAACCCTCCACTGACTGCCCCTCCACAGCAGTCCTAATTGTATTGCATCACTCCCAATTATGGTTCCCACACCCGGATCAACTTACGTGGTACGACCCACTACTCGTGCATCTCATATATGGAGTCTCAGCTGTAACCTCTTCTCGAACTAGATTGTCAATGCCGAGGGAGGCACTGCCATGACTCTCGACACAAACAACAATAAGGTCAGGGTGATTATGACAATTTGACTATGCATCTCTGCTCATCGTGTTAAATGTGCAGTGCGTTTATTGTCTTGTTATTCATGGGTGGTACCATTTCCGATGATACTGGGGTAGGTATGTAATCGGATATGCGACTCATAGGCGCCCCAATCAGCAGGTTCGTATTCCAACCCGCCATGCCCTTCTCAGTCTTACCTACTGTGTCCTCAGTGGGCTCTCGAAGATGCTGGTGATGGCTTTGTTCGCATCAGGAACAGGAGCGGCGCTGGAAGATATCTCTCTGCCGATGGTAACGCCGCTACACTTGCGATCTGTAGCGCTCACCAGCAGACCTGGAAGATCGTCTCTGTCACTGGGCCACCACCAACCCGTTACAGGTACCCTTCTCCCTTCTTTTCCCCTCTCTTTCCTTGCTGCTCAAAACCATCGGCCTCTTAGAATCGTCCTTTCTGCAGCCGATTTCGTTATTGACCTAGACCATGGAAGACATACTCCGGGCACTGAGGTTCTCGTCTACTCCAACAATGGTGGACGGAACCAGGAGTGGATCTTTGAGGATGTTTGATTGTGAGTCTTATGATTTCGTTCACCACTTTTAGTTTCGTCATCCCATGGTTCTACACAGCAGTTCATGCGGTATCTTCCTGTCTCATACACCGACATCAAATGTGCGACGAATTGTTCCATTGAGGACCATGTAATTTCTACTTGTTTTGCCACTTGTCCATCTCATCCGTACTTGATTTCTCGACGGGCCCAGGCCTTGAAACCTGAAAAAGATGGACTGAGTGATTCAACTGAGAACAGAGGCTAGCTTGCTTCGGCACTGAGGACGTGTGGCAGTGCTATCGGTGGTGGCGGTGGAGCTCTGTAAGGTACAGTATTTCAATGCCGGTCACCGCTCAATGACCGAAAGGTGATTTTTTTGCTCAGTCTTGACCCCAGCCATTATTGCTTGGGGATGAATGTAGAACTTACAGTAGTTTCGGGCGCTTGGCTTTGAGCGCTTACTTCCCATCACGTGATTGATGCCATTGACCAAGCAAGTGTGAGTTATCTGCACAATGCTGGTTGCTTCATCTGGTGCAGTCCTCACTCTGCACCTCACTCCATTTTTCTCTGGAACAGACGATATGCATCGAAGAAGTTCTTGCCGAAATCCTCATCCCCAAAACGTGTTGAGACGTGACAGCCACGTTCCAGTCGTGCCAGAACGGGCTTACGGGACTTCCCTCTCAACCCAGTCCGGGACTGACCCTGAGTTCTCACCTCGTTAGAACGCCCACTCCTTTCGCCTCCTCATTTCTATAGTTTACATTACGGCTCTTAATTGGACCACCGGTGAGGGGCTCTGGAAGATATGGGCTGAACAAATTCCACTTCACTCACTGACACTTACATGAGAGCTGCCCGTAGAACCATTTGCTAGGAGACTGGCGTGTCTAATTGGGAGCATGTTATCTTAACAATCCCCAGAGAATATATTGAGACGGTCTCGACGAGCGTGCGGGTACATTCATTATTAAACCTTGTAGGGAAGTATGAACCAACAATTGAGACGGCGGAATGCCGAAGGTAAATGGTATAATCATACAGGAGTCTAATTTTCGGGCAATAATTCGAGTGCCATGAAATATCATTCCTCGGGGCGTGGGGTCTGGATGTGGTAGGGTGTCATAAATGGAGCAACACGACTGGAAATTGGCGATATCGAGACAGTTATCACTTTGCTGATTGATTGATTGATTGATTGATAAGTTAAGAAAGGCATCATTAGCAAGTCGATACTCACAATTTGCTTGGGAGGGCTCACCATTAGCCGACGCCAACGCTTCAAGTCGTGCTTCCATTTCCTGGAGCCGTTTCCCAAGCTGTTCCTCTTTTGCCTGATGTTCCAATCGTTCCCTCGCGCGTTCTGAGCGTTCCGTTTCCAGTGTGGTCTCGAAGTCAGTCTGAAGCTCTAACCGCGGCGGCTCGACCTTTGACTTGGCCTCAGGCACCTTTAAATCGGCCTGGGCCCGCAAAGTCCCGGCATCGGCTTCCTCCTTCTCCGCCTGAGCGAGCTTATCCTTGGCCTGTGACACGAGCCGATTGCTTTCATTCAGCTGCTGTTCGAGCTCGTCTCTGGCTTGCTCCTGGAGTCTCTCCTGTTCTGTTTTGGGCGGCAAGTCCGGAAGTTCCATTTCCTGCATCTAATGTGAAGGCGGAAAGATCAAAAACATGACTTAAGAGTACAAAAGTACGGGGAAATACGACACTTACAGCACGGTTATACTTCCGTAAGAGCTAGGGCTCCTACCGGATCGGATTGGGGCGGATTCGGATTCAGTCCGCCGGATTGGAGCACTCCCTAACTCTAATCCGAATCTGCAGATTGTAATCCGTCGGATTGACGGTTCATCCGCGGATTGAGAACAGTAACAATATGCAGAAGTAATACACTTCAGCTCATAAAGGAAATGGGTCTTGAGCTTGCCAAATCATCCCTCTGTACTTGTGGAAGCTTCATAGGATGCCTAGCATGGATAATTGAATAGCTAATTGCTCCTTGATGGATCAACTGTCAGCGGATTGGGTTCGCAGCCGATTCCGATCGGTACTTGACTACTGTACATACGTATTATGTAATGTATTCGGCACGCATCGCCCACGTCTTTCAACATCAACAGCATACAAGTATGAAGGAAAGTACATAGAACACTGCAAGTTTGGAAGATAGATAGCGACCGGTGATGACCTAAACGGTCACGTGGTGTGACCGGATGCATCCCATAATGGGTTTATGAGTCACTGCATGGTGACTGTGCGCACGGTAAATAGTATATAGGAATCTGCGGATGAACCGCGGATTGACGGATTACAATCCGCGGATGGGAGCAGACATTTCCTTCAATCTGAATCCGGAATCCGGAATCCGATCCGGCGGATCATCCGACTCAATCCGATCCGGTAGGAGCCCTAGTAAGAGCATACCCTCCTCGCCTTTCTCCAGTCCTCCCAAAGGAATTGTTATGAGCCCAAAGCTCCAAGTCCCTTGCTTGATGTCGAATTCGATGGGTTCAAAGGGCGTGAATGTTTGGCTGAGAATGAACATCATCCCGGTGGCGAACCAGTAACAATTTTTACGTCCTATGGTGTAATATGGTTTCGATCGCTGGATCGCAACAATGGCAGAGGTTAAATTTAGGAGAGTGGGATGCGGCGGTATAGGATCGATAGGGATGGGGGTTGACGTCGCAATGGGCTTGGCGTCAAATAAATATTCGAGGGATCCGCGCGAAGTAAAGAGAGTCTTCTTCTCCTTTCCACCTTGGACAATTTTGATGGCGGCGTCAAAGTCCTGAACCCCGAGAATCAACCGGATCCTATCATCCGCGCGCATCATGTGTTCGCCCAAACTAGACGACAGGGAGAAAATTGAAGAACTGTCGGACGTGGATACTCTCGAGAAAAGTTGGCTGCTGGTCTTCTTCAGCTTGGGAATGTTCAGCATCGACTTGTCCTCCTTGGGGTTTCGTTTCCCCTTCTGCTCCCTGTTCCTTTCGTCCTCTGCCTTTATCTCCTGGAGTACGCGATGGCGTTCTTCGTCGGACATCTTGTGGTCCGAATCTTTGATGTTGACAACCCGTTCTGCGGCAACGAAAATGATGTTTGAACCTGCCCTGAACTCGCCCATAACAAATTCGTGTTCGACATTGTACTCGTTTTTATATAGCCTCGCCTCAACAAGAACATAAGACCGCGCAGCGTCTTTGAAATCAAACACTTTCTCTCGCCAAGGATCAATGGGGAACCAAGATTGAGATGCGAGGAGACCGCCGGATCCTTGAAGGGCCGCCAATGGGGACGACGTAGTGGTGGAACGAGCTCGAGAGAAAGGATCCATGATGAGTCGATGGAAGAAAATAGCGAAGTGCTGGAAGAACCAACGTTGTATACCTCGAGGCTTAGGGGTGGCCCTTTTGGCATAGACTCGTGACCAGTTCCCTCTCATAGAGGGACTGGTCGTTCTTGCCTTTGGCTTTGGGCCACATCTGGATTAGTGTTGTCCTGACTCCGCTTGGTTCGACTTCGGTTTGACTTCACCACCCCCCTTTGCTGAGCATCTATCAAGGGTCAAATAAGGGCAAATTTTCTGACAGGGTGGTACTGGAGACCACCCCACTTTTAATTACCGGCACTGCGTTGGATGACCGCTCTATTACGTAATGGGATCACGCTCCCTCAGCACTGCATCTACCGCCGACTGCACGGTCTGGCCAAACATGAGGCTTTTAGCTTGATTGCCATGTACCTTCTCACATGTCTTCTGGTAATGTCCTGACTCTCCACACCTCAGTCTTCCTTTGCTTATGTGGGCTTCCTGTTGAGGTAGTGGTGCACCGTTGTTGATTTTGTCGGGAATGGCTTTCCTCCGCGATGGTAGAGTGCTGTTTACACTTATCTTTTGTTTCTGTGAGCCCTTGAACCCCCAGTGGGTCCCTCAAGCACTGAAGACTTGATTCTGGTGGATTGTGGTTGGGATGAAGAATATGTTACAGGTGATTGGTAGCAATAAGGATGGCTGTAAACATCTACTTGAGTGGTCATGTGAGCTATATGCAAGTGAAATCCACATCTATATTGCATCCCCCACCCCACCAAATAAGGGCCTCATGAGGTGGCAGCTTCAGCTGGCAAATGCCGGCACACCCCAGTCCGCATGGCTGGTGGTAATCCGGACACGACAAAAACCTCCCATGAGGCTCCACAATAACCAAAGGTGTTGGCCACAGTTGTCCGTGTTGGCGCTGGCTACGATCAGACATCCCTAAACCTGCAGCCGACCGTGATATTTCTCCGTTATCAAAGAGGTGCCGCGCCTCCGAACGGGTTCCTCACGCCTCGTGCGCACCTTGGTGAATAAAAATAGTCAGCCCTGGAACTCATGTGGGTAGTGGCAAAACACAACCACCAATTCAACTCCACGATAGCCACTTGCACTCCGCAGCAAGGGTGAAAATGAAATGGTATGAGACATTATCGTGGAACAAAATTCGCAAAAAGTTCCGAAGCTATGTCACTACCATAGTAGCACGTAATCGTGGCTCTAGATCTCGACATCCTCTGCAATAGCCCCCCCAGTTTTTACAGCGGGATACTGCATTATAATGGCGTCAGGGGTCGCGCTCAGGTTCGACACCTGGTGACAGTTCAGCCATATTGCTACTCCATTGGCAGGCTTCGCAACCAAAGGAGCCATCCCCCGGACCGCGGATGCAACCCTCAGACCGACTGAGCGATTTATGTAGAATTCCAGCCTCGCTCTGGGACGCCAGCCGTGCTTGGAACTTGCGCTTGAATATTAAACCTACTGCTAGGAATCGTCTTAACAGTTATCTTGAAGTTCTTTCTACTTGCACGTGTCATCCATTACGACCTTCACGCGGGAATCTCGGAGACTCTGGGGGGGTCAGGCGTGTTCTACTTGCGACTGGCTTCTCATTTGGCCAATCGTGAGGTGGAGAGGCAATGGACCTCGATTGCATGAATTGGGGGATTTCTGTTGGTATTGACTTGATATAGTACGAATTACATTCATTGATACTGCGGCGTGCGATGAGAGAAGCACAAGAAGAGGCGACGGGGAGGGCGGGTCCGATAGATAAGAGGGCCAAGGGGGGTATGGGCCGCTTTCAGGGGAAAATGGACAGTTGTACAAGAAGACCGGGCCATGGGGCCAGATAGATTCCTTTAGTTTGAGAAGGGGCGCAGGCGACGATTTAGAGTACTTTGGTTTCCGCTTCAAGAAATTATGTTCTTTTGGGATGATTAAGCATTGAGCTTGGGACGAGTCTGTGGTTGGTTGTTGGACGATAATCAGGTCGGGATGGAACGTGGAGGTCGTGGGAATGCTTACAGCCGAATTACGGAGGAAGCTATCTGTGGGAGAAGTAGGAGAAGTAGATACGGCGAAAGACGTGCGAGCGATAGCAGTAAGATCAACTGTGCGGGAGGAATGAGTCAGGGACATTGCGTGCAGCACAGCACTCTCGGACTAGTACTCACTGTCCGGACGGTCCTTGAACGAGCGAGTACGGAAAGAGCGAGCGGAGGCACGGTCAGCATCAGTGATACTGATGCTCGCACGCCTCTTCTGCTGTTGCTGAGGGGCGTTGTTCTGGGGCTGAGCTTTGGAGGCGTCGTCGCCCTGAGTGGAAGAGGACTCGACAGTAGAAGCAGTATCCGCATACTCGTCTGCTGAGTAGTACTCGACTGCGTCCTCGACCTGGTGAGTCTCGTCCTGAAGCGAACCCCAGTTGTGATTTCCTGCGCCGTGCTTGGAGAGCGACTTGTCTAGACCGCTCTTGGATTCGGATCTAGTGGGTGGTTCAAGGCAGTAGCACCATAGCAACGGGTACTCTGATCGTCAGGCGTACCTGTCTCTGGTGAGAGCACGGGGATAGATAGCTCTAGCAGTGCGAGTCATGCTGGTTGATGAGACTGAGAGTGTGGTAGGAGAAGGATAGAGCGAGGCGATGTGAGTAGTTACTTGGTTGGGAAGTTGGAAACAAGGAATCCTTTTTAAATGGTCGGAATGGTCAGCTGGACACTTTGCTTATTGCATCACACCCACACAAGCACATCCCAAGATCATGAGTAATTACACGTCTTCCCACCACACAGGCTGTTTCCACCGCCCCGGGATTGCTCCATTTAGGATGCGGCACACAACCCGTTGACCCCCCTTTAGAGGATATATCAAGGCCATAGAAGACCGAGAGGACCGCGAGTGGTCGCAAGTTTAGCGTCCCCCACGCATCCAACACTTCGTTGCCCATGAGCGGTGTCGGCGCTCTCTTCGCCAGCGGTGAATGCCCCGCAAACAGTGTGGGGGTGGCTGTGCAGGGCCTTGATTCACTGTATTTGGCGTGTGACTCACAATAATGGTCGGGAAATGAGCGCGGAATACTGGGTACACTGTATAGTAATATGGGTAACTAAGGCCGTATCTTGTGGCATCAAGGGCCATTTCGAAAGTGAAGTCACAAGACATGAGAGACGTGAATCAGAGGGCAACTTGGAGCTGGTCTTCTCTCAGCTGTCATAGCTTCTATCGCAAAGAATCCAGATTGCCAGGCATCGATGTTCAGATTGGAATCTTCAAGGCGGCCTGTACAGTCTCCAACTAGGACACGCAATTTCCCCGTTTTCCGTCAGTAATCAAATCGTTGGCAACGGCACTCGCTAGAAAGCGGACGAGAAGAGACAAGCCACGCACCAATTCAGCAAATCCATCTCCAGACACCACTTCGAAAATGATACGATTCATTTCCGACGTAGAAAGCGACTTCAGAGGATTGTTTGTGGAGGCTAGAGCAGCAGAGATAGACTCGACAAGTGTGGGCGGGGGCCGCGCGTCAGAATGTTGTCCAGGTTTGGCGTTAAAAGCGTCCTCGACGGACGGATCATCCGTAGCTTTCACAGGTGCGGAGCCAGTGACCTTCCTCGGATGGAAAATTAGATCGACTAACATAAAAGGCGAAGGGATATTGAGCAGACGAACAGTGGGCATTTTTGTGGGTGTGTGATCCCTATAGATGCCGGAACGCGCCCCCAGTCCCGTAGTCGGCCCGTCTATCTTCGAGGTAGAGGCCGATGGAACTGGAGTCGGACCGGGGGTCGAATCCGTAAGGGATTGGCCACTGTTGGAAGACCGCTGAGACCTTCCATAATCGGCATAGTCATTCTGGGAATACTGAGAATCCTCTTCCATGATTGAAGCGTGCCAGGGCGGATCAAAACATGCCGGGGAAGGATCTCTGGTCTCGGCACGAGAAGCAGGGGTATATCTTCTTCCAAGTCGATCACCCTGGGATATTCCACCTTGTTCTTGCAAGTACATTGCCGGGATGGGATGGGCAGAGGCTGGGCCAAAGAAAGGCTGGCTCTCAACAGGAGACGAAGAAGGCATACGGTACGACGACACTGAAATAGGAGACGCGGGTCTCAATTGACGCTGTGAAGATGGAGGATAGTGATCGGAAGACGATTCGACTTCATGGTGTGTATGATAAGCATGTGTTGAAGGAGGTATATTGCCAGAGCCAAAAACCGGGGGATGCATGGACGCAGCTGGAGCTTTCTTCTTGCGGGTTGCTTTTGCTTCATCCGAGTGATCAGTACATTGACATACACGACGAATACTGGCGACGAATTTAGATACATCGGCCGTCGTAGTAAACATTAGCTGGAAGCGACGATAGACCTTAAGACAGGCTTGGTGAACAACAGAGGTTAGTTATGCAGAGACATGACGCACTACCGACGCTGGGGTAGGCGGTAAAATAGGATGTTGATAGCGGAAGACGACTTGACATCCACGAAATGCCACTCTGATAGGCAGGCCGTTCTGATCTATAACTTTGCGTGACGAGGCGTTTTTAAGCAATTGCTGGAACATAGTAAGGTCGATATCTTCCTGTGAAAGCGAATTTAGACAAGTCATTGAAGGAGAACCCCGGCACGCATTACGTGGACTTGGTCATGGGGGGGCTGAGACGAGGATCCAGATGGATGTGCGCCAGAACCACTTGTAATGACACGCAAGCGCAGGGTTGTCAATGTCTCGTTGCCCTCGGTGGTGACTTCGTCAAGCGCGACATGCAAAGCGCGATGAATCCACGTATCCTTCCACTGAGCAGTTGTTTTATCAGCCTGGGGTACATCATAGTCATGGGCACGAGAATACGATGCAAGACTGTACGTGGTCGACTTTGTGCGGAGGTAACGTTCCATGGTTACGATCGACACTCTCAGCACCTTTCGGCAACAACCGCAACAGAACTGGGAGGCCGTTTCTGTATCGCCAACGAATTGTCCTTGTTCGCTTTGTGAGATTGGCGAGGGAATCACAAGCCTCGAGAAATGCCTATCCAGCGCGCATGGATTTGCATCATGTTGGTCCTGGACGGCCGCCCCGACTACAGGTCTATGTACAGTATTCGTCCTCCTAAATCGAAACTGCAAGTCCGCGAAATCCCATTTTTCCATGCCCAGACCGGTGTCATTGCAGGACAACTGCAGTGCGCTTTGTCGCCACGCATGCAACCCCCCCTTTCATATCATTAGGTGCCACCCCTACGACGATTCCGGCACGTCTAACCACACGTCTCTCATGGCTCACCCACCTGAAGAACGGGGCTTGTATGAACATGCGGTCCCTCAGAGCAATCCCATTTTCAATCCGCATATGTCTGTTCGCCACCGATGAACCAGGTGGCATATATTCCCATTTCAGGACTTTGCCTTGTCGCTCCGGCTTCTGCTATGGCTTTACGATGTGGTGCGGGTCTAATCTTCTGACCTCAAATTACTCTGGCTTGCAAAGGTTGCCACCTGGACCTGATGGTACCGCTCGATTTTTCCATCTCTCGCCTCAAATTTGCGCATTGTTTTGAGCTTTGGGCCACACATCATGGTCCGTCCAGATATATATCTGGGTCTTTTCCAAGACCATGTAGCTGCCAGTGGATCCCCCTAGTCAACAGCTTTTTCTTGCCACGGATCTCGTCTTGTGCACCGCCACTCTAACCACATCCTTTTAACCGCTATAGGACCATAGCACGGCAGACCGCTTCACGCCTTCTATTGTTCCTTCGCCATCCCCGTATCCCTCCAGAATCCTAGGCGCACGCGATTCAGACCCATCAACGAGGGATTCATGTATTTCGGAGTGATCAAGAAATATCCCAAGGCCTCAGTGGCAAAGATTTTCTCCGCCACCACTCCCCCGCCTCATTACATCCACGACTCAGCCTATCGAACACAGCGCACCGTTAGCGAGAATTCCCATCGACGAGGGGGGCCTTTGCCAAAATCACCACCCCCTAATACAACCCCGGAGCTTCGCCATTACCCCTCCGCCGTCTCCTTCTCCGACTCACATGAAAATACTGCCCGGCGTGCTCCCAACTCTACGCTTCTGGGTCGATGGGAATCGCATGGCGAATGGGAGATGTTTATCCCTACTCCCCGTCCTCGTCCCAGGCAATCAGCAGCCACATTGTGGCCCCCCGCCGGACCCTCCGATCATACCTCTCTATGCCGGGTAGACGAGGTAGCGACGCCCGCCGCGGGGGCCGCCCCCGTCATCAACGAAACTACTCCACCCCCTCTTCGTGCCCTTGATTCGCGCACCCCATTGCATTGCGCAACTCAGCAGCAGCAACGCTCCGGCGAACCGGGCCGCAGCAATCCGTTGCCCCCGGTTTTCACATCCCTGGGCTTGCTCGCTTCGAGGTTCCTTCACACCGAGGACGTGCTGTGTGTAGGAATGGCCTTCAGGGGAACCTTTCCCGAAGATCGAGGTTTATGCTTGTGAAGCAGAAACTGAAGGAGGGAGAAGGGACAAAGTTCGCGAGAGAGGTGCATATGGAGGGTATCATTCTCTTTCTGTTGTTAGAAACAATTTTGGACTTGTCTGTTTTTTTTTTGTTGCCAAACTCGATCGTACCCAGTACAAATAGAGGCTTCCATCAGGGGTGACTGGGGCATCGTAATCGGTCACTCTTAATTTTGGCTCCCACTCAATTGCGCATGATTTCTTTATTTTTACCCAAGCAAACCGCAACATATGAATGCACAAATATCGAGAAAAGCAAATCCACGCTGACCCAGTTGGCCTATAGTGCGACTCCGCGAAGACCAGCTCATTAGGACGGTAAGTGGCAAACAGAGAGTTCTTCGCCCGTTCGATCTCGTCGTAAAAGTCCACCGTGAACTCCCCAGTATCCCTATCCGAGTCAGTTATTCTGACAAGATTCCCCATAAATTTACCGGAAGTCTCGAAGCAGGGACCAGCGTTTGCCTTCCCCATTACCGGATGCACAGGCTTGAAATATTCAACTGGGACGCCTGAAAATTCCTCCCGTGATCCCTCGAAGAATGCCGTAGCCGTACTCGCGATTATCGAGTTCGGGTCTGGGATCTCGATCACGTTCGTCACAACAGCCGTATTTCCATCAAATTCCCCATTTCGCCATGCTCCAAGTGAATCGAAAGTTGCATGAAATCCGAGATTTTTCCCATTCGATTGTGCCATCCGATGACATGTGACCAACCAATCCTTCGTCAATACTGTCGTAAGAGCGAAAAGGATCAACCGTGTGTCGTATGGAGCGAGATAAAATAAAATAAAAGAAAAGAAACCAAGCATGACCGACTTACAGATAAGCGTTTTCCCCGAAGAACCAAACGAACGCTCGCCTTCACCAAGATATGGTGTCATCGCTCCGCCAGGCGTACTTGGGTAATGACCTCGAGGCGTTTGTGACGCATGAGCAGCCGGTGTAGGGGCAGACTCTGGGATACGGTGTCGCTCCACCTAATCCAGCCCCTGGCGTGGGAGCACTGAAAGGTGTGGGAGCAGATGTATACGGCGTGGCGGCTGAAGGCGTCTCAGCCTGTTATTAAAACCCATCGACTCACTGAGACCACCATGCTTGACAGCAAAAAGTACGAGGCGTGTGCTTACCCATTCCAGAGGATTATCACCCCATGTGTCGACGGCCGGAGATTGCGGATCAACTTGACGAGCAGGGGTGTTGCCACCAAACCCGCTAGTAGTTGCTGCGTCACCATTCCACGTAGGGGACGGATCGCCCCATGGAATTATCTCCGGCAGTGGAAGCTCTGGGGGGGCTCTTTGCGTATGGATTAGGTGTGACCGCACCCCATCCGGGAGTTCTCCCTCCCTGATTGGCATACGGGTTAGGCGTGACAGCCGCAGCCCAACCGGGTGTTCGACTCCCAGCTGCATATGGGTTTGGTGTGACCGCTTGATTCCACCCTGGTGTCCGTCCACCAGCTATGAGGATTGGGAGTCCGACCTGTTATACCTTGCCCTGGTGTTCGTCCGCCATTCGAGGACATATAAGGGTTCGCGGTGCCATTGCCGTAACCGCCACGTTGTGGGAACCCGCTGGGAGGAGCATCGAATAGTCGCGCTGGAAAGGACGTCCATTGAAGACCGAGTCCAGGGGTTCCCATGTATTTGTGGTGGACCTGCAAATTGCACCATGACGGTCAGACAGACATCTCCTGAATATGGGTAAAGGAGACCATAGACTTACACTTTCTGCTTCAGCTTGGACTTGTCGATTGAGATAACCTTGTTATTTGTGAGTAATTCCACTCGAGCCATGTTGCCATTTGTATCCTTAATAGTGCCCATATATCCCTTGAACTCGCCTTTAACCACCATCACGGGCGTGTTAGCGAGTCGGTCTCGAGGGGCACGACCCATCAAACCGGAACCGACTATGCCACCCACCGCTCCACCCGTAACCGCCGGATTCATCGAGGACAGATCAACACCCGCACGACCAGACGGACCTCCTTTGGGCGCCAGCGAAGCGAGCGCACGACAGCGAGCGACAAACACTCCCCCGTGCTCTGTCAATTCGCGATTGTGAAGGAAGCATATTGGGATTGATGGATATGAAGCACTGTTCCTCTCCGGCGCTAAATCGATAGATATTTGCATTAGGGAGATGCTCGCGTTGAACCCGTATTCATTCGCATGGACTTACCTCGCCTTCCACTTCCTTTAAAGTATCCTGGACTCGGATAGGATGCCCTTCAGCGTCGGTGGCGACTGCCCGCGAAGAATCTCTTCGCATAGTAATCTGATGGGGCTGCACGTGGCGTACTGCACCGTTCTGATCCAGCACGCGGAATGACACTCGTTCGGTCTTGAAAATCACGCCCACAGTTTGTTGACTGGACAGTAGAACAGATAAAAATAGGCACTTTAGTTAAAAGAGATAAGTATAACTCACTCCAATTGAACAAGGTCGTGAAGTTCGTATTGCCCGACAACGTTAGTACCGCTACCAACCTCTGCAGCTTCTCGGACGTCTTTGGAGAATACAGTGACCTATCGCCAGTGAGATTGGCACCCAAGCTACACTAGGAAGGTGCCGTAACTCACCTCCTGACTGGAGACGTCGGACCAAATAGAGACCACATCCCCATTTACCGCCACGACAAGACCGGTCTCGTCGGCGTTCTTTCCAGCCATGACTTTGACGTGATCTCCAGGTTTGAATCGTTTGCGCACGCTCGCTGCAGGCACCTCAATCCTCTGATCACCGTGATCAAGAACTTTTGCCCGTAATACTACAATGTCGTCTCGAATGGACTCGACGATACCATCCACACCAATCTGCTCGCCCTCGAAGACCTCGACATGATCACCCGGCTGGAGCACTGCGGTAGCTGCTTTCTTGGCGGCGTCTGCGATAATCGACAGATCGAGCGTAGTGCTGAGAGGCCCGCCATCTTCCGTATCCTCGTTCGCGGCTTGAAAGGCGGTGATTTCGTCCAGCGTAGGATTGACGTTCTCAGTGAGGATACCGTGAATCTTGATGTCCTTTTCAAGGAAGCCATTTCGGTACGTATCACCGTTGAAGACGTATTCGCCGTTATTACGGCGCACACATGAACGCTGCCCGTAGACCTTCGTGACCTCTTCGATGTTGAACAATCGTTGCGGAGGACGTGATAGGCCAATGGAAGATGAGAGCGCGCCCTTCTTGCGCTTGAGCGAATCATTTTCCTTCGGCGTGAGATCGATACGAGGGATGAATTTGAGACCAGCATCTTCCCCGTTATCCGTGACGTCAAGGACTTGCGCTAAATCCCCAGCGTACTTTCCACGTTTGATCCGGATCCAGCTACCGGGAGTAATCGTAGTTTGTTGTTTTTTGATCTTAAGAAGGCTAGCCATTTCGTCTATTGGAACGAGAACGAAACCTCGACTTGGGTATACGCCGACAAGACCGGATACGGCATGGTGGACTTGCTTCTCATTTCTGGCCTCAACGTATATCATGCCAGGCAGGGAGTCGCGATAGAAAGCCGAATAAATGTCAAGAGAATTGTTGGGGGAAAACTCCTTTTCCAAATATTTTCGCATGAGGCTGAAGACTATATCTTTCTCCCGTCCGGGCTAGAGACAATCACAAATTGAGTGTGCATACGATGAAGTGGGAAGGGGAAAAGGGGCAAATTATACCTTGACTCGAATTTGCCATAGGAATGCATCCTTCACGCTAGGCATTAGGAGACGTTGAGGGACGTGGTCCTCGTCGCCCATATAACGAGCTGCGGCTGCTGGTCGTGCATAGCGTTCTTTGAGTCTCCGAGCCATTGCCTCGGCATCCTGGTCAATAATAGCCTCTTGTTGCCGATCCAAACGATGGTGGTCAGCCAGAATCCGTCGCCGACTATCGCTGGTCTCAAGAGATGGATCGTCGGCTTCGATAAAGTCTCGGGTGTCTTTGAGGTCATCATCGTCCTCGTCAAGATCCTCATCGTCATTGTCGACTTCGGCTTCGACATCGAGATATTTATTCGCAACTTTCTTGTTGCGCTGGATATATATCTGTCAAATATAGTCCGTAACTGAGCTATTATGTTCTACTTACCTTTTGCCGCTTCCTACTGGGGCCATCCTCCTCATCCTCCTCGTCTTCATCATCATCATCCTCCTCTTCCTCCTCCTCGTCATCGTCATCCTCACCAATGACATTGGCAGCCTAGTGAATAGACCATAAGTACAGCCCTCCGTACGAAGGAAGCAATCACCAACCCTGCCCATACGTGGATTCAGAGCACCGTCGTCGGGCATTTCCTCGTCCCCTCGACTATATTGGTCATAATCTTCAGGAAGATCCTCTGACATTGACGATTAAAGTCAGTTCTGAAGAGGCGCTATTGAACGGCAAACACCGGTCACAAAGGAATTACGTAATGAGCGAACAATCCACTCCGTTTCTCCACTCCTTCAAGAATCAACGAGAGGGTGACAGCAACATATCTATACCGCTGTAGTTGGATTCTTATTCTGGCTCATAGAAATATCCGGTAGCATCGGTCCGAACGCCAATGTGAAAGAGCTGATGCAGCGTGTGGCGCGAATGAGGAAGGACCTCGTCGATGCCACACCTTTCCTAGCCTCATACGACCAGCGACAGTGCGATGCTGTGAGGTGTGCGGTGCTCCACTTTTCGGCTCTGGATCTCATTTCTTGCAATTCAGCAACTCAAGACACTTGACCAGCAGATCCAGAGCATTCGTGAATCTGTGACGCCAAAATCCCGTTTCGCCTTCAAGCGTGTCAAGCCTCCCGTAAACAAGGAGTCTTCTCCTCCGATAGATGGTCCCTCCCCCTTAGAGACTACTACAATTACTGAGCCCAATGTCCCCTCCGCGAGTCCGACATCTCAGCTTTCGATATCCTATCGCAACAACGAAATATTATCTCTGCACTCCGTTGATAGCCGCGATGAAGGATTGCCGGCTTTTCGTCTCTCTTCATAGGCCATCTTGACTCGTGCGTGGTTGACCTTGTTCCTACACTATCCTCGGCCCCCGAAGCCGCCGCAACTTCCGACAAGTCTTCATTCCAAATTACCGCTCTGCACATTCGAAGTTTGAAGAACACCATTCTCCTTGCCCCTGTAATCCCAGGAAGCGTTCTTGTCCATGACTGCGAGAATTGTATCATCGCCGTTGGATGTCATCAAGTTGCGTCGGCGACGTCCTGATCTGTAGTCTAAAGCCAAGATGGTTTTGCGTCACTAATTCCCCTTATTCTCTTAGTTCCGAATGCACACTTCCAAGAACACTGACTTGCACCTCTACTCCACGTCCCGTCCGGTGATCGAACATTCGTCCGCGCTCAGATTCGCCCCTTATCCTACTTCTTTATCTCAGCCTATGATACATGTGAGCCGCACATATTATCATGAACTAGTGCCGCCCCTTCATTGTCCGGTATCAGTCATTGACCCCTAGTTTCAGAGCCAGTCCGAGAGTCAACATTATGCCGTGCAAGATTTCGACTGGATTAAACCGACGCCCTCCCCTAACTGGAATAAACTCGCAGATGTGGAGTCGGACGCGTTCAACAAAGCGGTGGCAGGGGCTGCTTTCGATGATACCCTCGAAAAGGCTAGTAGCAGAGATGAACGATTATCGGCATTACGAACATTACTCCCTGTTAAATCATGAATTCAAGCCACCCGCTTTGTGATAAGCCGTTTTGCTCATACAGGACAATGATTCATGTATCGATCAGGAACGTGCGTGGTTCGTGAAATGGAAATTACGGCTCAATTCTCATGAGCGCTCACACCTCATCATTTTGGCCCAAGGTTCCCCCTTCTTGCGGATAGGGAACAAGGCCGCGACCAGGGCAAAAACATTAGGTAATCGCTCCAGACCTCGCGATGATTTTGCAATTGTTACATGTGGCGCTGACCGTTTGATGGAACCCGCCCGACGGTCGCGCTCGCCCGAGTCGGATCATGGAACATGTGTCTGATCGGTGGCGGGACATATTACGAATGAGGATGATAAAGCCACGTACATCAACGGCACTGGAGTACCCGGGATAAGTCCCAGTCTTTGATGTTGGTTGGGACTGGGTTGCGTGGGGTGAAAGCGTCATTCGACCTCACCTCGGTCGACCATGTATCTAGCCAAGTCCACATTGGTTTCATCTTGATGGAGGCGCATTTCCGGATACTCGAGCGTTCCCTATCAGGCCACACAGGTGGAGGCCAATGATTGATTGATTGAATAAATGAATGAATAAAATGCCACCGAGACCCTCCTGTGGCTTAGGTAATAGTTCCGCCCGCCCTATGTGGCTTGGTGCAGTGTGCAACACGGCACCTCCACTACACGAAAAAGGAACAGCGGGTTGTGTGGGGCAAAATCAGGCAAGGCTATGTATGATATGAGGTTTCGGAACAGGAGATATTACTGAGATGGGGGCTTCAGGATCTCATTGAGTCTGGGTATCATTTAGGATGGGTGGGAGTGTGTATGTGTGTGGGGGGGCAGAGGGTTCTTAATTTGAACTGGCAAACCAGTTCCCCGGGCGGGGTGTGAACAGGAGTGAAAAATGTCAAAGATATATCATCAGCATGGCTCTCAAAACTGCGATGATAAGGGAAAAAAAAAATGGGCCACAAAATACAAACAACAAGAGCGCGCGATGATTCAGTTTTACTAGTGCTGTACTGTAAATAACCCCAGCACAAGCCGGTTGGGAGTTTCATTCGAGCTCTATTCTATTGTGAAAACATCCTAATGTCCTAATAGGGGTTTCACGATAAGCTCAAACGAACCAAAATACCATTTTGAGCGACGAATTAGTTTGTGTTTTTGGTACCATTTTGCCTCATTTTTGTTATCGTGAAAGACCTAATGTTATGCCGGTCTTATAGTACGACGTCATTCCCACGTTTGTCAATGGCATACGGATCAAGTTTAATCACTCATTCTCGGACCGGTCATTTTCACGAGACTGTGTATGAACTGCAGGGCCGGGTCGGCATCCGAATATGTACAGTAGTGCGCCTTGGGAGGTCCCCTCGGTGATCAACTTGTCATTCCCAGGAAGAAAAACGTGAGCGAGTGAGAGAGAAATCGGAAATCCACACACACACACCAGAGGGGGGGTCATACATAACAGAATTAAATGCCGTTATGAGGCGTTTCCCGAGGAAATAAGGGCAAACGTACTATCAGTGGAAAAAGGTCCAGGACACACCAAGTGTTTGGATCACATGACTTTGTTGTTTTGTTTTGTAGACGTGTGTCGGGGGCAATTTGCATCCGCGCAGAGAGCGTGCTTCTATAAAGGTCGTCGTCGAGCCTCGTCTTCCCTTCTCCCCAACCACCACAACCACCACTATCTCAACACTCCAACTAACTCTCATCAATCAACAATGTCTGGACGCGGAAAAGGTATGTTGATGCACCAGCACTTGAGCTATATGTGCTCACTACCACTGTACAGGTGGAAAGGGTCTCGGAAAGTAAGTACATCCATAGACTGGATACAGCACTCGTTGCCAATTGGTGTCCCAGGGGTGGTGCCAAGCGTCACCGGAAGATTCTGCGCGACAATCATTCAGGGTATCACCAAGCCAGCTATCCGTCGTCTCGCGCGTCGTGGTGGTGTGAAACGTATCAGCGGCCTTATCTATGAGGAGACGCGCGGTGTTCTGAAGATCTTCCTCGAGAGTAAGCCGCGCTACTTTGAATGGTTCGTAGTGTAAGCGTTTGACCCCATTTTTGGGTAGATGTCATTCGGGATTCTGTTACGTACACTGAGCACGCGAAGCGCAAGGTGTGTAGATTGGTGCAAGTGCTTCTCCCAGTCGCTCACACCGCTCTTCTCCAGACTGTGACCGCATTAGACGTTGTATACGCCCTCAAGCGATCGGGCAAGACGCTGTACGGTTTCGGAGCATGAGTAGGGGTCATCCACTAGGTTGCTTGTTCTGTGCCATATACTAACGCGTGGCATACAGGATCCGGAGGGTGTTTTTGATTATTTCTTTTACTCCATATCGTTATGTACCTGTGCCTTGTCATTTATACTGTCCAATAATATGTCGGCCTCGGGGCGGATGCCGATATCCGAAGTCGGTGGGCGCTCTGCTTCTGCCGTCGCCGTCGCGTGCGGGAGGCTCTATCAGCCGCCGGGTCGGCTGGGGGCGTGGCTGTACTGTTGCAACACTTATCTACCTACTAGGGCGTATGTACGCAATATGTACACATGGCAATATAAAAATACGCCTATTCAAGCAATAGACTTTCCAATCTTAGCTATCCTTCTCCTCTCCCTTCATTGCGCTTCCGCAGTTGCCCCATTGATTCAATCGCTAGCCGGCCGGAGGGGAAAGGGCGACATCGCTAAGTGCAGCTCTGTCCCCACACTTTGGGCCAATAATTTTAACTCATTTACCTTGTGTGTGGCTATATCTATCTATCTATCCATCTCTGTCTATCCTATCTATTGGTTATTACGGGTGACGCAGTCTCCGCTTCGGCGGCGGAAAACGGGGCGGGGGGAGGGATGGGAATTTGCGCCCCCCAAGATCATGCCATGCGTCGGCACCTCAGGGGGCAGGATGGGGAGGCTCGGAGGATTTGACCCTGCAAGATCGATATCGAGGCCAACTTGGCAGATACCTTTCCAGTACCGTAGACTAGAACCCCCCATCCTTGATTCTTTTGCGGGGGCTGTGGGACTGATGGAGCAAATTCTTCCCAAAAGAAGGAAAACCAAAAAAAAAAAAAGATTCCGGGCGCGCATAATGCGGGGACATCCTATTAAGGTTCCCCCTCCCCCCTTTCTCCCAAGCATAATATAATCGTACACATGTCACCTACTCCCAAAGCACACGTAGAAGAGGAAAGAAAAAAAGAAAAATCCAGTGCAGAATAATGTAAAGAGGTGAGAAATGCAAGCCGGGGGGCGGTTGAGAAAAGGGCGGGAATCATGACGAGGAACTGGAATACAAGATCCGTGGGGAAATGAATCCCCACGGCCTCGATCAACAGGATTGAATCAGTCGCTAAGTTCGTCGGGGCTGCACGATCTCGAGGTGGTGGAGACAGGACGAAGGGAAGGGGGTAATGGTTGTGAACCACGGGATGGTATATGGGTGCGGGTCGAGTCTTGTCCCCAAATCATAAGGGGCCTCCTTTTGCTCGAGGACTCATCCGAGGCCTCTTTCTTGCTGCGAGGGGAATAAGAACGCTCTTGGTCCTCGTCCTCATCATCCTGATCCACCTCCATATCATCAGAAGCATGAGGCGATATACGCCGGAGAAGAGGGACCTTGGGGGACCCGGCGGGTGGAGGTACCAGGGGAATCTCATTGGGCGGAGATGGTTGCTGTCCTGGCTCCCCGGGAATGTTCCTGATCTGTAGACGTTTCATCCGTTTGCGACATCTATTAAAGATCATGAGGATTCGAATCCAGGACCCCTGATGAAAATGGCAACGCACCGATCGCAAACTGTCCCCGGTCCTTCGGGACCCTGGTGTCCAGACGTCAATTACCTGTTGCCATCAGCGGTGAAAGAGCGTATGTGGACTCACAGGCCCCCATTTCTCAATGCATCGCCCGTCGCGATACCTCCCAATTTGCCCACACTCTCTGCAGATACGTTGGCCAGCAGAGTTGACGAGGATGGCGCCAGGCTGCTTGCGGGAGCGGATGCCTTGCAAGGCAACGGGCTGGTTTTCGAGAGTTGATGACGGCGGTGCTGGCTCGGGGTATCTGGCCGGCGGCGATCCCCGACGTGAGTGCGGTCCTGAAGATCGGTCGTTACGAGGAGATGACGATCGAGTCAGCCTGGGCCCTCGGGTGTCCCGAGTCTCGCTGCGTGGGCTTGGGACGCCGTATTCATACCGGCTAGACGTCGAAGGTGGGTAGGTGCGCGAAATTGTCTGATTATGGGGGGCGGTTGCTGGGCATGCTTTTGTGGCGGTGGGTACAGCTCATCACGGGAGTCGTAGGCCGCCTGTCGGTCTCGGCGCTCATAAGAATCGTGATAGTCGTGAGAATGGGCCTGGTCCTCGCGACCCCTGTGAGGTAAATCATGGGGTGGCATCGGGCGCGGGTGTGGTGGCAAGCGTGATGATATCGAATTGTGGCGTGCGAGTTCCCCATTCGTCGGGGCGTAAATATGGCGGTCCGGGGTAGGGTAATTGTCGCGGGGAGCTCCTCGAGGGAATCGATCGTCGGTTGGGTCATCGTAGCGTAGACGAGTGCCGGGTTGGTCAGGGCCAATGAGACGACGCCCAGGGCCAGCATCAGGGGGCGGGTGGTTTATGGCACCGAGTGGGGCGGGAGTCGAATGCGCTGTTGATTGGATCAAGATGGGGCGAAAATGGTGTCAAATGAAAGACTGCGAAGAGCGGGTTTAATTAAGGTGGCACACCTCATTCTCATCGAAACCGATGCGGTGCTGGGGACCTGTTCTGTGTCTGTCATCGAGAACAGGTGGTGTGAATGGAGGAGATATGGTCTCTGGCTGTCCAAAGGGATGAGGAATTGGACAGCGTAGAACTTGGGCTCTCGACCTACAAGACCCGTTCGTGGGGTGAGTGCATCGGGTGACAAACCCGCCTGTCGGCTCAACCATTGTGAAATGGCCGTGGCGCTCGCTAGGTGCATATGGAGTGCCTTGAGCGCATCGAGGTTGGCCATGGCGGATGACCAGGAAGAGGGAGGGAGGGGAAATCTAAATTTGTGATGGAAAGCGTGGACCTTTATAGAGTTGTTTTCCTGGGAGAGTGAGATACGGCGGTTGCCGCGCGCCTTTGGATTTCGCTGCCGGCGGTGCACTGAAAGTGTGCTCGAGATCAGAGGGAACTCTGGTGGCTTGAAGCGTAGGTGTTGGGCTGTCCGCCCCCGCGATGCAAAGTCACACATCGCCCGGAACACGTTTCCACTCACACAAAGGGCGCACAGGGATCAAGATCTCCGTTGCCAGCGGCAGAGTGCACTGCGACGTCGCCTCACTGCGGCGCATGGGCGTCGCTGGCAGCCATTGAGGCGCCTCGGTGGTGTGTCTCAGTAGCGCCTCCCATTGGGCCCGCGGAGCCAGGGTCGTCTTCATGGGATGAAGCTTATGTCATATTATGTTTCCCGACGGTTTCCCCGCCCTGATTACAGGATCTTTTTTATGTTTATGTAGATTTCGCTTGTGATGTTGCGCGGCCTGATTTGGCGCAGCGGTATTCAATTGTGCACCGACACCGCCGCCACACACTCGCAACGCCGCATCACTATTTCCGTTCATATCGTGGGCGTTGGGAGGGGGAAACCAAGAAAGGGATGCTCTTTCAGGCTAGCCTCGATCCTACTCATCCGATTATTCTCCTTTTGTCACAATTCATTTTTCTCCAAACCGTAGAGCTTTGCATTCATCGCGAATTTTAGTCATTTCGGGCCGGCACCTCGACACCGCCCAATCGCCCAGGCGCTGTAGAACCACACGCTTGCGCGTTCTTGGATGCCGCGTTGTGGTTTCGGATGAAAAGCATTGGGCGCCCAAACGGCGCCACAACCAACTGTGCGATGCCTATTATCATCCGTGTTTGGGGCGCGCTCCAGGAGATATCGGATGACGGAGACCCTGTATCTTATCATGAATGACAATTCAGACTCAATTCTAGTGAGCTTCCCCATTCAATCGCCCCTCGAATTGACATCCAGGGTTGCATTCTCCCTCCTCCATGTTCCCTCCTTGACCTTGTTAGCTTGATATTTGTCTCAGTGGCCCCCGACTGCGCAACGATGACAAACTCAACACCGGGTTTTGCCGGGTGCAAACTAATGGAACAATATGTAGGAATCACCTATAATCTCTACTTTTGGCTCTCCCAGACCTTTTGGTGATATTCCCACATCCGGAAATTCTTTTCTCAATATCCGACTCTAGCTCAACCCAATATTTCACCATGGTTTCAACTGAAATAGCATTTTTGCCCTTTTTTGGGAGTCTGTTTTTTTCTGTCTGTTCGAGACCCTGATGGTGGAGGCGCCTCCGACAAATCATTCCTTACATAATAATATGACGCCGGCGGTTTCTCCCTTGTTCCCTCATTCATTTATTTTGGGGGCATCCAAGAGTTCAGGATGAGCACGAACGTGAATCCTTATTCTGACCGTGTCATTCTTCCCATATTCGCACTCATCTCTATATGTAACACGGCCATGTGTTCATTGTTG
Source organism: Hydnum rufescens UP504 (assembly GCA_014904985.1). Classification (NCBI taxonomy): domain Eukaryota; kingdom Fungi; phylum Basidiomycota; class Agaricomycetes; order Cantharellales; family Hydnaceae; genus Hydnum; species Hydnum rufescens. The sequence continues at coordinate 201,388 of MU128945.1, read as the reverse complement.
TTGTGCTGTGTTGTGTTGGCGGTTGCGTGGCGGAGCGAGACAAAAGTCCGCCCCCCCTTGATACGGTTACATCAAATGAAAATTTGAAATTAGCCTTCAAACTCCGAAATCATGCGCTTTCAAGTGATGGTGATTACGAAGGGCTTTGAGAAAACACCGAGAGTTTTTTGTAATTAATTTTTTTGTTCTTTTTGTGTTTTTGAATTTTTTTTTTGAAATTATCTCCGCGCCCGTATTTAGGAGTCGGCTGCTTTGCCCGAGGGCGGGCGACTAGTGAAGAAGAATAACCTCGAAAGACCATACGGTGCGCACGTGGATTTACCCCCTTGTTTTTTGTTTTTTTCTGGACATAATTTGAGTGCGCAGTGACAAGTACGTGGGGGGGCGGGGGGGCTCGACGCCTAGGAGGATGCGATGCGGTGCGGTGCGAGATATATTCGCCTCTTATTTCCCTCCTAAATTAACCTGAGTGTAATAACAAAGAAAGGCGCACAAAGGAGGTGATTAATGCGGAGAAATGAAACCACGCTTGGCGCCAGATCTCATAGATTACTCATTGACACGCAACGTTAGAGATCAGAACTAGTGCTTTCCGGGCCAGCAGCCAAGGCAACCACAAGCGGACAAAGGCCGACTAGTGCCTTCAGACAAATGTTCGATTGGAAGAGGCGGTGAAGAACGACACCCGTGCCTTTTCCCAAGAAAGGTCTAGTGGTTTTTTTTTTCTTTTTTCCTTTTGAGAGGGGGGCGGAGGGGGAGGGGGCAGGCAAAGTGCTCAGATCACCCTCGCCTGACTTGATCCTTGATTCGGCCAATTGGGTTGCAGTTTTGAGAATAAGCTTGGCCATTCGCGTACTTATTTTTTTCCCAGCTTCATACACCCACGGTTAGTTACGGTACTAGACATACGCACAACATTGCGCAACTTTACCCTGCATGGTGATTTGAAACGCCACGTGTAAAATCACATTTCGCGTGCGTGTGGTGTGCTGTGGGCGGACTCTTTTGGCAATGACATGGACCATTAAAGATTCTTGAGATGCAACCCTTCGAGCGAGCCCTTCTGAACATGCCATTTCCGCATTTTTCAGGGAGATCACTTGGAAGAAAGATATCCAGTGAGTGTCAAGTCACGTGAGACAGCGCTAGCCCTTACCGGCGCTTGGATACGATTCTCGGAAGGGACCGCAGAGTGATCCCGACATTTATGCAAGGCGCCACAGCACCGCATTCTTCTGTATCTGGTAATAGAACATTGAAACAACTCACCATTCGTGTCGGATAAGGACGGCCCCCCTCCTCAATCGGGTGGGTGCGACATTTATGAAGCATGCCAGGTTGCCTCAATGGGTCCAATCGCTGGCCAGAAATATCGATGTTTGTCCGCCTAGCGGAAAGCACCCAGGAAAGGAACATGTCAGATATCTGTCGCACCTGACTTGGGACCCAATGAAGACTATTGTGTCCCACCACCAGATGCAAAAATTTGGACCATTCGGGCGTGCATGGTCAAGACAAACGGCAACTCGTTCGTGTGTTCGCTCCCCACCCAATTTTGCAAAGCCGACACCCTGCGCGCGCAGACACCCCTTACACTTACCGTACGCAATGCACGAACTATATATCGTGCGATTCTCTGCCCGCAAAGATTGTACCTGTACTGTATTGCGATGATCTGGCGGGAGGCCTTCGGGTCGGCTCCTCGGCGTCCGCCCGTATCTTGACCGCTATCCATTGGATCTTTTAGTCCCGTTCGAATCTCCGAGGAGATTCCGCGCGCATCGTAACGGCCTCCCCGGGGGTACAGTACCTGCCCTGCGGGGGGATGTCGGGAAAAACAAGTGAATAACAATAGCTCGGAAACGAGGGACCGAAAGAAAGAAAAAACCCAAAAAAAAAACTCTGGCCGTATTACAGTAGGTCCTCCGCCCACGTTGACGGCGAGGCGCCACCGAAAAGCATTCCACGATTGGCTTTTTTTTTGCATTCTTTTTTTTCTTTTTTTTTCTTCTTTTCTTGAGTTTCCCGTCAAGAATGTGGTCTCCGAGGGGATTGTGGCTTGCCTCGGAATGCAGGGCAGTCCAATCGCCACTAGTCGTTCAGGTTCGCGGTACCGCAAGGGCCCCCCTTCCACCCACCCACCCCCAACCCCCATCCTCTCCCGTCCGCTGAAAAATATTCGGAGATTGTGCGTACCTGTGGGAGGCGTGGTCTCCAGAAATTCTTCAGTATAACCACAACGACGAGGAGGACGTACGAGAAGAAGCTCTGGGTTCGAATCGAGGATCCACCGCGTACGCGTCCTCACTTACTTACTTGGCTGGGAATTGAAAAACGCGACGCGACCCTCAATTTTAGTATGTATATATCCTTGGTCAATTCTACTTACGCCACACCCACCCCCTGAGCTAGCTAAACACCTGTTGTGCAGGCATACAGGTAGATAGCCCTGACTCCCTGAGTGGTCCTCATCGCGATCGATTCTCAGGCGGCGCTCTGTGCGTGTTGTAGCTTGTGTTGTAATGGGATTTTGGTGTTCATCCCGCCGCTGCGCCAGCTAATATTTGCATTGTGTCTGTTTTTGTTTCGGCTGGGGATCCCAACCGACCGACTTGTACTTGTGAACTCGTGATTGTTTATTTATGCCTTCCCTTCCTTAACCTATACCCTGTGTTTCATCAATCAATTTCAGATATATAATATACTGTGCCTGCAGGTGGTGGGGCTTCGTGCCTAGGGCCACAAAGATGTGGATCTCTGTCTTCTCCTTCCTCATCATGCTCATAGATTGCTTTGATACTCCCCAACTCCATACATATGCATATGTATATATACTATATACGATCTGATTTCCCTGCTCTCAAACACCCATACAGCACTCTTGGGGTCGCATTGAAATAATCAGGGAAAATCACGTACACTGGCTGGCGCAAAAACGACAATGATCCGAGGGGTTACGCTTCCCTTATAGCCTCAGATCCCGCGAATTGCTACAGTACGTATCGGCGGGAGGTATATTTGTATACTAGTATATTTATATCCACGTTTTTACGGCCCGCCCGGCGCGCAGGTAGTGCAGTGCTGAACCGCGGACGAGCATCCCAAGTTCGCGCGCGCAGTTCACGGTTCATTATGACTCGCGGTCCCGAGTTAACACAGCGCCACCATCTATATCTTTCGCTTCGCGCTCAAATTGCCCCTCCCCGTTCGATCTCCCTCGAGCGATATTCGTCTAATTGCACGGTTCTCTCTCTATCTCATCTGGGAGACTGGGTCAAGAAGGACCATGGCTAATGGGTGCGGGAGATTCTATCCTAGTCGACTTGTGGCTATCAGCAACCAGGGGATCCCATGGACCTTGAATGAGTCCAGAGCCTGGACAAAGGGAGAGCACCATCGAGAGTAATCTCATTAATAAACTAAACAATACAAATCTAGTACAACACTGCCCCAGAACTCTTAACCAAACGTTTGACTCTGCACCAAAGCAAGTGAGCAAACCATCCGAACCAAAACCAAAACCAAAACCAAAAAAGGGGAAGATACTCACTGAACGAGCATTACGTTTAACCTTGGACAGCCGCCACTCGTCTGGTTTCTCGTACTGAACAATACGTTGTGAGTAAAGCCGGCTCCATGAAAACGCGAAGGAAAAAAAAAAAAGACATACTTTATTAAACAGAGGCTCGATCTTCTCTTGCTTCTTGCGTTTACTGATCTTGTTCGCATCCGCAACTTTGAAGAACTGCGGCGCCACTTCCACTAGCCATTTTGGTTCTACTGCCGTCACAGTATGGCAGTATTCCCGAGTGGTGAGCAAGAGTTCATGGTAGATCACCCATTCCGGATTCCGGTTGAACAATGCAGAGGATGGGTGAATGTAAACGGGCGTTCCCTCTACGAGAGTCTTGTACCCTTCCTGCGGATCCTTTTTCGCTGCATTCCGGAAGAATCCAGAACATATCGCCCGCCGGACTCGGTTGTAGTCCTTGCCCGAAGATAAGATATCATGTTTGTATCTGTTAAAAAAAAAAAACTCGTTCAGTCTGCAGCACCCAACGACATTAGAAAACCGTCGCTTACCGATCCATGATCCCAAGCAGCTGCTTCCGAACGTCCTGTGCCCGCCGCATACTTCTTGCCTGGATGAAGTTCTCATAGCACCACGGATTCGAGAACTTGCTTGCCTTCCACCCATTGTATACAGTGAGCAGCGTAAGATGGTCCCCTTCTGGTTGATGAAATTTCGCCTTCTTCGAATCCGCCTGAGCCTGTTTTTCTTTCGGTCGGTAGAACACGCTCTGCACCGAAAGCATTGCGATGATACTCAGAATCTCCTCCGAGCACCCGAGATCGATGGAAGCGATAAGCATCTTTGCTTGCGGCGGCTCCATCGGAAAATCCGCCATTTTCCGCCCAAGGCGCGTGAGTAGTCCTTCGTCATCCAGTGCGGACAACGCGTAAAGTTGCTCTAGTGCTGTTAACAGGGTCTGCGCTGGTGGAGGGTCCATAAAGTCAAAATTGAGCAGGTCGTTGATCCCCATTGCCTTCAACATGAGGATCGTGTGGGCTAGATTCTGTCTCTGGATATCTGGAATTGGATTGGGCAGCATCTCGTTTCGATACGCAACTTCGGTGTACAGACGATAGCATTTCCCGGGACCCGTACGACCGGCACGACCTGAACGCTGACGAGCTTGGGCTTGAGAAATTGGCTACAAATAGTAATGAGTACGGGTTGAGCCAAGAAACACACTACCACCATACGCACTGTTACAACAAGAGAGTCCATACCCAATCGGGGGTCGTATGCATTCTGCTTGACAAACCCGGGATCGATGACATAATATATCCCATCGATAGTGATGCTCGTCTCCGCAATGTTGGTCGCGATGACCACCTTACGGGAACCCGGTGGCGCAGGGTCGAAGATCTTGGATTGCATTTCCGATGGTAGAGCAGAGTAGACAGGCAGGATGAGAAGCTGTGGCACTTGGGGACCTAAAGATTTCATTCGTTCGAATAATATCTCGCATGCCGTATCGATTTCTTCCTGCCCTGTTAAGAAGAGAAGGATGTCTCCCGGAGGCTCCGAAAGATGGATCTGCATGATAGTGATGAGGGATGCGTCTAGATAATCACTCTCTGGCTCCTTGGTATATAGGATTTCGACGGGGTATGTTCGTCCAGGGATCGTGAAGATGGGACAACCAAAGAAGTATTTTGAAAACTTCTCCGCATCCAAAGTTGCGGACGTAACGATCAATTTCAAGTCTGGTCGCCGTTTCAGAGATTCTATACAGAGACGAGGAATCAGAATTATTTACGAATCAAATGACAAGCTCTAGCTCACTCTTCAGCAGACCAAATAATACATCGGTCGCGATGGTACGCTCATGTGCTTCGTCCAGCATGACGACAGAGTACGCACTAACGTCTGGGTCGATGAGACACTCTCGCTGTAGCATACCGTCCGTCATATACTTGATCCGCGTCTCTGGGCTGGTGCAGTCCTCAAAGCGAATGGTATAGCCGACTTCTTGTCCCAATCTACAACCGACTTCTTCGGCGACACGCTTCGCAACAGACATGGCGGCTACACGCCGGGGTTGTGTGCATCCGATTTTTTTCTGGTCCGCGTATCCAGCTTCAGCAAGATATTGGGTCATTTGGGTCGTCTTTCCGGAACCAGTGTCGCCGACCACAATAAGTACTTGGTGCTAATGTTTTGTAATCGATATACTGAATCTAGAACGTATCATAACATATTAGACTTACCTCTCTAATAGCGTCCAACAATGGGTCACGCAGCTTGTATATTGGCAAGCTTTTCCGTTGATCCTGGATGCTGAGACTGGTGATTTTCCCGAATGTCGTCGCCTTGTTGAAGGTCTCTTGTTTCCATTGAGGGACTTCACCAGCCTTCTGACCTAATATATTCCCGCGCATGTCCTGGGCAAATACCTTGTCCTGACCCTGTGCCATGGGATCAAGCCACGGCGTGTTGAAGTCTCTGGCTTCTGAATCGGCTTGGTCGTTGACTTCTTGCTGTCGGAGTTCCCTCCGCTCCTTGGCAAGCGCCGCCCCAGCGAGAGCTGCACGATTAAGAGATCCATCAGGGGCTTTAACAATCTTGACTGGGCTCATCTCCAGCGTTTGTTTGGTCTGCCCGGCAAGGAATGGAGGTTCGTCCTCGCGAACTTCCACATCAAGTTCTTCTTCCACTTCTGCTTTCGCCATGGGTGAAGCAAAATCCTCGTCCAGATTCGGGTATTCAGAAGCATCGACAGCGCCAGACGCAATCAATTGCTTGATTTCCCAACGTTCAGGAGAAGTCAGACGCTTGGCAGATCGAACGGGGGTGTCATCGACTGATACCCCGAGGGGAATGGCATTGGTCCCCGAGGAGGAACGGGTGGCGTGTAATCGAGACTCTTCGAGCATCTCAGCCTCAGATTTTATCCGTAGGTGAGGGCTGAGATCCTCGCCGGTTCGTTGGTCAACATCTCGCATGGAAAGACTAAGTCGAGTTCCTGCTATGCTCATGACCTTGACCTTGACCGCTTGTCCACGAGTTAGTAGGTCGGACGCAGAATTGACACGACCGCCGCCAGCCTGAATAGATGATACATGACAAAGTCCTAACACATTTGTTTCAGAGGCGGAGGGTGCAATCATTATGGGACAAACTTACCCTCAACTCTCCCTATGACACCGTCTAGACCAATGAAGGCTCCAAAGTCCTTCAGACTAGATACCTTTCCATCGTAGATTTTATACAGCACAGGCTTCTCGTCGGGCCGATTGCGACCATTATCTATGTGTCGCCCCGACTATCATCACCGTACCCATTTCGTCCACGATGTGGACTGGGGCTCCGGTAGCGACTGGATCGACGAGGCGGGCTGGGCGAATCCCGTCGTCGTCGCTTAGGGGAGCGCTCCTCGGGTAAGAAGTCTCCGGCACTAGGGCGAGCGCGATCCCTTCTGTTCCCAACGTTTGCGAGTTGCGCCATGAGATCTTCGGCCTCCTTGGCTGTGGCGTCCTTCTTGCCGTCATCGAATTGGTCGGATGATTTCCATTCGGTGTCAGGGACAGCCAGAGCTGGGAACATCCTGCCTTTTCGTTCTTTCTCGGAGAGGACATTGTCCGTAGAATCGTCCTCTTTAACAGGCTTCTTCGATTTTTTGGCTGCAGTTCGCTTCTTATGCTTCGGGTGTTGCATTAGAATTAGACGATCCATGTTCTCGACAAACGAATCAGGGAAGTCAGCGCCGACATCGTGTAACTTCTGCTTGAATTCGGCCAAAGTCTTTGACTGGTCATGGAGGGCTATCACAAATTCTGCAAGTGTCTTGTCGTTCACGCCTATCAATTCGCTTGTGTGAGAGACGAAATCGCCAGAACTAAGCAAGTAGACCTACCGGTATGGTTGAGTATTTCCTGTGTGATCTTGTTCACTGTAGACAGAAGCTCAAGGTTGTACAAGTCATCCATACTTTCAGGCGAGAGACGGAAGTTGCCGAAGCCAACAACAAGACTAGGCGCCCTGAGTCCCCTGACGTGTAGGCAGCCCGAAGCAGTATATAAGAGCACCACCACCACCCGCAGCTATATTGCCTCGGCGCACATGACTGAGGTATAGCCCACTGCCTTCCCTTGCATATCAATCCCACTGACACATGTACATTGTTATCTGTCTAATATGTACGCATACACTGAGCCATATAGCCTTAGCGCACTCATGACTTAGTTCTGTGTGTACGATTTGTTATGGCGTCCGTAATATTTGCTATGGCATCTGTAATTTGGTTTGTGACTCCTGCTACGGCAGTGACAGCTTCAAGGACATCGCTGATCCTGTGTCTGTGATCCCGCGCTGCCCGGTTGGCCCAGTCGACAGCGTCACTAGTGGACATGAGAGTGGATGTCACACATATTGTCAATTCTCCGACTGTCATGTTCGTTTCAGTTTTCAAACGGACGCGTATCTCTGCAGGGATACTGTGCGTGAGCGTAGTCCTGTCTTCACATGAATATGAGGTTCACCTTCGTCTGTCGCGGAGAGATCCAGATAACACCATGCGACGATCCGCCCCGAATGCCCAAAATGGTGCTCGCACAAATCTATGGCCGCTCTGCACGCAGTAGTTACTGGAGTCACCATGCTGCGGAGAATGGGTGAATGAAGCGTGACCATGTATACGTGCCTGAACGAGACCTACAACTCTCCCCCGAAGGGGTCTTTCCATGCCACGGCGTTCTGTGTTGCCTGGATGTATGGTGATTTTGATGAATGAAGTCCATTGACAGTAGCAGGGGGCTGAATGGTGAAGTGAAGGCGATATGATTTCGACGTGCTTAGAAGAAGCAGGCTGTCACATCTAGCCTCTGTTGCGAGGCCAAATGGATTTGTTCGATGCAAATTTCTGGTCTCTGAGTGGACGGCATACCTGAAATATACACTTTGCGCATGTCCGCTGGGCACATCGAATCTTTGAATGCCATGATGTGCGAAAGCGCTCTGACTGATAAATTGTCCAGACGTTATAGATGATGGAATAGACGGTGGTGTGATGGACTGGCGCCCGGGAGGCGGAGATCAATCTCCCTAGTGCTTCTCCCGCACTATGCATTGCCATTTCAGAAATGGTTAATTGCCACGGGTATCGCTTAGACCTGGTCTGAAAAGGTAAGAGACCCATTTTCTCAAGGGTTTGACTTTTGAGAAGGTCTCGGGTCTGTCCCATAGTCGATGAGGTCGACAGTCAATTCTGAGTTGCGGACATAATCCCATGGAATTTGTGGCTATAGTCATCAAAATAGCGAAAGTGCGCATTGTGCATTAGGAATCGTCGGAACTACGAAGGTGGTAGAGAGTTTCGGCAGACGCCGTACGTTTCGGGTCCCCCCACAGTTAGATGGCTGACCGATCCCCTATTACCTGCCACGGTCTGGAATCTGCTTAGATTTTAGATACGTGAGGCTCATCCTGATTTTATTGCAGTGCTCGATTCTACTTTAGGCCAACCTGGGCGGGATATTGGTATATTTCTTGAACACTTTGATTTCAGAGTAGGGAAATTCAACTTGCTAGGCAGGGGGTAAGACAGAGGGAAGTAGAGTCCTCAGACTTATCTCTGACACAGTATGGAGCAGTATAACCGATGCAGATGGAAGATGCAACACACTCCTCCAACCAAGTCAATCGCTTAAAGCGGGGATGTATAAGATGACCTTCCAGACTGGTGATTATTTCGTCGCCACGAAGCGAGAGTCGTTCTATCCCCTGGTCGAGGTGTGTAATCCCTGTTTCTGGGTCTCTCCTTTGATGGGTCCTAACCTTTGATTATTTCTGCAAACACACCCTTAAGGTCACGTTCCACGTTGCGAAAGCTGAAGATCATTACCATATACCCCTCCTTCTCAGTCCTTGGTCGTATACCACTTATCGGGGAAGTTGAGCGCCACACTGGTCCACCTAATGTATTACCGTAATTTGGCCTCAATAAAGACCTTTAAGGGAGACGAGAGGATTATGCATCGTTCGTATTGACAGGACAATGAGGGCACAAATTGCGATATGGACTAGCCAGAGTGAGGTGTAACAGTGGTATTAGATGTGCGTTGACGTTATTGTGTCTCATCGGGCCGCCGCAAGGGCACGATCGTAGACCTCGCCTTTCACAGAGCCACCCTTGAGAGAATTCTTTACATTTCGTACGAACCCTTCTCGGTCCCTCCGCAGGTCCTCGGCCGCTTCTGCATCGGATACAAGTGTGGGTTAGGATCCATGCAACGAGAACATCAATAAGACGCGCCTTTATTGAGCGGATCGTCCGCATTTGGTTCCAAGAAAAGATACTGTAGCCCAACCATGACAGTGTTGAGGTTTAGCACGGGCTTCCAATCCTCGCGCAGAATATTCAAGCAAACATTCCCCTCCAGATCTACGTTGGGGTGATATATCTATCGGGTGATAATAGCAAGGTATAATCCAAATACTGGGCAAATGGATGTGTCTTACCTTGGGGATACATTTGACTTTTGGTGGGTCATGTGGATAGTTCGTGTTGATGTTGAATGAGAATGAAAATGAACCCCCCTGATACATCCCTATCAACCTCGTGTTAGCTCATGAGGAAAGCAGATGGCTCGTGGTGACTCACCTTCATCAGGGGTGATCGTTAGAGTAAAGTTGAGCAAGTCTGCTGGGTCGGGGAAGTCGGTCTTCATCGTGCTCGGCAGGTCGAGTTCAGTCAAGTCTGACCAGAAGCCAATATCAGTCTGGACGCTAGTCTTGCCTCGAGGCAGACGCCCATCGAGAACATGCCTTTCTGAACGCGTATCTGTGCTGCACTCGTCTTGGGCTTTTTCTTTGCAGCCGCATCCTCCGATTTCTTCATAGACCAGATCTGCGGACGAAGGAGTGAGCAAGCATGGACAGTACCGGATAACTACAGCATAATGGGGCAAGATATTCAGTATGGAACAGGTTACCTTGATCATGATGGAAGCTTGTATGGGAAATAAGAGGGGTAGGAGGGATACAAGGGGAGCAGCACGACTCAGGCGCGCCGCTGGTCTTCTAAAATTTGGGAATGAGTAGAACGGAGCTTGCCGGCCTCGCAAGCTATGATTGACAAGACAGCAGGGATAACGGAGCAGACGACAACAAAGGATGAGGAAATGCCACCAGCTCCTCCGCACGCGGTCGAGGGTGAAGCCGACGATGACGATGACGATGACGATGTAGCGGCCCCTGACATCGGAGGTGCGTTTACACACTTTCATCCTATATATCGCGCCATTCGACCCGGTCACCGTCACAGGCGAAAAGAAGAAGAAGAAGAAGAAGAAGTCAAAAAAGAAGAAGGCTGCCGCTGTGGTACAGAGCGACCCACCAAGAGTCGGCTTATCTAAACTATTTCCGAATGGAGTGTACCCTGTTGGAGAGATTCAACGAATACAAAGACGAGTGAGAAATGCTTCGACTTGTTGATTCTCCAAGTTCACCTCCATTAATGTCTCCCTTGCTATTTAGTAACTCCTTCAGGACGACGTCCGAAGAGAAGCGGTATATCGAGCGAGAGATCGAAAATAATCCTGAGACGACGTACTCTTCCATTCGTCGTGCGGCCGAAGTTCATCGTCAAGTCCGTGCACATGCAAGACGAACTATTCGACCCGGAATGTCTATGACAGAAATTTGCGAGAATATCGAAAATGGCACGCGCGCGTTGGTGGAAGAGGATGGCTTCGAGGCTGGTATTGGCTTCCCCACGGGTGTCAACCTTAACGAGTGTGCAGCGCATTTCTCTCCTAATGCAAACGACAAAACCTGTGCGTCTACAACCCTTTCGCAAACCGAATACCCCTATTCGATTTTAATGCACTACTCAAAGACTTGAAAGAGGGTGACATAATGAAGGTCGACTTTGGCGTACAAGTGAAAGGACGGATTGTTGATTCTGCCTTCACTTTGTCGTGGAATCCGGACTATGAAAATTTGATCACAGCAGTGCAGGAAGCCACGAATACCGGTGTTAGGGCGAGTGAATATGTCAACCCTGGAAGGCTCCACACGCTTAACTCGCTCGTTCTGTGTCATGATAGGAGGCTGGAATCGATGTACGATTAGGGGAGCTGGGCGGGAAAATCCAGGAAGTTATGGAATCATACGAAGTCACCATTGGGACAAAGACGTATCCAGGTGCAGCACGTCATTATCTATGTCAAAATATTGTTCAGCTCACACCTTCAATGTCATCCAGTGAAATCTATTGAGAACCTTACGGGTCATACCATCGGTCTGTACCAAATTCATGGGGGGAAGGCTGGTAAATCCGTGCCCATTGTGAAAACAAATGATCAGACGAAGATGGAGGAGGGCGAATACTTTGCTATCGAAACATTTGGAAGCACTGGGAGAGGGCGAGTGGCTGAGAGCGTGATTGTGTTTGTCCAAATTCTATATCGCGTCAGATCTAACCATCCCTGCTCCTAGGGCGAGTGTTCGCATTATGCCAAGCTTCCTGATGCACCACGCTTGCGAAAGTAAGGCTGACTTTCGTCTTCCTACTCAAGGGATGATTCACTTATAAAGCATGTCTTAGGGACACTCCACAATCGGCGCGCACGCTCCTTGAACACCATCAACAAACACTTTGGGACGTTACCATTCTGTCGGCGATACCTTGATCGAGTTGGCGAAACATCGTACCTCTATGGGGTGAATTCCAGTTTCTCTACTCTTATATTCGTAGTTTCTCATACGTTCATGATCCCTCTAGCTGCAACGGCTGATCAAAGATGGTATCGTTCACGACTATCCGCCACTGAAAGATCAACCTGGTTCTATGACTGCTCAATTTGTGAGTTCCCAGAGGATTTTATGGCAAAGCACGTCGTCTTATATTCAATATTTGGATTTAAGGAGCACACAATTTTACTTCGACCCACCGTCAGTTTTCCCTGTTATTCATTTGGTGTCATGTGAATTTTCTCTCACTATTTGATCTCCATTTCCTAGGTCAAGGAGGTAGTTAGTCGTGGCGAGGATTACTAGGGGCTGTACCACCGATTCAAAGAAACCTGCATGCATTTCCTACTCATCAACATGTGCTTCCGTCACCCTAGCGTACAACTGCTGTAGTTGATTCTAAGCGGTAGGCATCTGACGGTACTGTGGAGTGATCCAACCGTGTGTGTCCGCTCGAGGAAGATCGTGATTGCTGATATACCTCCCCGGTATTTAATTTTGAACTACCCCATTGCGCGAGCCGGATGTGTTCACTAATGAAAATCTATCCCATGCCGGCAATTTGTGAAGGTGAGAGCTTAGGCACATCCTGACTCTAGAGCATGGAGAAGCTGGGTGAAAGTTGATGCTATATATTGGACTTGGCAAATAAAATCGTTTCGCGACCAAACGTAGAAGAAATGCCCGCAGCCGTCTTATTTATGGAACCCAAGCGCTGATCGTTTATTCAATGAAGACATTTAATGTCATGGTATTCCGCAGCCGTTCGTCCAATTTTGAAATAAATAACTGGGTTTGATGATGGACAATGCGTCGCAAGCACGCATCCGGGGCAGGCAGGCTTTTGCCAGCCAGCCAGCCTCTACAGTATATAAGCACGGCCCCAGGAATCGTTAGTACATTCATACAAGAGACATGTCATTCATCTGCTGTAAGCTCTCCAAATCAACCATCAAGAGTAGGGTCGGCCCTTGATAATCGACAGAATTAGGCCCTGAGTGGCTGAGGGAATCCATGTGAAAAAAAGAAAAAAAAGAAAAAAAAACCTAGAATCTGGCGAAAGATTCTTGATTCTTTCAACCGCTCAGGCTCTGTAGTTCTTGAGAAAAGGAAGCAGAAAGATGCACCTAAGAATATTAGTCCTGCAGGGGGATGTACTATCTGGAATGCCAGGAAATGGGTGTCCAATGATATCATATTCTGAAGTGAAAAACTCTGTATGTAAGGGCCTCTATTCTATGGCCCAAATCTACGAACCGCGACTCTAGATGCACAAGGTATCGACGGTAGTGTGGTAGTGTAATCGCAAAATGAACGCCCCCTCCCCCCCATGGCTAGGCCAGAATAATGAAAGCTTAGAAACGACTGAGATCGCGCCCAAAGACCCAATTCGTGAACCAATACCATGGTATATTCAGCCTTACCAAAGGACGAAACAGAAAGGGAAAGGGGGGGGAGGTTAGCTCGTATCGAGGAGTCGAAATCGAAGCATAAAAACGGATAGTGCAAGGGAAATGGAACACGTACATATTTCGGGGACTCGCCATGGAAACATATGTAGAGCGCCACAACAACCAAGCGAGTCGACTAGGGGTGATTGGTGTGAGGAAGTCCAGAGGTAGGATGTATAAATGTAATCAATGGTTAGGACAATTCACGAAAAATCCAAGGAGAATAAGAGGGACGCACCCTCTAACTTTGGTTTGAGGACCCGATTCTACCATGCTACGATCATATATCGCGTTCCTGCACCAAAAGAAAGAAGTCGACGTCTAACTGCCTGACCCTCTACTACTAGAAAGGAGAGGGAGGAAAGATAGGCTGTTGCAATCGACACATACCCATCTCCAACATATGCGAGGTTACCCCTTGATGCGAATTTGAATTCTTCCGTTTGCTCAGCCCCTATATTGAGTGTTTTAACGAGGTACTGCATTACAATCACGATGCACGTTAGTAAAAAAGGCAGTATCGTCATACTGGCTACAAAAGCCGAAACCAGCGGAACGTCGAGTGCGAGCCACCGAGAGGCTTGGCAAGGATCGAAAAACAGAGAAAGTGAACGTACGTTACCCATCTGACTAGCGACCTGTGCTGTAGCGGGTAGAGGAGCAGCAACAGGATTGCTGCGCCCTTCCCGCATCACTGTCCCGACCGCATCGCCTATGGCCCAAACGTTTGATAGAGCTTCGCCTGTCTTGGCATCCAGAACGTGTAGGTGTCCGTCCGTCACGAGCCTATGTGCAGGGGTGGGTTCAAGAGCTTAGAAATCGGAGGGCAATCACCCACCCCACGCTAACTCGGATGGAAGGGTGAAATAGGAAATACTCACGAGCCCTTTTTGGCACACAATTGAAGTTGTCCGGCGAGAGTCGAAACCAGAGGATTTACCGCCAGACCTGTACTCCAGACGCACATACCAAACGGTACTAAAAAAATCAATTTGTCAAAAAAACTAGTCCAGGAGTAGAAAAAAACATGATTGAAACATACCCCATCCTTCTTTGTCAACCTTGAGGCTAAACTGCAGGTAGAAGCGAGATGAGTGCAAGGAAACCAAGAGGAAACGTCCCTTTGATGAAGAGACCTACAGGTTTAACTTCTTCCACTCGATGATTTTTCTTCACGTGTCTTCATTTTCGTTAGGAAATCAGCACATAATCATACTGTAGGTAGAAATTGACGCACATGCCCTTTTTGGCGAATCGATGCGAAGCATATTCAGCTAAACTCTTGTCGAATGCGCTTAAAATCTTATCGCCAGTCTTAACAAGGACCGTTATTGTGAATGACCGCAAAAACAGGCAAAAACAGGTATAAGGACTCACTTCATAGATGGTGATCCGAACGAACTTTATCAATTCAGGGTAATGTTTTCGCATGTCAGTCGTACAAAGATCGTGCAATTCTGCAGCGAATTCCACACCCTAGCAAGGCAGAGTATACGGAAATTCAAATCAAAGTAAGAATACAGAATGGTAAAGAAGAGCAGGACCAAGACTGACCGTAGGACCTCCGCCAACCACGACAAAATTTAAAAGTTTACGACGTTCGTCTTCGGGACAGTTTGGCTGGGAAGCTTGGGTGAAACCTGCGGAAATGAGATGGGAAAAGTATGGTAAACCAACACAGGGGAATGAGGATCACTGAAGTGGAAGGTGGAACTGACATTCGAGGATACGCATGCGGATTGCGCGAGCATCGCGGATGTCTTTTAAAAAGTGCACATATTCTTTCACACTAGGGATTCGGGAAGTGGGGCAAATAAATGATTCAGTTTTCGGGCAAGCAATTGAAGACAGACCCTGGGATCCCGAATGTTTGATTGTGTGCACCTACCGCGATCACAAGTTTGTCGAATTTGATAGTGAATGGTGGTGCACGAGGCGAAGGGATGGATGAGGCCTGGGGGACAGTAGGATCTGTCTCTGAAGTATATGCAGTCGAGGCATAGGGATCATCAGGGAGCGTCCAGGATGTTCCATAAGGGTGAGTCCTAGGGGTCTTTGAGGATGAAAGATGAGCTGAAAATCTCCGAACGTGAGTGTTGACAGGTGGACGAACACAGTGTATGGTATTATTCGAGAAATCTGAGAGACGGCCAGGGCGGGATTCAATGAGATTAGTAGAGGACTATTGATGAGGTCAGTGCATGAGCTTCCTACCTATTTTATCTGCCCACGCCTCGACAACAGTCTATGAGCAACGGTCAGAACAATCGTCACGATTTCGATGGAGGTACGCACAGATTGTGGAGAGAACTTGCGAACCTTGGACCAAATCAGCCCAAATTGATAGAAATGGGCCAAGAAGGATACACACAGATTCAATTGCCGTTCTAAATTCCAAAGTGCCCACAGAGGTTCCGGCAAGGAGGGGTGTCATATTGAAATACGAGCTGGGGCTAAGGAAGGCAAATATTTAGATAAATTAGCGATTCAACTCTGATAGAAAACGAAAACTTTGGTGTTACCTGATCAAGGTGACATCATATTTGGACTTGTTTATTCGTTTCAAGACGCTGAAACCACCCCATCCAGAGCCAACGATAACAAGTCTTTCCTTGAGCCGAGGAACGGCAAGAGAGGCAAAGGCAGAGCGCGGGAGGAGGGACATAGTTGTAATGGAGTAGGTTTGTGGTGCCATGTTATAGGGATTTGCTATCATGCGATAGCGATAGTTTGCAGGGAAACACGGGATGGGGTACCCGTTGATACCGAATCACCCCAATAGGGCCCCTGACCATTGGATTGGGCCAGGGTCGGACGGCTTTCCGCCAATCGCTGTGACTCCTTATCTGTATTTTTAGTGGCAGGAAGGTGTCACGTGGCTACGAACCAGTTTTTGATAAAGCGCTCATTTGCACTATGAGAGAGTCAAGGTTGTGTACCACTAGCAGGCCACCGACGCCCAGATGAAGTTTACATAAATCGCTATATATTCAAAATGGCCCTGGGAGAAAAATTATTAGCTCCCGGGATGGAGCTTCTGGGGGGACTGGAGGGGGGTTGATCGAGTATAAAAGGCCTCCCGAATTGTGAATTTCGCATGGCTGGGAGCCGCCACGGTAGACCTGTGAGAAGGCGGCGAAAATATAATGCTGGCTGCTGCGTGGTAGCAGTTGTGGTAGCCCGAAGCAACCGCCTAAGACCTATCGAGACACGCGCGAGCTCGCCTACATTTGAGGGGCACCCTGATAATAAGGCATATTATCCGGATGTTGGCTGAAGTCAAAGATTGAAGTCGTGCAGCTCTGGGTTTTGCAGCCGAGGGGATTCTAGGGTAAGGTAGGTATCATGCGAAGGGAGCAGGAATTTCGCAGGTGGTTCAAGAACGCTATTCTACAGTAATTTCAATACTTACTAAACTATAAACAGGGTGCAGAGGACCTGCGATGCGATCAGTGTAGATCGTAGGACTCGAAGCGAAAAATCCCCTAGCTTGGCCGCCGTCCGCCCGTCAGCTAAGATTGTACGCATTTCTTCATACTGGGGACGAACGAATTCTAACAGTAGACCTAACCATCACCGGCGAAGGTTCAAGATAGATATACCACGAGGTTTCAAGCATCAAGTGGTGCCAATAACGTGGAGAACGCACTCGGATTATGAGTCGGCTCGCGTGCCACCACGCCCCAAACTAGTAGGAATTGAGGTGAACGAACGACCCCCTCAGACTACCGTGCATGTATTTGACGAGAGGCAGTGGATTGCTTCGGGGTATCAAACCAGATTATCCCCGGAGAAAGGGCACAGTCACCAGGGCACACATATCCGGTCCGAAGCCAGAGTCTCCATTTGCAGATGAGATGCCATGTATGGTGTCAAGCTCGGCGCCTAGGTCCCTCCAAGTAGCTGGGTGCCGGATTTTTACTCAGACATTAACATAGAATAGAACGGTTATTGTAATGCCAGTAATATTCGTGTGGGACACCACGAGACGACTGCACGAGTGTATGGGAGGTTGTACCTAGACTCAGGAAGACATGTGGGGGGTAGAAAATGCGGATTACATCACGTAGACAAAGTCTGACGTGGAACGCGGGTGCCAGTGGACACCCCAAGGTTTAGAACGCGAGTTCCAGCACTTCGGATACTGGGAGAGCTTAGTCACGTGGATTCTGGGAAGTGAATCGATGAGCGTTCGCGCAACTCAACGCCTACAGCAAACGACCGCCATCATTAGCAACCTCAACATGACAGCTCGTACGTTCCCTCGAACACCCATTCCCCCCCACTGCTCAGAGTCACCTCGTTAGAATATACTACTCGTCTCGTGGGCGCACCCAACACTCTCGGTAAATGTATTATCACTGATCGTCAGCGATCAACTGGACTCATCCCGCTCGATTGGCAACAGAGCACCGTGTTTACATCGAACAGGGCGGAGCTGTCGTTTCCCCTTTCCACGACGTCCCTCTGTTTGCCGATCAGAACAATAGTATCTTGAACATGGTCGTCGAGGTGCCTCGATGGACCAACGCCAAGATGGAGACCTCGAAAGAAGAGTTGTTCAATCCTATCAAACAGGACATCAAAAAAGGAAAGCTCCGATTCGTTAGGAACTGTTTCCCCCACCATGGATATATTTGGAACTATGGTGCTATCCCTCAGGTCGGCCTGCCCTGCTTGCGACTAGCCCGCGAGTAGCGCCCTTATACCGCTTTTCAGACCTGGGAGGATCCCAATCAGACTCATCCCGAGACGAAAGCAAAGGGCGATAATGATCCACTCGATGTGTGTGAAATTGGAGAACAAGTTGGTTATGTGGGTCAAGTCAAACAGGTCAAGGTTCTTGGTATCATGGCTCTTCTCGACGAGGGAGAGACAGACTGGAAGCTGATTGTCGTCGACGTTAACGACCCTCTGGCGTCCAAGTTGAACGACATCGAAGATGTGGAACGCCACTTGCCTGGCTTGATCCGCGCTACGAATGAGTGGTTCAGGTGAGAGCCGCTAAGTTGAAATTTAGACTGTTGTATGAGTGTTTACTGCCCAGTCACCCACAGGATCTACAAGATTCGTGCGTTTTGACGCGCTGATTGGTCGGCTTCCCGAAAGTGTCATTTGACCGCTCTATCTACAGCCGATGGAAAGCCCGAGAATGCGTTTGCATTCTCTGGGGAGGCCAAGAACAAGAAGTACGCGACTGCGATCGTCCATGAGTGTCATGAGGCTTGGAAGCGCCTCGTGAACGGGGACACTCCAGCAAAGACGGCCAGCTATGACCTTTCTATGTGCGTGTGAGCGGCATGGGCCCACCCTTATTTGCTGAATACCTTTTTGGGCCTTTAGCACCAACTTGACTCTCGACGATTCTCCCGGTCATGTGGGGAGGAACAGCCCTGTGCACGCTAATCTCCCGCCCGATTCGAGGAAGCCACCGGCACCTATCGATCCTTCGAGTGAGTGATTAATTCTTATTGACTTGTATATTCGGCTGCTGACCTGCCGTATTGTAGTCTCAAAATGGTTGGTTTTGTAACCGGAAAGTTTTCTGCGCGTTTGCTAACTGCTCTTCGGCTAGGTTTTATATCTCGTCTGCTCAAGTGTAAATAGTTCAAAATGTGGGGGCAGTTAGAGAGCGTTTAGAATGAAATCCTTGATCATGTGTTCACTAGTTGTCGGCATTGCATAAGCACTCACCGCCACACGTGATGTACCTGGATAATCGTTGACCCCTTTCGAAATGAGTTACCGACGCCGAGTATAACTAGAGGGTGTGTTCCATTTCCTCGTTCCCTCGACGCCAATGTCTAACCCTTCGGGAAAGTCCCTCGTCGAGCAGGTGCACCCCACCATCCTCCTCAACCGATCAGATTTCCCAGCCCCCTTACCTCCCTTCCCCGCCATACATATGATGTCGTCGTCGTCGGTGCTGGCCCCGCTGGCCTCATGCTCTCGTCCTCGCTCGCCAGACTCGGCGGTGGCTCACATTCCCTCCTCACAATCGACTTACGTGATCAGCCCACCGAGGCCGGTCGTGCTGACGGGATCCAGCCTCGCACAATTGAAGTCCTCAAGAACATGCAGCCTCTGGGGAATGATCTCATTGCTCGCTCAAGCGCTAGCTACGAGCGCAGTTTCTGGTATCCGACCAAAGACGGTACAGGTCTGCAGCGCAGCAGAAGAGTTCAATCCACTCCCACCTATCTTGACATCGAAGACAATTGCACCCTGGGTTTGCAGCAAGGTGATGTTACGCTAATGAGCTGTGTCAGCCGGAATATGTGTTAATCCGCTATATGCTTGTAGGTCTGATCGAACAGGGGTTTTTGCGGGACATGGACGTGCACGGGTGTAATGTGCTCCGTCCATGGGCTTTCCAGTCTTTCGACATCGCATCCGATAATGAAGAGTATCCAATCCGCGTAACTTTGCAGAACGCAGAAAATCAGGCTGTTGAAATTGTCCGCGCCAAATACCTGGTCGGTTGTGACGGTGGACGATCCGGTGTTCGACAATTCTTAGAGAAACACCATGGCTTCGAGATGAAAGGCGAATGGGTCGATACGCTTTGGGGTGCCATTGATGCTGGTGCGCAAATCACGACTTTCTCAACTTTAGCGCCCACTGATGACTCAGATGATCAAGTGGTCAAGTCTGATTTCCCAGACCTACGCAAGATCGCGGCGATACACTCCAAGCATCACGGAGGTAATGGCTTACATCCATGTGCATCTCAACTACATTCTTGGTCAATTAACCTATTTTCTCATCGCTAGCGATGTACATCTTCCCCCGAGAAATATCCTCCTCAGGGAAGCCTATCGTTCGCTTGTACACACAAGTGAACATGATGAACGGAGTAAAGGATCAAAACCCAGCCTATCTAGTTCGGGACTCGATCACCGCCGAAGATATCATGAAGACAGATAAAAAGGTGTGACCCTTGACATTATACGGAGTCGCTCTCATAGGATCCATTCCGACTCACTTGATCATTTACATCAGATCATTCATCCATTCCATCTCGAGTTCGAGGAGATCGAATGGTGGACCGCGTACCCGATCGGCCAGAGGCTAGTATCCAGTTATTCGTACAAGAATAAAGTGTTCCTCGCCGGCGGCATGTTCAATCCATTACATGTTTCTTCTGATTTTCAATCCTTATCTCGGTATTCTGGATAGATGCGTGTCATACACATTCACCAAAAGCTGGGCAAGGAATGAATACCGCCCTCATGGATGCCCATAATTTGAGTCAAAAGGCATTTGCAAATCCCTCTTTTTAGTGAGGCGCGAACCACTTACCAACCGCATACCCAGCTTCACCTGGTACTTTCGGGCCTAGGTCGTCCCCAGCTCCTGTCCACATATCACGACGAACGGTGGAAGGTACTCTTCTCCTAAATTCGGTGGATCACTGTGACCCACAAAAACGTCGACTCGTAGATCGGGAAGAGGCTGATTGACTTTGACGAGGAATATTCCGCCTTGTTCTCCGGGGAGATCCCCAAGAGTCAACCCCATCTCGCTACGCTTACGGAAGAAGAGCGAGCCGTGCACTTCACGAATGTGCAAAGACGGTGCGTATCGTCTAGTCCTCCGTATTGTTAATTTAAATACTCACATGAGCCACACAATACAGGAATGCAGATCTCACAACTGGTGTCGGTGTTGTGTACGAAGATGAGCCATTGACAATAAGTAATAATCGCCTTCCCAAATTTGGTCTCCGGCCACTGGCAGGTCTCAAGCTGCGAGCAGGAGAACGGTTATTACCCGCGTTGTAAGCAGCCTTCTCCCGGCCATAATAGACGCAATCACTAAGTCCCCCGCGTCGACGATCCTACGTGCGAGCAGCGTCACCCGCTGCTCAAATCTGCAGCCTGTTCGACTGATTCATGAAGTGCAGTTCGACTCTCCCGGTGCCTTCCGCATCTATATTCTCGCAGGGCCCCTCGAGTCATGGAAGTCTAAGTTAAAGCAACTATCTAATTACCTCCTCAAGCCTAGTTCCTTCGTGCAGCGGTTCCAAGTTGCCTTGCCCTCAGGGTCGACGAGGGTAGTGCCTCCTGCCATGAATACGGGGATTTTCGGCTACGAGTAAATTTCCCTCTGCTCGATGAGTGTTTGGGGACGCTAATGTGATGTGTTGGTCGTGAAGGGAACTTAACCCACGTTTTAACTTGTTGACCATCGTGCGCAATAGCCGGTTCAGGTTCGCTCTTGAGGAGTTACTGGGATACCCCGGTGTGAACTCTATGATCTATACGGATGATCTCGAACTGGGTGGGGACCGTATCGGTGTTGAGGGTAGATTTCTTCGGTTCTTACCTCTAAATCATTTGGCATTATCATTGATGCGTGGGCTTATTATAGACGGAGATATGAATGTTGGAGGTGTACATCGTAAATATGGCCTCGAACAAGGCGGGATCATTGTTTGTCGGCCCGATGGTTATGGTCAGCACATCAAGTCCCCTGCACATACCTTTCTATTCGGATATACTAATGCGTTGGCTGCTATCTCTATCTTCATGTCTTTCAGTCGGAATCGTGGTCCCGCTCGAAGAGCGAGGGTGGAAAACGTTGGAACACTATTTCGACGCTTTCTTGATATCGAACAAGATCCCGTATCAGAGCAAGCTGTGATGCGATGGGTTTAAAGTAGCCTTGTTTCTTTATCGGTTTTTCGTTTGCTCACTATGTATCATGCCAGACCTCCTATTACTCAGGGAATATTGACAGTTGTAAGGCTTTGCATTTTCGCTTCGACACACCTCTTTTTGTTTGTTGGTTTTGGGGGGTTTACATACATATTATTAATCCTGTACATGATGTGTGCATGCACTGCATAACTGCATGACGTTCTGGAGACTCGCTCAGTACATAGCGTTATAGTCGCTTGATATAGCTGAGTAGTAGTCTATCAGATCAGTCATGCTCAATCGCAGTCTCATCTCAGAGCATGAGTATATGTGTAAAGTAGGGTCGTTTGTTGAAAAGAGTCAAAAAAAGTCTGGGAGAAATTACAGTAGCCCCTTGTCGGGCCCACATGTCCACATGTCAGAGCAAACCTATACGCTTCCTTTTCCGAGGTTGAGTGACGGGGACTACTAAGCAGAATAGTAACACCGCGTTTTGAGAGAACATTTAACCTCCGAGAATGGCGCGAAATGCAGCAAATTAGCAGAAAGGTGGAAACCGGGGAGTTGATCTAGAGTAACTCTTGTCCATTTGCGTGCAAAGACTTCGCAGTGGAGAGATCTTGGCTGGTTGACGCCGTTGACGCTTAGGGTCACCGTTTGAATGGAGCCACGTCGCGTCCCGTCGCGAATCACTACAGCATCCAGACAGAAATACACGCCACCTTCAATGTTCCCCACTTCAGCACCATATGCGGCAATCGAAGATGGACTCCATGCCTTGCTGTGTATCAACGAAGACTCTGAACCGCCACTCTGAGCCTGTTCTTGGTGTGCAACCGCATTTTCCCAACTTTGATCCTTCGGCGAAGAACCAAACGACGCATCCCAAAACGGCGAGATGCATAGACCCTACTGATTTGTGGGATAATGCGTGCCTGCGATGACGTGCGCTCGCGAGCCTGTTGTGCCCTGGAATCGACTTTGACTCATCCTCGCGATGACGGGCATCCGGTAAATAAAAATGTGAAGTTCAGGCGGGAGACGCGGAATATGTTCGGGAGAGTCACTGTAATCGTGAACGGGGGGAGCTGAGTCTCTGTGGCCTACAAAATGATCGAAAATTTGAGGTGCATTCGGTGACCATAGGAGTCGGTAGTATCCGATTCGTGTCCATAAGTCCGGTATGACTGCAGGATACACTACAAAGGAGGACGAGGCTGTTCAGGCTCTTGCTGACATTGGCATTCAAGCAAGCGAAAAAAAAATAAGAGGTGTGTGTTTTGCAGGGCCTCTTCCTTCTTTTGTCTCCAGCGCGATATGCCTTAGATACCCTTCGAAAGCATAATGGCGATTTGGATGCTACTGCCTCCGCTCTCATGTCCGAATTAGATGACCCCCAGGTCCTGAGCTCTCCATGTGCACTTTCAGTTGTGTTTCCATCTGACAATCTCTGAAATATTCGGGTTCACAGCTCGATGATATCCCACCACTGGAAGAATTTGCAGGTCAGGACACTGATGCGTTCTTCCTCGAGTGTACTAAATTCAAGAACAGTCTTGCGTCCTGTTCCTCGCTCCGGAGCCCCACCCCCTACTCGTACGTCTCCTTGCTTCTCAGCCTTGTCATGCAGCCTTCAATTCCAGGTGTTTGCCCTTGCATACAAATACAGCACGGGCCTCTCCACGACGAGTTAATTCACCAGTGCAGCCAAAACGATCATAGACCTGACAGGAGATTCTGATGATGAAGAACTTCAAAAGGCTCTTTCTCTGTCTGTCTCGCCACATAACGACGGCGAGGTCGGCGACACAGGAAGTGGAAATTCCTTCAAAAAAACCGAAAGAACCGACGTCGATCAATCTTGGGCCTTGGT
This sequence comes from Hydnum rufescens UP504, assembly GCA_014904985.1. Classification (NCBI taxonomy): domain Eukaryota; kingdom Fungi; phylum Basidiomycota; class Agaricomycetes; order Cantharellales; family Hydnaceae; genus Hydnum; species Hydnum rufescens. The sequence continues at coordinate 177,160 of MU128945.1, read as the reverse complement.
CCCCGTATCATCCCAAAATAATGACACGAGCATGACGATAGCCCAAGACGACGATCTACAACGTGCGATGGAAGCTAGTCTAAATTCTAGTTATAATGAACACAGTGATGAACTATGGGTTCCCGGCCGCACCCGCGTGGATAAGACATGGTCCGTTGTTGACCGTCGTTTCATTTGCTTAGAGCTCACTCTATGGGTGGCCTGCTAGTACGCCCATTCCGGATAGTCCTGTCTCTGCATGGGCTGCACCAGTTGCGATCCGCGCCTCTAATGGTCGACTACAATTTGCTGCTCTTCTTATTCAAGCTCTCTACGCTGTTCCCCAATTACGCGACAGGCTAATGGAGGTTACTCTCGACCCGTATGATACACATGAGAGATTGGTATTTAATGAAGGTCAAAATGACCATGTACGACGTCAGCCCATTTCTTGCTCCCTAGTCCATTTCCTCGTTGGGTTTAATGTCTCTCGCCTACCCTTAGATTTTTTCGAGCTACAGAGAGTGTTCTGCATGCTTGATTATACACAGCGAGCTCATATCGAGATCGATTATCTTCTTTCGATCCTAGGGTGCCAGGTGCCAACCCGAATACAGAGGCCTGAGAAACAGAGCCTCGGTGAGCCTTGCGATCCCACAATTTTATATCTTCGGTTAAGATTCTTTCCTCTTAGACCTCTTGAATAATGTGTGCGATTCGATTGAAAGCGCCTTGATGGCCTACTATGCCGTATATCAAATAAAGCGGTTACCGTACGTTTCGAATCATCTTAGACAATATTTGGGGCGTTGACGCTCTGATTGATACTCGCTTCTCCTTGTTATACCATGTCCATTCTCTCCCCCCAGGACCTTGACGACCCACTTCCTTCCACATAGCCCTCCTGTATTTCATATCCTGCTGAAACCGACCCAATATCGCAACGACCTCCATTCATGCCTTCAGTACTTCTTCACAGAGGATATCCAGCGCGGATCACAGAAGAGCGGTAAAGCAAAAGCAAAAGACGCTGCTGTAGGAAGCTGCCGATTCATGCAATGGCAAACCCCCGTCCTCATCTTCCGCCTGTTCCGCGATCCCCATGAATCCAGTGCTGCAACTGACATCAAGTCATCTTCGAATGTCTCAGCTACTACTACGACAGCCTTCGTGACCACCGCCTCCAACAGCTCACTGACACCTGGGAGTGGTACTAGACGGGAGAAACCACAGCCTGAGCCTTTCAAGTTCCCCTCTGTACTACAAATGGATCGATGGTATATTAATAACGCGAGCTTCACAAATGACGCGAATTATGAGATTAGACAACTCCGTAGTGAGGCCGTTGAACTCGAAGGGAAACTTGCACGACTTCTCACGCATAATGTGCGTCTTGTGACCCTCTCCCCCTGTTCCTACCTTGGTCGACTCTTCATAACTTGGATGTATTTGATAGGATCACGATAATCTCGCAAGCTTGCAGTCGGCCCTTTACTACGTGGAGAACGTCGCGTCCCGGGATACGGAAGAACGGAAGGCTGCTCATGCCGCGGCGTCGTCCAAGCTCCGTGCAATCATCGAGCGTATACAGCAGGAGATCCAAAGTCTGTTGACTCGTCCTTCTCGATTGGACTCAGCGATTTTCCTCAGACGTGTTTGAGCCCGTAGAAACGAAAGTTGCCATTCGTCATAACCTCGAAGAACAATCACGTATCTATGAAGAGACTACGGGCGAGCTGGAGGAAGAATTCCGGGTACGTCTCATGTCCATTTGCGCCTGACTGCACTCACACTGTTTCTCTGGTCTCTGCAGTACGACCTGCGGGCGGTCCTCATGCATAATGGATCGTATGGGCCGAAGAATGTATACGCCTATGTCAAATCTTCCTCTGGGGAATGGTGGAAAAGTGTCTATGACGTTGTCACCAAGGTCAGAAAGCATTCTCCGATCTTCCGGCCCCCCGACATGACTTTCTCGTTACAGGTCACCGAGGAAACAGTTCTTACCGACAGAGCCGGCCTATACCTTAACTCTGGCCCATATATGCTGTTTTACAGTCGTGTTACCCCTGAATGGGAGATAGACGGGGACTCAGGAGAACCTTCGTGGCCACCTCAGGCTATCCCTCCTGTCGATATGAAGTTGTCATGGCATTTTGATTTCCTGGTGAGTGGTCCGAATCACCCCTCACCCACTCCTATGCTCTCCAAATGACACTCATGGCTCGACCTTGCCAATATCTTCCGTAGAGCGTCGTAGAAGAAGACAATCGGAATTTGCGCAAAGAATTGGCCCCCAAAAATGAATTGGAGATGACGCCGAATACTCTCAGTATCGAGGAGCTCGCGAAGCTCGACAACATACCGGAGGGAATTGAGCATCCTGCGAGACCACGACCACCGGCCTCATCAGAGGACACCGGTGTCACCTTTTCCGCTGAGGCCCTTGCGCTCGATTACGATGGCACTGATGACCTCGAACCGCCAATCGAAGTAATGAGGCCTGGGTTTGGGATTGATGAGAACGTCGATGAAGAGGAGGCCGTAAGCCCCGCGCCATCGATGCAGGTGTCAGATACAGAAATGGACTTAGGGGAGGAGACGACTGTTGTTGGCCCTCCTGAACGTGCTGGTTCGGGTTCACATTCATAATTGACTGGATCAGTGCGGGATGTTAATAGGACTCGAATTAATTTGTGAGCCCCCGAATGCGTGCATTGTGTACTCCGAGAATCCACGCGCCGTTTGTACTAGTGCCTCGTGCCTCTTACGACGGCAAACATGAGTCTTCCAACATGCTCCTCAGTACGCTCGATAACCGGATGCTGGAAAGCATCATTACTGATGATGACTGTGTGATTTCCTGTCGGTTAGGAGCACAACCCTGTAGCGCTAACTCTGACTATCGGCGTTACATTTGGCCTCATTGTCTCTTACCTTCCCCAAGTCTGTCTTCCTATGATCTTGGTCTCTCCAATGGGATGTTCGCTCACATATGCGCATTTCAGCATCTGCGAATAATCTTCAAAGGGTCTTCGGAGGGGCTTAGCCCATGGTTCTTACTACTTGGTAGCACCTCCTCTGCGGCTGCAATGCTGAACGTGTAAGCCCTGCCATGCATATTTGAGAAATCTGGGGAGACAATGTGGGTCTCTCAGCGTGGTACTTCAGTGGCCTGTGATCAAATGCTGCAAGGAAGTGGTATGCCGAAATACTCACACGAAGTTGACGCGCACTCATTGCGCAAGACGTAGAAAACTGCAATGTGTTTCGAAAATCTCGGAGGGGTCTTTCAAGTTTCTATTCAATGGGCATTGTTTACCTTCACGTACGTCTAATACGATACGGAGTTTTGCTATCCAATCCACTTCTGTCTGACTGTGACTTATCTTGCATTGGAAGCCTTGTCCTATTCCTCATTTACTTTCCAGCGCACTTGAAATATACAGGAGTACGGGCCGCAATTGACCCTCCTGATTCAAAACCCGCCTTCACGTTGTATTATCGAGACACTACCTCCGAGTGGAAACTCGGGGTCACATTAGCTGCTGTAGTGGGCCTACATCTGTATGTCTCCTAATATTCAACAGAATCTACGGCTTGTGTTCACCCATATCTGTCTCTACACAGTGGCTTCTGCACCCTTGTCACTTTCCTCCTAATCACGACGCAACAGGTCTCGCCTCCCTCTCCTCTTCTCTCTCTCTGGGCCACTTTCCTAGGCCTATTGTCCGCCCTATTTTCCGCCTTCCAATTTATTCCGCAGATCCGTAAGACATGGTCGACCAAACTAGTGGGAAGTCTCAGCATTGTTACTATGTGCATCCAGAGTCCGGGTGCAGTGGTTATGTGCGTGAGTATCGCTATTCGGTGAGTCTCAGTCCCTATTCGACTCCATTCGTGTTGTCTCGTTGATGGCTTTCTGTTCATTTCTTCTACGTAGCCCCGGGACCAACTGGACGAGTTAAGCATCTTTCTCCTACTTTTGGCGTAGTGATCCGCCATTCATAATTGACTTTTTTCATTCCTCTCCGCACCTGCATCCCAATAGGCTGGGCGACATATGCCGCAGCAGGAATGTTACAATCTGTTCTTCTTACCATGTGTCTATTCTGGAAGAAGAGACAAGCAAGGCTCGGCATCGATGATTTCGGAAGACCGCTCTCGGTCGACGATACCGATGGAGAAGTGGCTGGACCAAGGGATGATGGTATAGATGTAAATGGAGATGAGAGGACACCCTGTTAGCGAACACAGGTTCCGCTTGATCAGAGAAGCACCACGTATGTATCTCGCCCTCTTTTGGTGACTTGTCCCCTTCCAGACTCATAGTCCCAAATACTCCCCCCTTCCCCTTTCGCCAGGCACAGCCACACATTTGACGCGTACATAAATCGGTTAATATTACTTTAGATTTGCTTAGTATGGGAGTGCTGTGCACACTGGGCTTGCGGTCAACGTGTGTGGCAGGGCATGTACACTTGGATCGAGTAAATACTCTCGTTTCTCTTATGGAACGCGACAGGCAAAATTGGCTGGTGCACAGTACGGCAAGCTGTACCCGACTCAAGACCGATGAAAGTGGGGTACTAACAGAGGAATGTCTCCAAGGGCAGGGCAGGTTTCAAATCGAGTTCATCCTTTATTTGTCTCTGCGGATATCGCTGCCCGTCGCACATAATGTTGAGGGTTATCTAGCTGGGCCATTACAGGAATCCCCATAGCCGAACACAATTATTGCGATCGCCCAAACGCCTGAGCGTGGGTACTTTCGCTAGCGGGAATAGATCCCCGTGAAATCGAATATGGTGATGTTCTAAACGCTCATAACGACGCCTAGCATGGTTGCAATTCTGGCGCCCATGCTGGACCCTGTAATGGCATGTAAGGGAATCATAAGTATACTCTGTGTGCCGATATTCAACGCGTATTCCAGGGGGCGAGTGAAAATTCGTTGTACTGTATATTGCTAAATCACCCAATCCCTAAACATCCTTGGAATCGCCGTTCTGATATCTCAGCATCGTTGGGGGATCGTAAAGACTTGCACCACCTTTGCATAACAACCATAGCCACTCGTCACTTCATTTGTTGTCTACCACGTCCATCTCCAATGCCTGACGCACAACCATTACCCAGGCCTCCATCATGTTGCGTGCTTGATCTTCGCTCAGCATCTGTGGGGTGCACTCGATTGCAAGACCCGCGCTGTTTGTAGATGGCGTAAAGAATATCTCTATAAGGAGGTCCGGCTATACCACGAAGAACACAGTCAACCAAAGCGAAAAGAAATGGAGCCTGGACGATTTGCCTACCTGCACAAGGTCTGTGATGGCGTACGAGTCGAAAGAGTATGCGGGGTTCTCTTCGTCCGAAGGTGGGATCTGATATGGAAGCTACTCCAGGGAGTTCTGTTTATCGCCATGTTCAAATAATTGGAGTCTGATGGGTAGGCCACACCTTGATAAATTTGAATAATCCAATGGTACGCGGAGAAGACTCGGTCTCTTTGGTGTGCAAATCATTGTCGCCCAGACTGCCCGGAGTTGGAACCTTGAGCACGTTAACGAACACATTGCAAATCGGTTTCGCGTGCTCCTGCTCGTCGGTCGAGGCTCCTTGGATCCAGTTCGTAACATCAGTCCAGCGAGTCTGCTCGATAAGAGGGGTACGTCTTTGTAGATCGACCCGTAATCGTTTGGCAGCGGCCACAAGGCCACGGGCTCCGTTACTTTCATCCAAAGGGCTAAATGAAACGCGTACGGGGAGGATATTAATGGTGGGTATGGCAAGATTATCCATCTCCAGGTCGGCAGACGGAGAATCCATCGATCGACCAGCATGCCATAGTCCAAACATTACCTCACCCTTGTTAGTGGAGTTACTGGTAACCCCTGAAGACCGATGGGACCAGCGTCTTTGAACATCAGCCCAGCACGTAAGCAATATTGTATGGAGGGGAAGTCGAAGTGCCTTGGAGCGACGCTCCAGTTCGTCGACATCTCTTAGAACTTCGCGGAAAATGCAATTCAGTCGGAGCGATTTGTTCCCCTTTCCTAGAGGGGAGTCATTCAATAGTGGGAACAGAGTTGGCTTGCCAAAGCCAAGAAAGACAGATTGCCAATACGTCCTTTGGATATCCAGTCGATTGGGATCAGCCATGACATTGTGCAGAAATTCACGATAAGCATTGTTCGCCCTGGGTTTCTGACCCAGATAAAGAAACTCAAGATCTTGAACTAGAAGACGAAGACTCCAGGCATCTAAGGGAATCATGTCAATGACAGAATGGAAGGGAATGATTATCCGAGCCTACCATACTGAACATGATGCAAATTGAGGATCATATAGCACATTGTTCGCCCGCGCAGTAACGTAAGGCGTGATGGAGGTCGTTGTGGCGACGGGGGACTTCTAACTAACGCTGACGCATACTTGGCCACTGAATCTAACTCCTTGTCGCTATCCGAATCCTGCAGCACGACTTCGCTCCAATCCGGTTCGTAATTTTTAAACGTCACCAGCAGGGGGGCGCTAGAGGATTCGTTTATACCAGGTGAGCAGAAGGTGGATCTTAAAATGAAGTGGTGATCGGTGAGAGCTTTCCAAGCAATTTTTAACTGGGGCGAATTCAGGGGTTGGGCACTGGAAAGAACAAAGGCATGGTGAAACTGATTTCCCCCAGCACTCTGCCATCCGCCGATTAACCATTCCATTCCCGCCAGAGTGGGAGATATGAAGTCGATGGATTGAGATAGTCCGGGATAGAATTTCCGTTCGATAGCCTCCAAATCGGGTGTAAAATGATACGACTCTTGGGCGCGAGAGGCAATATCCTGGGTTTCATGACCTTGATGCCGATCGAGACGGGCCATCAAATCATTCATAGTGGTACTAGATGCCACATCCGCCGTCGACAATGTTAGACCGGCCCGTTTACACAGAGCGGAAATTTGGATCGCTGAAATCGAGTCAATACCGAGAGATGCCAAATCGGTATGTCGTCGCACAAATTTCTCAGGGAGACTAGCGAAGTGCACTATAATATCGCGAAGCTTTTGCCGATCTTGGGACCACGATCCGGGCGTCTCGTGAGCACTGTCGACAGTCTCCGGCATGCTAGTTTGCAATGCCAATTCCGGAGGAAAATTCAGCCCCTCAGGAAGGGCTAGAGCGTTTGGAAGAGTGATTATTTGGATCATCGAGTCACTCATTTTATGAATCAAGCGCTCAAGAGTGGATCGGTCCATAATCTCCGAGGCACACGAAGCATGTATGCTAAAATCAGTCTGGTTCTGATGAAATTCCACATTGACTGCGTACTGCCATAGGTTGTCATCAGATCGTCAGATCGTGACTACTGTATTCCAATCAGCAGGGGCGCACCTGTGTCTTCGTTTGCTCCCCATCGACCCTGCCGATGACGTCCCATATACGATCGAGCTGCGGCACTTTCTCCTGGCCTTGGTTGGAAGAGAAATAACGTATCGCACAAATATGGAGCCCGTAGATCTCGGAGAACGAGGCGCAATGAGGCGTGATGCCAAGGAAGGCTGTCCACATTCCATTTCTGAACGGAACGTAAAAGATCTTTATTTGTTTCACCCGGATGGATTACAACTCGACAAGGTATTGTGTTCTGAGGCATTCTACCAGCGTCAAAGCAATCGTACACGGCATAGGAAATTTGCGCAACGTACAAACACAGGGGCAATGATTTCACTGGCTCCGGGCAGCGCCCTGCCTGAGACCACATGCCCAAACACCACGTCCGAGACGCCCGATGTCGTTGCTAGTACTTTAGCCCAAGCGGCCTGCCCAATACATTGAGGAGAAACTTGGTATCTTCGACAGGCCCTCTCCACGGCAGTGTTTTCAAGGTCAACAACGACGGAAGCCCGCCAGGCTGGCCCGGAAAGCCCCATCTTACGAGGAAACCGCCAAGGCAGGAACCCGGCTAGACGACTTGACCAATAACGAACACCCACAATCTCCTGGGTCAGAATTGGCGTGATTATTTGATGCAACTGGACGTGAGAAGACTGAGGGTCGTTGTGATATATCCCGTGGACTTCTTGAAGAAGTTTCGGAAGCGAGAATCCATCATATAGGGCGTGGTGCATAACGATGACAAGGTATTCTCCAGCAGGAGCGGAAACGTGATAGAAGAACAACGGGCTACGCGCGAAATCTCTTTCCTCCTTGAACGAATGTGAAGCAACGAAGTCGGTGTCAAGGTGCGTAACGTCATCCTTTGAAAGAGAGGTCCACTTCAAGTCTTCCGAGGAGTGAACAACCTGTGCCCAACGGCCAATTTGATGCGCGAAATGGAATGAAGTCCGAAGAATATCGAAGCGTTGGACAGCTTTTGTCCATGCGTTTCGCACCGCCCCCATATCACTGCCCTGACGAAGTCGAAAGGTGAATGCGTGGACATAAAGAGACCCATCAGAGCTCAGGGTCTATGCAGATATGATTTAGCCATAATCAAGGGCGCAGCAAACCCACGCGCCTGTGATAGCATTCCGGATTGAAGAGCTGTTGCCCCGCAAATGAGGACATCATCGTCCGCATCTATCCGAACATCGTTTGGTGGTAGTTCCTCCACCAGTGCATTTTGAAGCTTGACAAGGTCCAGCTCCACCTCAGGCGGAACTTCAAGATGTGCATGAGGGGAATTGGCTTTGGCTGCCACTGTACGGATGGAATCGGCTTGAACAATATCGATAGGACTGACAAAAATTCCTTCCATATGGAGCAATCGCGACAGCGAAACCGCTCGCAGAGAATCCAAGCCGAAAGAAATAAGAGAAGCAGTGGGGGTGGTAACACTCCGTTCGACTTTGAGAAACTCGGAGACTAGGCAAGCTATTTTATCTTCTAGAGCCTCATTGTGATATTCTTCAGACGTCGATTTAGTTGGTTCGCTCAATGGTGTTGAAGTCTGGAAGTCCTCATGATGTCTGGGCTTGAGAAGAGAAGAAAGCTGCCCCGATCCTATTGCGAGGGAATGGATGGTTGATTCGAGGCCTTCCAGAAGCGACTCAACGGTTCTGAAGTCTAGCTCCGGTTCGGAAAACGCTGCTCGAAGTTCAACATTATCCGAGCTGGGGTCTGCGAATAGTTCAACAGCGAGGACAAACTGAAAGACCAGTGATGCTTGTGAACTTTGTCAAGAATTGGACATTGCAACGCACCTCGACTCGAGAAGATTCTGTTGATAAATAACGGAGGACCTCGCTTGGTGCTCTTGGGCTCTCCACTCGACAAGAAAATAGTGAGTCAATGAGATCTCTTGTGCCGAGCCACCGCTGAATTCCACCGATAGAAGTGTATTCAAACGCAGATGTCTCCCCTATGTCCGTTTGCGCAGTTGAAAGAAGTTGTTGGATTGAGGCATCTTTCAGATTCACAACCGTGGGTACGACACAGACGAGCGGGCACACCGCATACTCGACGTCATCAATGGGAAGGGATCTACCAGATCGTATCACCTATTGAACAATCAAAGATAGGGTGGTCATTAGGTGATATTGCATAGCAAGAACGAAATAATTCTAACCCACCCCAAATACTGAACTGTCCAGGTCTGGAGAAAAGACGTTCCGAATAACGATACCGTATGCAACAATTGAGAGAGCCTGAAATGTGATATGCAGGGCACTACAACGCTGTGAAAGATCGCTGAACGACACATCAATTGGCCTCTGAATTCGGGTGGGTGCCTGATGCCGTGAGGGGCGACGCCGCGGCCGATCATCTAGACGAATGTGAGCCAAGCGTGAGGTCCAAAAAGATCTAACCGAAAGATCTTCCTTCGGAGGAATTTCATTAAGAATCGTAGCCAGATTGACCGGTTCCACCTTCCTAGGAAGTCCACAGTATAGAGCGGCAACCTCGTTCATAACCAGCCCAATGGAGATCCCATCATAAATTGCGTGGTTAACTGAAAATGCCATGTAGGTGCGGACCCCTGTTTGGTAGACCTGGATACGAAACATTGGAGTGGTGATATCTGCAGTGATATCCTCAGCGATCGATTGGAATCTCTCAGGACTGAACCAAGTCCGGGGTGAATCTGATCCCGACTCTAGCCGCATGATTCACCTGCCAAGGCAACGGACTCACTCCAGGCTTCAAGACGACCTGTAACAATATGATGTCGAGAACGAATACAACCCTTTGAAACGTAACCATCACAAAGGGTGACAGGGAACTAGTAAAACGTGATCGTACCTCAGGATGGCCTGTCGGGCGACTACCCGTTCCCAAGCATTTCGGAGTCTTTCCAAATCAATGTCCGTCTCACACTGATAGAGAAAGTGTTCCACATAATGACCAGGTTCTTGGATAGACTGGAATATCACACCCTCTTGGACAGGGAAGGGCGGAAGCACGGCTTCTATTTCGGATGGGTCGAAGACCTTACTAGCCTCAGCTCTCCATGTATCATCGAACACAGCCGTGTAAGTCCTATCGGATGGGGATCGGATGCCTTCGGGGGAATTGGCCAGGCGATTTCTATCGGTCTTCAACAAGGAGGACAACAGCTTGAATTGTGGGACGACTCATTAGTGCCGATACCCCGACGGGACGAGATCCGGTGGAGTTCTGCAATAATTCCTGTCGTATGAGGCGAGCCAGCACCGAGAATTTGATCGAATCGAAGCCCAACTCGAAAAGATTCGATCGAAACGAAAGATTCGCAGATCTTATCAGGCGTGAAACTAGTTTGATCACCACGATCTCGGAAGGGGTTGATTCCCGCTCTACAGTCATGGAAATACTTTCGCTGTCATGCCTCTGTTCAGAATCATCCCCATTCCAACGCTGCGTCCGGACGATATCCTGAAATTGGGACGCCCTAAATAGCTCTTTGAGAACCTTACCATCGGCCTTACCGTTGACATTAAGAGGATGAAAGAAACAGGAAGGATGTAGGCTGGACGCATATAGCTGGGGAGCTCTTTATTTGCGGCTTCTTTCACTATCTGCATCATTTCGGCTGAGAAGAATCCATCTGAGACGGAGGGGTGGATTATCGTTGGCCTTCGACCGCTCTTCCTTGACGATACTGGGGGCTGCATATCGCCTCCAGGGGCGATGAAGCTGAGAAGCAATTCACTCCCACCCCCAATAGTATCGTGACCGCCAACGACAGTCATAGAAACAATTGAGCGTTGCAATTCTCGCTTCGCGGCTTCAGTTAACACGTTGGAAATCCCTTCGGTTTCTATCCGGACGCCGCGTAGCTTGATCTGGGAGTCAATGCGTCCAATTATCTCTAGAGTATCGTCCGGCATCATCCGGACTTCATTACGGGATGAGCATCGCAACCGGAAGGTAATCGGACAATAAAACCCACCTAGGTCACCAGTGCGGTATGCCCGGCATCCCGGGTGGGGCCACTCAACAAAATTCTTCCGCGTCGCCTTAGGATTATTATGATATCCTAGACCAACGAGGGGCCCTTCAATGATGAGTTCACCAGGGGCACCACGGGGCACCACCTCAAGATGCGCGTCCTCGCGTGCGTCTTGAGGCCGAACTACAAAGGCTCGACAAGCGGAAAACGGTGTTCCAATGTTTTCCTTGCGATCGTTGGCGCGAACTCGGCGCGAGGTGCATCCAATCGTCGCTTCCGTCGGACTATCCATATGACTTAAAATCTGAATCCTAACGAAGTTGGATTCGCTAACCCGTAGAAATTGGCCAGGATTAACTTCGGATGATCAGCCCACTTATTCAAAAGCTAAAAGAGACAAATGACTCTCCATGTCAACAACACCAGAATACGTAGAATCCCATTGGAATACCGCTCACTGAATCGGATATTTTCTCGCCCCCACTAGCGAGATATTTAATGCCGATTTGGTTTCCTTGTTCCGCGCCACCAGTGAATGTACCTTCAATCATGCTGGGAACCATGCCCAGATGGGTGATACCAAGTCTGCGCACATTATTGTACATATCTGCGAGCAGTTCAAACCTGGCTAAGGGTGTGGACACCAATCGAATACCAAGAGCCCATGAGAACACTATCTCAGAAATATGGACATCGAAGGCTATCGCTGAAGGACATCACCGCTGAAATCATTCACTGCGAGAGACTGATGTAACACGAGCGACTTACATGCCATGGCGAGCCTTTTGTCACGTTCAGGGTTGATACCGGATCGCACGTATTCACACATGGCATTAACTGCATGATACACGCCGCGATGGGTGAGCAGACAGCCTTTGGGCTTTCCCGTAGTGCCTGATCCAGAGACATCACTTAGGAGAACATCACGGTAACACAGTAAAGAAAGGCAAACCTGAAGTATATATTAGATAGGCCACATCATCTAATCCTGCTTCTTCAATGTCCCAAGCTTCTTTGTCTCCCTCATCGATCAATTCACTGATAGCGAGATTCCTATTCTGGGGCTCCACTGAATTGTCCAATACTGTATCAAGGTCAATGTCGTCTGAGAGAATGACGGTCCGGATATGACGGCTAAGGAAATTGTGGGTTGTGTTTTCCCGGGTGGTATCTGGCTTCTCAGACTCCGACATGACTATATTCCCATATGTGAGCTTGAAATCGAGGCCCCCTGCAAGCTCTTCCCCAGGGGAGAGGAACACCAAGGTGGCGCCACTATCTTCCACGAGGTATTTCTTCGTTCTAACGGGAGACTGGGATCAATCTCCCGAAATAACTCATATCAGCTATCGATGCGAGAGGGAAATTTGGTGGCAGCCCCTCGGCCTTCAGCCCTGACATACCGGAACGTAAACTGCGCCTGCCCTCCATATTGCAGCTTGCGCGACATAAAAGTTAGCGGTGCGCTCAAGGCATACACAGATCTTGTCGCCCTTCTTGATACCACCTCCACCTTGGTCGTCAAATGTATTGAGACCAGTGGTCACACTTGCTCTTTCTCTCCCCGTTTGGGAATGGTGTGTCAAAGGGTCGAAGAAGCCAGCGTGCGAGAGCATTAGAACAGAAATTTAGACGACCATAACTAAGAGTGGAGGTCGGCTTAAAAGGTCCGAAATCAATCGTCGAAGTCATCATCGCCTATGGCATGGCCCTCGCTTTCTGAAGCAGCACGAGGCATGGGAGATGGTGGTCTGGTGAATGCATGTGGACCATATATCTCATGGGCTATTCTGGTAGGATGAGAATTCGAAGTCATAGAGAGCCACTTAAGTGGCGAGATAGCGGACTCCAGTTGGGCAGCATACTTCGGAGAGGTATACTCGGAGAACAGAGCAGGCGCAGAGAGTTCGGGTCCAGAAGGGGTGGGAGAAGAAAGATGGTGCGATGCGTCGGTTGGAGTGTACGGGAGAGAGGATTCGTACAGTGCCGCGGGGTCACTGCAAATTCTGGCAAAAACCAAGCGGACTTGGTGAAGAAACGTGGAAACCATGGTAGATGACATAAGGGTACCACTTGACGAGACGTGAAGGAGACTTCGACTTCGAGAGACAAGGGGATCTTCCATACCATCAAGCGGGTGTGACATGCCTATGATCAAAGTGGCTTCATGGGCCAACAAGACATAGCGGGAAGGGACGTTCGCCATGGTATGAACCCCCTCACTGTCCTGTGGAATATTGCCATCTGAATTCCAATCCCATAAAAACACGGCGGGGAATGGAAACCGTTCGGGCTGGTCACCGAGCCCGAGAAGTTTCCTCGTCTGCTCGATTGTGATCGTCTCGGGGCTCCTCAGAGCAGATTTCAATTGAGTGGCAAGATCATCCCACGTCACAGAAACGTCCTCCCCCCCTAATCCGGCAGGACGATCTTTCACCGGGGCATCGATCTGTAATCGGACTGGCTTCAATTGCGATAGTTCGTGTGAGTGGTGTTCAGCAGAGTCGTCGATCAAGACTTCGCCGAAGAGGAAGTCTCGCGACTCGACGTATTGTAGGATTACATGCGCAAAAGCTAGTCGGACAAAGAGTCTCAATTGCTCGATTCCGATATCAGTGTTACAATCGAACGGGAGAAAGAAATGATGGCGATCGGCGGCTGGGAGACGAGCGGAAGAGAGGTTAGGAAATGGCTGATAGTTGTAGTCTTGCAACGCCTTCATGGAAGATGGGGACCGCGACTTTCTTGCGTAATCACACTCAATTCCCTCAGAAACTGCACATTCAATACAGTAATGCTTCTGCGTCCGATCTCTGCAGTTCTTGGCTTGGTGTTGAGAGATATTCCTATCTTGGTTAGAATTCCTTCAACAATGCGCCTATAGCCCCCGAATTTTGGAATCCGTACAAAGTTCGGTAACAATAAAGTATGTGAGAAATGGCTGGGACGCCACAGGGATTACCCTCAAATAAGCTCTTCATGTGGCTACTACCCTTGCTTTCGTCAGGACTGCAGCCTAGGCAGGTTGTCGTGTCCTCCCTGTCAGTGACATTCTCTGCATGGCTTCTGGCTGTCACTGTCGCATTTTCTTGGCATGGAGGGACTTGGCAAACTATGAGTCTACCCGACATCATTTGGCGTGCGAACACATGAGCATCCTCGACGTGGTACGACTCCTCGTGTGCTCATTCCATTGATTGCAACTTCCTAACATGCCACTTCCCATTGTTCCTCCTAGGATGTTATTGCTCCCGGAATTCTGCCTGTTGCCATCCTCAGTCTTTGCTCCTCTTTCATTTATATCATGCAAGTAGTGATATGGAGCGGCATTTCAGAACGCCGAAGATACGGCGTGTTACCCGACTGAAACTGCCCTGGCTAATGAGCGGTGGTTCATTCAGTGACGTGGCTCATGATCATTGACTGGTCGGAGACACTACGTGCTATCATTTCCGCCATTCCAACCATAGCGTTTGGACTCTTCAAATGGGTGATATCTGCAAACCAATAAAGGATCAAGTCCATCTGATGGCCTGTTGGGGCGATCGATGGGAGGAAAACGTTTCATGTGTTTCTGGTTATTTGACGGTTCGGAAATTCAAACTTTGTCATTTAGATCAAAACGTTTTCATCCAACACGATCTGCGAGGGCCTAGATTCGCATCTCGGCGCAGAAAAGGCCACGTCCGCCGAGCGTTTTGGTCCAACAGGCTCTTCCAGGCCCAGTGGGAAATGTTTTGGACGCAGGATGGAGGCTACAAATACAAGACGTTACAGCATGCCGCAGGCACAGCGTGTCGCATGTGGTTAGGCACCATTTAATGATGGACAAACCGCCAACAGCAACTGGCGACCGACTCACAGATTACGAATGTGATTCCATACTCCAGGTACTAAAGACGAAGGATGCACAGTCTCCCACGATGGAGCATCGCATTATTGATCAATAGACCTGGAAAGGTCGTCCAGGGGTGATGCTCCTGAGGGATCGAATATTATTACTATAGGGACACCTATCGACGAGCCAATCGGAAGATCCCCACGGGCGCCCATGCTGTCTTCCTTCGCCCATGAAGTGAGGGAAGCCCAAACGAAGTATTTTGTTGCATAATCATCAGAGTGTACCATCTAGCGCTGGCGGATTTACATTGCGATTTCGCATCCACAGGACTCAGTTCGACACCTAATTCGACCTCTATGACACGCTTTCGAAGCCATGTGTAATGCTTTATCATTCATGTGGAGAACCTGGCAAACGGATATTCCGTCCAGGACCTAAATTAAGGTTCGGTACGGTCTCCGCCTCCATGCCACTTGCAATAATAAATACAGGACGATCCAAATATATCCAGAACTAATAATGAATAAGGTACTGGCGAGGTCTTTTGTAGAACGATAGCCGTAGGCATTGCCTTTATGATCAGGTGGCTAGCGTAAATGCCAAGCCGAGCATTAGACATTGTCCCTGCATAGTGAAGCGCCCAGACAACGAGATTCAGGAAAACATACACATAGGGCGATATATGGTGTTCGATATCGGGCATGCGAGACCACGGCCAACCACATGATTTCAGTGGAGATTCAGGTGAGCGCTTCGGACTGTGCTGAAGGGCGATTGAATCAGAATATCTCAGCACGGAAATCACTCCTAAGACCGAACGGTCGTGGAGGGCCCTGCCGACTTGCTGGCCCACCCGCGTAACATAGAACCTGTTTGGAGTATCGCTAAATACGGAAGGAGTTGTACTTCCCGGCATTCCCGAACTCGTTATTCAGTAGCCACGCGGTCTCACCTTACTTTCATCTCATTAGCGCCCGGATTCCCGGTTGAAACGGATGCCCAGGTTTCAATTTCTCGCGAATTTGGCGTGGTGTCCTGATTTTGATGTGGCCCAGTCTGATTCAGCCATCAGAATTCAGCCGACTCACGGTCACTCATCTGTCTATCAAACTCTAAATCGGGACTCTGACCTGTCTCTGACTTAGGTACGTACAATGTACCTAAATTCTGCTCTTGCATATTTGGATATTTGGATCAAATTATGTAGCAAGCAAGAAATTGGACAAGCTCCGCCAGCGAATAGCCTTTTAGGCCACAGAATACAGTACTGACTTGCAACTGATCTGAAGGCATCCTCAGCTATGTAATATTTTTGCATTGATTTGTAAAGTCACGGTCAGCAGAAGCTTGGGATTCTCCTTTGTCTTCGATGTCTGGTGTTGGACGTTCACTGCCATGACGTGGCACAGCATCCCCTGAGCCTTACGGCTAGCCTTGGGTAGAAAACGCCATGTTCAGATTGACGCTTTTACTTAAAATGTCTATCTTATTCTTATTCGTAGCGAAGAGATCAATGTAATTGCGGTGCACGGTGTTTGCCGGCGATGCGGTTTCGACCTGTCTCGCCTTAACAGGCCGCGCAGCACATGCTGGACTCTCTTGAGCCTTTCAATGAAGCGACACTGCATTGGGGTCCTAAGCATCTGTAGTAACAAGGTGATGGCATATGCCTCGAAAAGCACTACTTGTTCGAAGCTCAGATACTGAAACGGGTATGCCGTTTCGTCAAAACGATACTTGATAAGCATTAGAATTTCTCAGGCTCGAGCTCCGCAGGTCCATAGAACCTCTTTGTTCCACAGTTTGTCCTTTTCTTTGTAGTGGACTGTCCAAGCATTGACGGCGGAAGTAAAACAAAACACCAGGTGTCTCGGCGCTACTCACCACATAGTGACTCGCCCAAAACCAAGAAGTGATCTAAGTCTTCCGCAGAATTCATATATAATCGCGAGTGCGAGTCTCCCGCTTTATACTATCTTTGCCCCAGGCCTAAATTCTGGCTTGCTAGTTTGCCCTCTACTATGAATTCCTCTTCCATGGATAATGATGCCCATCCTCTCGGCCCTTATTCTCCCCGGCATTACTTGGAACCAATGTCCGACAACTCCTCTGAGGGCAACATAGACTCGGAACCTCTTTCATTTTCATCAGACTACAGCGATTACCAATTCCCAGATCCTCGGACCTATCCTGGATCAGAGCACTGGTATCGCTTCGATGGCTCGAGCACCCCACCATCTAACTGTATGTCACTCGTTGCACCCTACCGGAACAAAGGCTATGTCGATTAAACTCCCTTGCTTTTCTTCAGTGTGTCCGCTTCCGGCTTCTATGGGCGCTACGTCCTCCACCGAATCGGAACCGAGGGGTGAGGAGGGTTTTCTCCGTAAGCAGGACCTCCCACGACAGATTAGGCAGCTCGGTACCGCCCAAGAACCCAGGCAAACTGCACAAAAGGCGCAGTCTAATCAGCACAAGTACAGTACTCGCATTGCCCCTAATATTGCTCACACTCGTCCCGTACCTGGCCCATCGCAAGAAGGAGGACTTGTTCAGGGCGAACGTGCCACCATTGCCTACATGAGACCTAATTCCCTCCGCTCACCCCAGGCGTGCGATGCATGCCGCAGGCGCAAAGTGCGCTGTGTTGTCCCGCCGCCTTCACAGGCCGACGCAGAAAACGTGAACGGCGAGGCAGATCCCAAGGTGTGCATGCGATGCACTCGCATGAGCCAACGATGTGTATGGGGCGATGCAAGGCGAGGACGCCAAAAGAATTCCACCCCTCCAAAGAGCGCGCCTGAGGGTCCGGCTCTAGGTGACGTCACCACTCCACCCGAGGACATGTCAGTTCTCTTTTCTTGATACTCTACAGGGATCTGACGTCCTTGGCCCCACAGAACCCAGTTTAGTAGTGGAAGGTCCTCAAGGACCCCATCGAATCGGTCCCCGAGCGACGTGTTACCTATGTCTCTGCCATCTCCTGGCCCGAGCCACCACACGTCCTCTTTCCCTATGCCTGTTGGCTCATCGTATACCGGACCCGGCCCTCACATTCATCACCCCTACACGTATCCTTCGCTAGGAATGGACAACCCTAACGTGATGCAAGATCAACATGAGCATTATCCGGAATACCACTCTCAGCCAATGTATCCCACAATGATGCGACCCGCGCAAATCGACGGAGCCTATATCCTGGACGATTTTGCTTTTAGCACCCCACGCTCGTATCAGAATCCTTCCCCCGTGTACGCACCTGCACCCGTTCACACTCCTCATTACTACTCCACCGCGTTCCACGAGCCCTCGAGTCTTGATTATGTCCAGCATTCAATCGACCATGACCTGGGCATTCCCGGAGGACCGGTATATCCCGACAATCCTCACAATCCACATGTTGCGCTTTCCAATGGTGGCCCAGCGTTCAGGGGTAGGGATGACGGACAACAACAAGGCAACCCACATGCAACGAGCATGGGAATGTTTACGGGCTTTGACGGCGAGTTGAGGGGTATCTCAATGAGGTGATCATGAGGGTGATTCCTATACCTATTCAGCTTACTGTACTATAATACTGCTCCTGATGGGCGCCCCATCGATGTATGCCTCGGGGCCACATCCATAATTTGTCTCTATGATGTCCGTAATATTTCATCTCCAATGTACCGCGTCTGGATGATCACCTGATCGATCAATTCATTGTTGTTTGCGAGCAGGGACGAATCCATTTCTATCGTCGTGAAGGAATAAGAACGTAAAACTCTCATATACAGTATACAGGAAAACACAGAGACATCGACCAATATGGCTTGGCAGATTCTCGCGTATAGTCCTTCATTATCCAGTCCCTCGCTGAGCTCGTATGAAGTCTCCGATGGATGTCTGCCGTGCACCGGAGGATATTCGCTGGGTATCTTCTGACCCTGAGAAACGCTGGGGGAGCACGGCAGACATCGGGGGGCTCACGGATGCCATCGGAAATAATAAACATACATTCGCTCGCTGCATGAACCGAGGGCATCCTTAAATCGACGGTTGTCAGAGCAACGTCCACGCGCACGAGAAATGGGAATTTTGGATATGAGAGCAAAGCCAATAGATTTCGCAATCAAGATCTCACTCATTATCTGATCACGGAAAACTCCGCTAGGAAACCATTGAGGAGGACGAAAACAGAAGCGTACTCATCGTCCCTCACGGCTGGGACCACGATCACTTCCATGGAACGCGACTGGTGGATCTCTCTCGGAGCCAGTGCCTGCACCGTCGGAACGCGCAGCATCAACTTCTGCGCGCTAATTCAAGACGCCTTCGCAACCGCAAGGATAGGCTGGGATCATTACGTAATTTCGGTCACTTGCGAGATTAAATTAGGTCGGCGATCCCAGGGCCGTTACACCATTCTGACCCAAACCCATTTCTACCGTCCATCTGCTCTTCGCTTTCTTGTGATTCCCCTTCTACCACATAGCAGCAACCAATTTGTTCCATATGGCTCTCCGTTTGAGTGAAGAATTCGACGACGATGGCTTGGACCTCCTTTCCTCTTCCAAGGACAAGGGTATCAGGCGGCGCAGCTCAAAAGGTGGGCTCTTCGCCTTGGTCAATACTGGTCGGTTTTATTGTGTTTTCTCCTTGACGCCGTTTGTCTCTATTATTTAGCTTGCGATAACTGCAGAAAGGCCAAGTGCAAATGTGAGCCCAGCCAGAATACAGGTGAACCCTGCCGCAATTGTCACCTCTTGGGTCTTGGTACGAAATTTCCATTCTTCTCGCTCAGTCGCCCTTTTTCAACCTTCTGTTCTTCAGGCTGTACTTTCTTAGGTTTGTTTTTCAGCAATATGTGCTATATGTCCGCTCTTGACACATGTTCCCTTCGGCCCCTCATCTGATTCGCGTTCATTAGGCCCAAGTCGCAAAAGGTCCGACCGCCCCTCTCCTCTCCTGGCCTTATTTCGGTACTTACAGATATATTTGTTCTAATGGTTCGCTTTCAGAGGCCCTCCGAAGGGCTATATAGATGCTATCGAATCAAGACTTCACCAGCTGGAAGCGATCCTAGGGGCCCTCATCGTATCTTCCGACCCGCGCGCCCGTTCACTTATTGCTGATCTTGCTGCGGGCGACGACTTGGCGCATTCCGTTATTACTCGAATTGAAGGAGGCCCCTTTGGTCCCAAGGCCAAAGCAGATGCCCAGGACCCATCGGCTGCATCTTCTTCCAGTAATGGTGTGGGAAAGAAGGGCACCAGCGGTTCAGCACGTAGAAACACGGCACCCGGGGCCAAGATGTCTATTTCTTCCCCTGAAGGTTTGTCGCTGACGCCTTGCGAAGTCTGTCTGTCTGTAGACTCTGACCCGCCCTTCCATTTCCCTTGATTTTAATACCACTTACATCACGAATTGTCGAATAGACCCCATTGACTTAGATCCGTACGAGTGGCAAGATCGCCTGGAACGTGCTATAACGCAGCGCAACGGAACATCGCGGATGTCGGCTTCTATAATGGACGGAATTATCCTCCCTCCAGTTCCTCCCCGCGATCAACCTGATCAACTTGGCCCAAGGCGTCTTTATGGCGTTGACAGTAACTCATTTCCTGACCTTCCGAGTACTGCGAACAGTCTCGCAAATAGATCGCTTCGACAATTGCCCGCTTCTTCCACATGGACTGCAACTACTTCGTCAGGGAATCAAAGGCGTCGCCTAGATAGTGATGCTTTGGAAAACGATGACCAGAGGCGGGTACGCCGGCCAACGTCTGGGATTGGTCTTAATGACTCTCACGGTTCGTCTCTAACCACCCCTCGCAAGTCATAATAGCTATGACCTTCATGCCTCAGAACGCTGACCTAGTTGTTTCTTGCGGATGCTAGATTCTTGGTCGCCGCTCTCGTCGGTGTCATCCCCCGCCTCTATTCACCACCGCGCTCCCTCTATCGCGTCCCAGAATGCCCAGCAATCTACTGCTTCGACCTCCACAGTCCCAGACGCGGTAGATGAAGAGGACCAATTCACAGATGTCGATACTTCCCGCTTCGCTGAAAACGAAGCCGCAAGTTCAGATTTGGACGCTATGGGACAACTATCGATCGACGACCAGAAAGATATACGATATCATGGTCGAACATCCGGTCTACATCTCCTTGCAAGTGCTTCTTCTATGTCTTCCTTCGCCAGTCGCAGCAGAACTAGCTCCGGCTTTGCCAATCCCTCCCTCTCTTCAACTTTGAACCAAGGTACTGATGGTGTGTCTTCGGAGGAAAATGCAAAACATCGGAATGGCTTTTGGCAATTTCCTCGCGCGGGTGTCTGGCCTCCTCTGGACGTGCTCACTGCTGAGCGACCACCAAGCGAGATATCTCCATGGCTCCTGAATGTCGGGGAACATCTTGGCTCCACACAAATTCCGCGTACCATCTCCAGTCCTGGAAGTGGTGTTGGTCAGGCCCCACCACAAGGTTTCGGGTTCACCCCGCAGGCCGGGGAGCCGTTCGCCGCTTGCATAGAGGAGAAGGGCCTCGCAGGCTTAGGTGACATGCTTCCTTCCAGAGATGTCCAGGAGAATCTCCTTTCACTTTATTTCACCCATGTGCATCCTGTGTTTCCCATCGTGCACAAAGCCCACTTCTTGAAGGTGTATAGAGACGTGTGAGTCTTAGATCCATTCCTTGACGTGCCCACATTATTGAATCCCTACCGAATATTCGGATCGCTCCTGCAGAGTTGAGTGGATCAGAGACGCCAATGGGGACTCTCAGAAACCTCCCCCTAAGCCGCTCTCGCTTGCTCTTTTATTTGCGATGCTTGCTGTGGCCTCCCGGTTCACGAATGAAGGCAAACCAAGCGTTCCTGCTGGAAACATGTGGGCGGCTGGACTAGGCTATGCAGACCGAGTTCGCGAAATTGTTTGTACGTCCATCCTTGATTATTTCCTCACGTCAACCTTCGCCCGGACAACTGATCATTCCAATCTGTGGTGGCAGATCACGGGAAAATTCCAAGTCGATTATCATCTGTCCAAGCTATCCTTCTTCTGTCCTACGTGGATGTGGGCGTCGGATCGATGGCAATGGCATGGCACTCAATTGGCCTCGCATGTCGAACCGCGCTGGATGCTGGCCTTAATCGTTCGGTCGACAAATGGCACGCGGGTGCCAGTGCGATGGTGGTGTACACACCGGAGGAGAAGGAGTCATGTCGTAGGATCTGGTACGCGGTGATGTTGATGGACAAGTACGTTGCCTTCATTAGTTCTCGACACGATTGCATTGGCTCACGAGCCTGGGATTTCCAACAGTTATATTTCGACCTATATTGGCAGACCGCTCTCTGTAATGGACTCGGACTACGACACTCCACTTCCCGACGATGATGCCGAAGATATGGAAATTCTGTACCTTATTTCACGGACGCCAACTGCAAGAGCGCCAGGAGCATGCGTTTCAAATTCCCTGCGATACCTCCCTGCCCCGTCCAGGATCATCTCATGTTTCCGCTCTCGCGCAGTTCTGTCACGTATTCTTGCCGCTGTCATGCATAAGGTCTATTCGATCAGACCTACGTGGAGTCGCATCACAGAAGCGGCGAACCTTGAAGCACGATTGGACAAGTGGTATTACGACCTCCCCGAATATCTCCGATATGATTGTCATTCGAAATCACCGATTCCCGCACCACATATCCTTACCCTCCATCTGGACTATTGGTGCACCGTACTACTTCTCCATCGACCGTTGTAAGTTTGGCCTAGCGTTTATCTCACTGCAATGGTCCCGCTGATATCTCGCTTGGTTTCAAGTATACGCGTAAAAGCGGCGTCCAAGGGTGTGAAGGTAGAGTCTGACGATGGACTTTCCAATGCAACGCGCACTTCCCAAAAAGCCTACGGTATCTGTCAAAATGCTGCGAACCGCTTGGTCTCGATCGGTTCGTGTTTCTCATGAGGCTCTTTGTTTTGAGGATCCGCTACATGGAACTGACTTCGTCGTTTGCAGCTACGGCTTATTCGGAGGTGTTCTCATTGGACCATCTCCCTGCATTTGTGACATTTTATGTCTTTACAGCTAGTATCATGCATGTCACCGTGTGTGAGTGGACGTGCTTGCCTTGAATGGGATCTTTTGTAAATTCATTCCTTGTTTCGTTTAGTGCTGGACAACCCGGGTGATCTTCAATCCGCCCGAGCTCTCCAACAGGCAATGACTATTTTGGAGAAAATGTCTGTCGTGTGGCCCAGCGCTGGTCGTGCCTGGGACATCCTGGACGGTTCTAAGGCCAGCATTCGTCATGCGGAGAACTTCCACAAAGAGGACCATCCTGATCGGAGGAAGCGAGTCGCTGAGGATGACCTGGAGCGTCGCGGCCCTTCTCATCAACACCACCAGCACCCTCACCAGTCCCAAACACAGCAGCATCATCAGCTCGGGCACCAAGCTTCCCAAACCTTTCAGTCCACTTCCCAAGGGCCTCAACGCTCTCCGATGACTAGTAATCCAGTGCCCTATAATTCTTTTCGATCTCCACTACAGTTATCGTCGCATCCTGCCGCAGAAGACTCGTCATATACAGTTCCATCCGACTTCACAGCTCCAGAATCGTCATCGCTCCAGCTGAATAACCAAAACCCACTTCCCCACGTCTCCTCGCGCTTTAATTCCTACTCAGTCCTAGCTTCCCCACAATCCACCTTTCCACCCCCACAGCGTAGTCAATGGCCATTGCAGTCCCCAAGCCAAGACCACCAATCATCTTATTCAGGCTCAGGAGACTCATATCTTGATCAATCACGTTCTTCGTCATCGCCTTTCAATTTCCCGGAGCTTCAGCAACAACAATCAAAAAATCAGTTCCAGCCGTCGCAACTTCATAATTCTGCGGATTCGGTGCAGACTGCAGGACGGGGGTCGAATGAACATTCGTTTTGGAACGAATTTGTCTCTTCTGGGGATCCATTTGCTGACCCGTCGACGCTCTCAACGTCCCTCTATCATGTTCCTCTCCTTCCTGATTCTCAGCCACGCAACCAGATGCCTCCACCTATGCACTCCCATGCCCCTTCTATCTTCCAAGTGTTCGATCGACAAGGGGTACCTCTGCCGCCGCAGCGATACCAGTTTGGTAAGTATTTTCTGTTGTGGACATAATTGTATAGTGTTCACTAAGCACATTGATTCCCTTCTCCTAGGAAATATGGACCCTGCCCGGCAAGGGAGCTCATAATAGTGGCTTGACTCCTTTATACCCTTTCGATTCCTTTAAAATGAGGTTCTTGTGTGCATTATCTCCCTGGCTATGGCGTATTATACCCAAATGTGACGGTACATTGTAATTATCGGCCCTCTGAGCCTTAATCATAAATCGACGCCTTTTTCGTGCTTGATGCCATCGAGTGGAAGGGACCGCGGCAATTCCAACCGCACAGGAGATGTCGCAGCTACCACTATGACTACCCTGCTCAATATACGATTGTCAGTACAAATGACGGCCTGACAACCCTAGCACCGGATATCCTCTTGCTCAATTCTGAAGATGCTGAGGCGAAAATAGCTCCTTATCTAAGAGTACCCCTATTATAGATGAGTACTCGGATCGATGGGGCATGCTGGGCTATAGGGCTGGGGTCCAAGTATATTTGTCCTTCCGATGTTTCAATCAAATAGATGAGAATAGTTATATAACGATATGTAACACAGCAGTTCCAGATCTGACGTACTGAATCAAGCGAACCAAGCTGCTCTCCACACGCGATTTCCCTGTCCCACATCCGTAAGCTATGCATCGCCAAGATCTGGTTGCTACAATAGCTATCCATTCGTTCATTGAGCGGTGAAGCCCGACCAGACGTTTCAGCGGGAATGATCGCCATCTCATTGCAGTCTCGTGGGGCGAAAGAAAGGAAAAGAAAGTGGTGTTTCCGCCGAAGCGGAGTTGTGCGGGGGGAGGGGGGAGTGTTGGGTTCCAGGAAGCCAGGAGTCAGGAGTCAAAGAGCATCCGCAGGGTATATGGCGTGGATGGGGTGTGCTGCGCACGATGGAGCCATGCACAGGTTTTGGTCCTCACCCTCACTGTGATCATTGCCTTTCTGGGTTCGAATCTTCATGCAAGGGATGTGTATTGTTGTTGGATCATTGAATGAAAAGTCGCTGCAGACACGGTTGCCGTCAGATACGAGCCGAGTGGGGGCGCCAATTCCTATGATCAGATCGTTTCATAACGACCCCGAATTCAGCGGTGATGAAGGATTGTTCACCAGAGGAGTTGACATTCCCTAGGCCACATAATAACTAAGGCTTTAGTCCCCGGATAACAACAGCATCTCCTTATAGAGCAATGTCAATTAACAATATCGTCGGCCCCTAAAGAAAATATTTTCCAATCACGTTTTCGCCCACTCTTCTGAATGAGCTTGAAATAGAATGAGAAGACTCGCGTGGTGGGAGATGGGTTTGCGTCCCTACGGTAAGAAGACAACGCAGCTTTGCCGCAGAATTAGAATAATAGTTGAATGCACTCATGACCACAGGCTTCCAGACCATGAATAGACTAAATCGGGGCCCTCCATCTAGTTGAGGCATTACCGCAAGGTCGGGAAAAGCGCCAAGAGAGCCCCAATCACAAGATAACCCCTGTTTTCAGGAGCATAAGATATGAACCCAATATATAACGGCGCTGCACCGTTTACGATTTGAGTTGCGAAAATTCGAGACCGCGTGAACAACGGGGTGAAGCCGGACCGGTGTGGAGCGTCCCAATTCCGCGGGCCCCCCTCTTTGCGACCCATGCAATGGTTCCACTCACCGGGATCCACCACGTATTCATAGCCTGATACAGGAGTTCGGAAGTAGAAGAGTGCGGCGCATGGTCAGAACCGTGAATACCTCCCAGTCCTTGATGGATGCGATAGGAATATAAAATCTGAACACATTATGAGCCCAGAGATTAGGAACTTCTGGGCTGCCGACGAGCGATAAGCTTGTGAGGTAATAGGGATGTGCGCCACAGTCTGTGATTATATCGATGAACGGGGGTGCTGAGCCACCCACGCCCGAGGATGGCTGGGTGAATCCCGGCGAACTCGAGCATGAGTGTCGTAACCAGACCGAACTAGCTCGCGATTGCTCGGGCTAGTTACCAGAGGTCTAGAGTATACTCTGTGCAATGTTTGTGCATCATGAGGGCACTATTTGTCCTCACACTATACCGTTGCCTTGGTAGAGTTTGCTTCTGATAGTCCAGATTTCCAGAGGTTCGTGCTCAGATTCCGAGTAGTGTTGCCGCGTACTCCAGTCCTCTTTGAACAAAGGAAATGCATTACGACTGGCCCTCGCCTCGTCGGCTCCCATCATTTGATAGTGTTGCATTCCATCCTGCCGTAAAAGAAGTGTCGCATCTACCGTAGTTAGCGAGAAAAACAGGGACTTGGAAACTTGACTTCAGGTCAATGCACTCTCGGATGCACCCGGCCGGCTATTGACAGAACGACGCAAGCCGCACGCTCAATATTTGGCGGGAGGAGTCCTGGATACTCGCCTATTTTGATCATCACCACTAATATTCTGGCAGTGTGCCACACTGCACTGTGTCCCGTGAATGTTCCAAAAAGGTACATCACCTCAGGAAAGTGGCCAAACGACGATTATTACTGTGTAAATGAGGCACCCTTTGGATACAAAGAGGAGCATTTGTGACATGAATGTCACAGGTGACTTTGGCCTGGTGTTTTCCGGTCACGTGAAATTGGACTTGTCAAGGACGACAGAGTCTGATGCAAAACATCTTGGGAAGACAAATCCTTTCTTTTCAAATTTCCAGGTGCAAAGTATCTTGGTGCACAGACCCCATTGAAATGGCGCTTCGATTAGTCTGATATGATCAATGAATGTGACCGATGTGACTGTCACGCATTGTTGCTTTGTTGACGCACGTCGAGCGTCGTTCAGAGAGAGGTCCACGAATATCCTCGCCCCCTCCTTTCAATAGGGAAGAAAAAACAGGAAGTCAGGCTTTAATAAGACTGTTTAAATAGCGCTCTCGGCGCCTCTCGCCCTCTGTACTCCATGGACGCTCAGTATGAGCTCGTAATGCGACTGCGACCGTAGACTACAGTTGCGACACCACGCCGCGCAGGTGCACATAGTATTTTCCATTCTCTTGGTAATCAAATGTCGAGCCAACATGAGCAGCCTGCAAAGCATGTCGTACATTCCTTTCACGGGTGATCAAAGTCCACCGCGTCCATAGCGTCCAGCTTGGACGTGTTATTTCCGCTATAGAGGTAGCTTATTGTGACGGTGATCACGCGGCCGGACTTGGAAGAGGATATCGATGTCGACAATGGTGTGGATGTAACATCTCAGGCGGCCTGATGGTGTCCTCCCTATTCCATGTAGGTGGCCCCGAGAACGATGGGCGCTTCCGCCCGTTGTTCGCTTTACCATAAATCAACCTTATGGAAATGGGATCGTGCCGACTGAAGCCACCCACCTTCGGGTGCGAGGTATGTTATTAAGTACTCGTCTTTCATACTCGATCGGGCGTATGACCTTGCGACTGATTACCTAGTGTTGAGATAGTAAATTTTGCGCCAATATCTTCAAAGCCATTTGAGGTGCGTCCTCTCGGAGGTCCCAGTGTGTTTACAAGGTAATTTCAGTCAATGACGAGGGGTGGCCAAAACACTTATCGCTATACGCAGCTCCCAACACACCTTTCCGCTTGCTGATTCGGCGTGGAGCATGGATCATGGCACACAGAAGCGCATGCGCATGAGAGACGATCGCGATCAATACTGACCTGATCTAATACTGATCGACGAATCATCGCAGTCTGTGGAAAGTGGTGCCTCATCGGAGGGGTTAATCCCATCTGCATTGAGAGTGAGTGTAGATCCCACATCCGGCCTAGCCACACTCTGCGTATTGGTCACTGGGATCCACCAGCCGCTGAGCTTTACTTCGGCGAAGCATAAGACAGTAGGGGGCGGACGGGCCGGTTTCGCTCGTCGGCCCCTTGCGTGCTAGGTCTCTGTCCGAAGGTCTACCTCCTGGGATCTCGTGTGGGCATCCAAACTTGCGAGAAGGGGGGGATTTATGCCGCGACTGCTGTGATTTATCGAGTTTTATAGGATCAATACGCGTTCTTGCGTAA
The DNA here is from genome assembly GCA_014904985.1 of Hydnum rufescens UP504. NCBI lineage: Eukaryota > Fungi > Basidiomycota > Agaricomycetes > Cantharellales > Hydnaceae > Hydnum > Hydnum rufescens. Next base: position 148,822 of record MU128945.1, on the reverse strand, counting down.
ACAGAAACAGCGAGCAGGGTTAATTTCTGGGAGGGACTCTGGCTATCTTATTCCACTGTGATATTGGATCATCGGTCCATGCCATGTGAGTAGCTCACAAGGTTCAATTCATCTCAGTCTGAAGTTGGCCGATACAGTCAATCAGTCTCTTCGGTCGAGACTACGACATTTTCCCGCCTACTTGGCCCTTCTCGATGCTCCCATCGTGCTTGCCTCAACTATAACAGGGAGCCTTTCCTCTGTGGAAGATATCACTATCCGCTTACTCCCGCCAAGAACAGCGCGTCCAGCAACTATAACTGAATACTAGTGGGAATGCTCCCTATCATGCGGCAGCTTGGTCCTGGCATCATTCTGTCGTCCCCCGGATCGGGGACAAGTCGGAAGTAGAACTGGCTCCACTTTGCTCGTCATTCATTATACCTTCGCACTCGGTGGATGGCAAAGAGAGATGAAAGTAAGGTCACTGCACTTCCTGCTCTATCCAAAGCTGCGTAGTGTCACCGTCGCCCTAGTATGGGATGTGGTAAGCACGAGGTGCGATCGTATATCCCCGGGGATCACTGAGGTCCCTTTCGCAATTGTTATGGAACACCCTTAATGTGTCAACTTCCGGTTATTCCAAAGACTCTACTACAAGTAAATATACATCCCGTCACGATCTGCGCCGCCATTGCATCCACCTTTGAATATTTGGCTGGGCAATCCAACTACGTTCCCTATCTCGCAGTGCTTACAGAGTGCTTCGCCTCTACGGAATTCACCACTCAGCCAGATCTAATGCAGTGTTCGCTTGACCCACACCATACGCCCAGTGGTGTCTCTCATTGATCCTTATTAGTCCGACTGTCTATGGTCTAAGATAATGATAAGTTGGAAGTTTATATAATGTGCTCACTGAGGCGATCCGTCCATCCTCGCTGAATGTGGGTAAGGGTGTGTGTTATTTGTTACTTGTTCTTCAGTGACTCGTCATCCCCGCTCCCCCCCAACGGCGTGGGTGGTACACCGCGGTCGTCACTCATCCTTTAATTATCCCTGCGGACTTCATCCGCACGCTATTTTATACCTCTTCTCAGTTCTTCTAGTGCTTTGCTTTAGTATGAGAGATCCACGCCGACAGATACTGAGAATTGGTTTAGCTGTGCATGTGACCTTTGACTGTGACGTCAGGTCGTAACACTGTACACAAAGTGCATGTTCCTCTAAAACGGGAGAAACATGACTTAAATTGATTGAGATGATCCGTCGTCGCACCAACAAGTTGGCTACATGCACGGGGTTTTTTCAAGCCACAAAATGTGACCTCGGGATTAATACAGTGGAATATTGGATGATCATCTCGATTAGGTATACGGTAATTGTTTGTAACGCTCTCATCTTCCAAATTTGTGCAGGATAGCAATGGCCCTCTCTCCCTCGCCCGCGATGTCCCGAGTCCATTCGGCAACGGATCTGCCTTTCTCTCGACCTGGCACTCCTGTTCTGCACCCAGCTAACCTGGTGCAGGCTTTTGTTGGCCTTGGTAGCATGGGATACTTCATGGCACGGAATATCGCCCGGCAGTCTGAAAAGTCGCTGCTCGTATGGAACCGTACTCGAACGAAGAGCGAAAAGCTGCAACGCGAGCTTGGGCCTGACAAAATCAAAATTGTCGACAGTATCGCTGATGTGGCAGGGCTGGCGGACGTCATATTCACGAACTTAGCTAATGATCAAGTGGTCAATGCTGTATACGACGAGATAGTGAGCTTCCTCAAGGCATGTATCATTTATTATATCTACCCGATGCGAGGCTGCTCTTATGCTTTGTGGTACGTATTGACTATTTAGGCCCATCCACCCAAGACGCCCAAAATATTTGTCGAGACATCAACCGTGAGTTCTCACTGCCGGTCATAATGAAATGAACTTTGTTCATGAACTCTATAGATCTATCCAGCTGTGGCTGGTGAACTCGACGCCAAGATTACCAGCATACCCCACACCCACTTCGTCGTTGCTCCGTAGGTGTCAAATCCTCTTCATTTGGAATCTTACACGCAGATCTCTATTCCTCCAGAGTGTTTGGGGCCCTCCTGCGGCAGACAAAGCACAACTTATTGTCGTATTGGCGGGGGAGTACAAAATCAGGAAGGAAATTGCATATCTCGTCGTCCCTGCTGTGGGCCGGAAGGTATTTTGACATTGGATAATGCTTCTTTCCTGCTGTTTGATGCCTTACCACTCTATTTTCCCGAAGGTGATCGATATGGGCGGTAATGTTGAGAAAGGTGAACGGGAAACCGATGCTGAACATAATAAGTCCCTGACATGACGTCCTCGTGGTATAGCACTAGCTTTGAAGCTCACCGGGAATGCCTTTATCTTGGGCGCGATCGAACTTCTTGCGGAGACAATGACTTTAGCCGACAAGTCGGGTGTGGGTGCAGCAAACGTATGTCCTTTTTGCATTTACTCTGTGACCAGCGCACAGCTAATCTCCATTTAGTTCTTCGAGATAATCAAAGGTGAAAGGGTTCATGATAATATTTATCAGCTGCGTATTCACCGATACGATCCATGCAATCGCAGAAATGTTCCCGGCACCCCCGTAAGTAGGCACTCTCTGTGTCCCGTATTGCCATTGATTATTCTTTGACTTGGACTCTGGGTCACTGTAGGTTGATCGGGTATGGGCAGAAGATGTTGACGGATAGCTTTGATGGTGCCACGGCTCTCTCCATCGAGGGAGGTTTGAAGGATGCAAGGTACATCATGTCTGTCTTATCGTGTATTCGAGCCAATGTGACACCAAGTGCCCACGCCAAGCCACATACGCAGACTGGCACTCGAAAGTAACACCACTGTCCCTACCGTCGATATTGTAAGTGAATGATCCTAGCCAATATCTGCGCCTTAATATGTCATGTTTCATTTGATACACAATCCTTCTTCCAGGCCCATCAGCACCTTGTGACGGCGCGTGCACTGGAGACTTCCGCGCTCTCGCCCTCGAAACCACCATTTGAGATTCTCGATTGGAGCGCGTTGGTGTCGGCCTTGCGTATTGCCGCCGGGTTACCCGGCTTTGATAGTGCCAAGGTGAGCCTCTGATTCGATTGGTTATTTTCCGAATTCCGTTCATCTTTCTTTGCCAGCATGGAGGCGTTCAGAAGGCTTGATGAATGTTCGTGGCCACAGATTGATTGCGGCTTGCAACAATTAGGAACAAATTGTTGTATTCTGTTTTACTTGGCTTGCCCGATCTTCTGTCGTCGTGCTTCTGGCTAGAGACCGTGGATGTAGCGAACAAAATTTTGTCCCAATCCCAGTTATGTAAACATAACTGTCACGTTACATTCGGACTCGCCCGATATCATAATGGGCAAAGAACCGTTGTCAATCGAGCTGCTGGTCCAGAGGCAAAAGGCAGAAAGGGAGGCAAATTCGAAAGTAATTCAGGTTCATTCACAGTCTTGGAAGAGACTAATCGCACTCTTGTTACGACTAGCCCAAGTTCTTGAGCAAGGAAGAACGTGCGAAACTTGCCATCGAGAAACGCGTTCAAGAGATTAATGAACAAAGAGAGAAAGAGGATCGTCTCAGACAAGACCGTGAACGTTTGGAAGTGCAGGCTGAGGAAATTCGACGCCAGACAGAACGGAGAGAGATATGGTGGAAGCTCGCGGGATGGCGGCCGATGTAGGTCTAATCTTATCCCTCACTGCCCTTGACTAAGAATGCATCCTGGGACATTGGGACTGCGTAGATGATGATCGGAATTCTGGACGAAGAGATAATAGGCGGTACGACGATCGCGCTGCGCCCCCTTCATCTACGCCTCAGCGCCCCGCCTTTCAGAATGGCATACCTACAGGTCCCAGAGCCGAGAGAACTAAAAATTCTGCGCCTTCTGCGCCCTCAGGTTCCATGCCGCCACCACCACCGCCGCCACCAAACTCGAATATGCCCCCTCCACCTGCTCCAGCTGACTCGCCCCCAGGTCCGTCTAGTGCCAATGACGCCACTCCACGACCCAGTGCTGACCAGTCCAGCACTTTCGTCCCGCCTATGACGGACAATGATCTCTCTGCGATCCGCTCCCGGTATCTCGGAGTGGACAAAAAGAAGCGCAAGATCAGAAAGATGAACGACCGGAAATTCGTATTCGACTGGGATGAGCAGGAAGATACATTTGCGGACTCTGGGACACCAACAACTGTCGTCCCCGGTGCAGGGCAGACCCCAGGTGCGGTCATGTTTGGAAGAGGCCACCTCGCCGGAATGGATGATGGCGGAATTCAAGAAGCTGCCCTGAACAATCGGCATACTGATCCTATGGAACGACGGAAAGCCAGCAAGGCTGGAATAGACGAGCGCCATTGGTCCGATAAGTCTTTAGCGGAAATGAAGGATCGTGATTGGCGTATCTTCCGTGAAGATTTCAACATCGCGGCACGAGGTTTGCGGTCCATCCTGCGCTTTTGTGTCTTTGTACCTGATTCCCTCCTTTGTTGATATTCAGGTGGCCAAATCCCCCTACCATTGCGGTCGTGGAAGGAATCGACTATTCCGCCGAAGATTCTCGAGGTCATTGATGCCGCTGGGTACGAAGAGCCGTCTCCTATTCAACGGCAGGCCATTCCAATCGGTCTTCAGAACCGTGATGTCATCGGAATTGCCGAGACAGGTTCGTTCCATTTCTGTCGAAGAAGGTCTAATCTGATGCATGATATAGGTTCTGGCAAAACGGCCGCATTTGTTATTCCCATGTTGGTATACATTGGCCAACTACCACCATTTACGGACGAGAACCGGCATTTAGGTCCATATGCACTCATCTTGGCTCCTACTCGAGAATTGGCCCAACAGATTGAGTCTGAGGCACGTAAATTTGCTACTCCCCTTGGGTACAAGTGTGTCTCCATTGTCGGAGGGGTATGTTTTCTTTGCCTCGATTTCATATGTGCTAGAGTTGACCATTTTTGTCTGCTCCAGCGTGCGGTTGAGGAACAACAATTCAACCTACGCGAGGGCGCCGAGATCATCATTGCTACTCCAGGTCGTCTGAAAGACGTGATTGACCGGCACGTCCTGGTCCTCTCTCAATGCACTTACGTAGTGATGGACGAAGCCGATCGAATGGTCCACCTTGGATTCGAAGTCGATCTCAACTATATCTTGGACTCGCTCCCGACCGATTCACTATCAGCCGAAGATGGCAATGCTATGGATCTTGACGATGCTCAAGGACAGAAAGGCAAGACCCGGGTGACAACCTTATTCTCGGCTACCATGCCACCTGCCGTGGAGCGCCTCTCCCGCAAGTATCTTCGTAAAGCAGCTGTCATCACGATTGGGGAAGCTGGTCGTGCTGTCGATACCGTCGAGCAGAGAGTCGAGTTTGTTACCGGGGACGAGAAGAAGAAGTGAGTGGTTCCATTCTTTTGCTGTTTCTACGCAGTGTTTATGTGTCTCTTCTCATGCAGGCAACGTATGCTGGAAATCCTCAACCACGGGGGCTTTTCCTCCCCTATCATTGTATTTGTCAATCAGAAGAAGACAGCGGATATGGTTGCCAAGGATATATCTCGGGCTGGGGTATGTGCATTCTCTTGAACCTGGTGTACTGAGATTTCTAATTCCCTGCGCAATCTAGTGGAGCACGTCGACGTTGCATTCCGGGAAGAATCAGGAACAGCGAGAGGCGGCTCTCGCCGCGCTTCGAACGGGCGAAGCAGACATTCTTGTGGCCACCGATCTTGCTGGACGTGGGATTGACGTCCAAGATGTGTCTCTGGTCATCAACTACCAGATGGCAGGGACAATTGAGGCGTATGTCCATCGTATCGGTATGCCTCCCGTTTATGCGGTGCTCCGAGCCTTGAAGCTTATGTGTTGCTGCGTTCCCAGGGCGAACCGGACGTGCTGGCAAGCTTGGGACGGCAATTACATTCCTTTCCAACGATGACGATGAAGTCATGTATGAACTGAAGAATGGTGCGTTTTCGTCGCTCCCTTCATGCCAATTTGCTAAGCGCCTCGCCCCCTAGAAATTGCAAAGAGTCCTGTGTCGAAAGTCCCGCCCGAGCTCGCGAGACACGAGGCTGCTCAGCAGAAGATTACGAGGGATATGAAGAGGAAGAGGGATGCGGATGATCAGGGATGAGCTCAGATAATCTTTGTTTATTTTTCACGTGATGTTTTGACCGCGAATATAACCGGAGTCAGAAACTGTGACCTCGTCCTCTTGATCCACAACTACCACAATCTAACTCTCCACCGTTCTTTCTATCTCACCACCGACAACAGCAGTGATGGCCCGAACAAAGGTACGCGTCTTGCTTACAAGTGTCCAGTGCATAAAGACTTGTCTTTTACTACCGTGGTGTCCTTGTGCTATTCATCTGACTGGATCGTCCCTCAGCAAACCGCCCGTAAGTCCACTGGAGGTAAGGCTCCTCGCAAACAACTCTCCACCAAACAAGCCAAAAAAAGTACAACAGTATGTTCCCCTTCCCGTCCACATCGCGCGTCATTCACGCTGAACACGCGTGTTCCGCATCTGCAGTCCACCACTGGGGGTGTAAAGAAGCCCCATCGCTTCCGCCCTGGAACTGTCGCTCTCCGCGAGATTAGGAAGTATCAAAAGTCCACCGAGCTCTTGATCAGGAAACTTCCCTTCCAAAGGCTCGTTCGTGAGATTGCTCAGGATTTCAAGGTGTGCCGATGCCCATACCATGTGGTATATTCCTTGATTTATGTCGTATCTAATGACTTGGATTCCTCAGACCGATCTTCGCTTCCAATCGTCCGCTGTCATGGCGCTACAGGAGGCTGCCGAGGCCTACCTTGTTTCCCTCTTTGAGGACACCAACTTGGCTGCCATCCACGCGAAACGTGTAACTATGTGCGTGTTCCCGCCTACATGTGTTTGGGGACATTTTTGCTGATTACGTTCTTCCCTCAAGTCAACCCAAGGATTTGGCTCTAGGTAAGGCTTTCTGTTCCGAAGCTAGGTCGTTTTTGTGGTCCCTGACGTGTGTTCTCTCATTCAGCTCGTCGCCTCCGTGGTGAACGTTCGGCTTAAGCTTCCTGTCCCTAATCCTCTATGCTCTTCATACATTATTACGATTTGTAACCCTATCATGTTCTCTATTGTCCTTATGGAATCGACTTCGTATGATAACGCAGCAGTGAAGGAAATAGAAATATTAGTGGGAGGGTTAAGGTTTGGCATGAAGATACAGTAAAAATAAAACGAAGTTCGATAACCTGGGCAGGCCAGGTTAGCATTTTTCGAGGTGCAAGCGGTAACTACGAAATGCCACAGTAATGAGCAAGATGGCCATTTGGTCTCATTCCCGCCCTCAAGACTCCCCTCAATAGTTACTCAATACAAGTCAGAAAGTGGGGGTTCCTTCTCGAAATCATCCACGGCACGTACCCGACCCGGAAACACGGAGGATAAATCCTTGAGTCCATTGGTGAAACTCGACGTGGCCTCAAAGTCGAGAGAAAGCTGGGGCCGTTGGTGGAGAATCCTCTCGAGGGACGTCCAAATAGACTTCCTGGAGAGGGTTGGAGTGCCGGTCTGCCGGGGGATTCGCAAACGGATGTGTATTAGTGCCGGGTTGCGCATCATGTTCGTCTCCAAGGTTGTTCCTAGGGGATTTAGGGCAAACTCTTTGAGAATGTCCGCCATGGGCTCTCGTGCCAGCAATTCGAGTGCCGTGAGATTGGGACATGCATCGAGAAATCCGAGGAGAAACTGGGCCCAGTTAGGACTTTGAGATAAGACAATCGTCCGCAGAAGGGGAAACTCAATGAGCTCAGGATTAAGGGGAGGGTCGGTTACCAGGAGAGGTGCAACTTCCCGAATACACAAATGCAGTAGCTGGGGTGCATGTATTAAAAATGCAGGGAAGGAGGTGCATGTGCCCATGTCAAGAAGGGTCAAGCGGGGAAGCTCAATGTGACCAGGGGATGCTCCAGGCATGACCTCAATCGGGCTTAAATCGCACTGGAGCGAAACGAGGTTCGTGCATTGGCGGAGTATAGTCTCAAAATAGTGAGAGGACAACATTGTTACTCTAGACAACGTCAGATGAGAGAGCCACTCCCACTCGATATTCGGCCACGCCGCCTGCGGGAACCCCGAAATTGACAGAGAGTGTAGGCGGAGTCCAGAATACGGGAGCAGGTGGGGCGGCGATGTCCCCATAACGGGATACAACCCGTCCAACCGCAAGTCCAAGTTACGCAGGAGATACACGTGCCCCGTTAGGGGAAAGAGTCCGACGATATTGTATCCACTAGCCTGGATGGTAAGGGATTTGCATCGATGGATGTTATGGAGAAGGAATGGAATAATGGGGTTATTATCGGATATCCTCGGCGGTAGTCTGAAGTCAAGCCAGAGATCGATGGGAATCGACGGCCCCGCCCTTTCCAGGTAAAGGCGAGCCATGTCCAAAGCTCTCAAGGTCCTGAGCTTTGTGCGGCACCGCTCATCGGTGCAGGAGGGGTATAGCGTAATGGTACTCCAAAGCTATCACCATCATTCGATAAACGGATCCATGAAAACAGTCGCTCGAATGATACTTACAAAAGGGGTACAGAGTGCAATATGCCGCCACAGACTGCTAGTTCCACTAATCGAGGACAGGAATTTGTGTCTTGCCCAACGTTCTTCCGGGAGATGTTTGAAGATATCTACAATCATCTCGTTGGGCAACCGGTAGATGGGTGTTGTCTCATTATTCTCATTTCGCACTCTCCGAGCAGCGGTAGAGCGTGTCAAAGGCATGGAATGCGTCGATAACTTGCCGCGGTGCGGAGAAACCCGAACCCAGAAAAGTGGGGCTTCATTACCCAACAGTGTACAACTTGTCGTCAATGATGAGCGTCGACAGTGAAGAGGCGTGGTCCCAACCTGCAGGGGTAGGCTCCAGAGCGGTTTTCCGCACTGACTAGGCGAAAAATGACATTAATTTCAGAGGAAGTTTCACTCCGACGGAATCCAATCTGTGGTGTACAGACAACGGGACACGACGCCTCGGGGAGAATCATCTGGATCCTGGATTGCCGTAAAGACAGTGTCGTTTCAATCCATCAAGTCTGTGAGGCCTCATGATATCGTTAAGGAGGCGGACATACTTGCACATACATCGCATCCTTCTGTGCGTGTGTTAATCAAGGGGATCAATCTTCATCACGTTCAAGGGGATCCTCCAGATTATGTCGTGCCTGGGATTCTTCGTCGACCAACGTCTCCAACAATACGAGCTTCATAGCCCTCTGTTGCCACTCTCTCTCGCCGGCGTCCTTGATTCTCCATTCCTCGCACCTTCTCCCCCTCCATCGGATCTCGTGCTTCCCCCATCTCCAATTGTCCTCCTTCCTCGCAAAGAGCAACTCTTTGACATCCTTGTCAAGTCTATTTTTTTTCAAATTGCAAGCGCCGTGGCCTATCTTCATACTATGGATGTCCCTGTTGCTCATAGGGACATTAAGCCCGGGAATGTGCTGATATCTGAGTCGGGATGTGTGAAACTGATAGACTTTGGAATAGCTTGGGCCAGCTTCAATCCCACCAATCCCACTGGTGCATCCGATACTTCAATGCCAGAACAATCGACCTCTCCTTATTCGCAAGAGGAGACGCCAGAAGCCATGGTTTCTCAGGTGGGAAGCGGGTGAGATTCCCCCTTGTTTCCCTTTGGTACGATTTGAGGGAATTAGTGCATCTTGTTAGGGCTTATCGGGCGGTGGAATTAATGTTCTCTCCCGTCACATATGATGCGGCTGCGATTGATCTCTGGAGTCTTGGCGCCCTCCTATCATCTTTCTTCACCTCCATCCGCCTTGTGCGAAAATACAGTTGGGAAGACGAAGATGAGGACTCCACCAGTTCAGATCTCGAAGAGGACAGTGAACAAATCAAGGCGCTTCCTTTCGTCTTTTCCAGGCGTGCTGTGCAGAGTGGATCTACCGGATGGGTCCGAGATACATTGTTTAATGCGAGTCAAGGAGAACTAGGGTACATCTGGAGTGTCTTCAAAGTGCGGGGCACTCCAAATGTTACGTCGTGGCCTGTGAGCTCAATTATCTAAATCCAACAACCTTTTGAATCCTCTGATCCTCGAAAGTCGTAGGGCTTTTCCCAGCTTCCTGGTGCTCGGATGATGTCATTTCAGCAAACGATGGCTGCCGATATATCGAACCTTCTTCCCAATCTGCCTGCGTCATATCGAATCATAGATCCATCTTCTCCCCTCGACCTCATCGAACGTCTGCTTGTTTATGACCCGGGATCACGCTTACGTGCCCCTGCCATTCTTGAGCATCCATGGTTCTCCTCCGGAGCTCCGTTGATACTGCCTCGTGACTATTCATACTCATCCACTGACATTCACGTAAGGTGGGAGACACGGTGGGATGGCATTGACTTGGCTGACATGATCGCACCTGGAGTGAAATCTGCCTATGCGCTTTGGGAAGCAAGCTCCCGGGGTTGATTGCTCTACTGTGTGACCTACTAGCTGACTTGCAACTACAATACATCCTTCTGCCCTCTTTTAAAAAGAGTGCGTAATTTCAGCATATTGGTATCCGAAACGCCTATTATTTCCTGTTTATTTGGTGCGTATTTATGGTTTCTGGGGGAGGAAACCCGCCCGCAGCTCTATTTCAACCTTTGTTGTTGGTCGTGGATATATCGGCATTAGCCGGATTACAATATAAGCTCCTCAGTTGCAAATGGATAGCATTCTGTGGCAAACCAAACCAAGCTCTTTCAACACCGACTGGCCCAGGTTGGTATCGCCTAGGCCAGTCGGTATTCGAAGACTCCATGTAGCTTCAAATACTGCCTGCTCTGAAGCCTCTTGTCTCCCACTCCCTCTCAGTCTTGCTATCTGAAACTTCGAAGACTCTCAGATGCCTACATCTGTACATCTTATCGTTTTCTGCGTAGCAGGTCTTTCCCTGGCTGTTCCTCATGGAAACAAGATGCGAGACAACTCCCCTCTTCCATTCCAGAGCCTTCCTCTGGTCACCCCAGCCGTCACAATCCAACCCCCAGCCACCAGTACTATCTTCCGTACAGTTACAGAAGTGATGACTGCACTCCCGTCGTGGTCATAGTCACATCTACGCTTCAAATGGCAACGCCGACGTCCTTGGTGTCATTGCCTTCCTCTCAGCTTGGCAGTTCTCCAGCTACATCTGGGACATCTAGTGCTACGCCATCGCCTGTCCCTGCGAGTGGCACAAACCGCGCACCGCTCACGAACCCGGTTGTTGCAACTTACTATCCCGATTGGGCATTCGAAAGCATGGCGCCTGAACAAGTTGATTTCGCTCGGTTCGATTGGGTTGATTTTGGTTTGTAACTGCCTCTATACCCTTCACGTGATTAAGCTCACCACAGTCTGTATCAGCCTTCGCAGTCCCTACGTCCTCCTTCGACCTCGAATGGACCCAAGATAATTCCGCCGCTCTCCTAAATCGCCTTGTCAACTTGGCACATGTGGCGAACAAACGGGTCAAGTTAAGCGTAGGGGTTGGTCTGGCTCAAAGTACTTTTCCCCTGCTGTGGCTACACCTGCCAGTCGTGCGACATTTGTTAAAAATATCGTTGCGATGTATGAGCAATTTGACCTTGATGGTATTGACATGTACGTGTTTTACGCTTGCATGACATCGCCTAGCACTCACTAGGCTGTCTTGATGAAGTGATTGGGAATATCCAGGCGTGTCAGGGGCGTCAGGGAACATTGTTTCCTCTCATGACAGCGCGAATTACCTGCTCTTCCTGACTCTCCTACGCAGCTCACTGCCCCCATGCTGCTCTCATCACTGCCGCAGTGGCCACTACACCGTTTGCGTCCTCTTCCCCTCCGACGCCTCTCGCTTCCGTGGCATCCTTTTCAGCAGTCTTAGACTACATCCTTCTTATGAACTACGATGTATGGGGAGCATCCGATAGCAACCCTGGCCCAAATGCACCGCTTTCCAATGCTTGCGAAATTCTACGCAGCCAGACGCAAGCGTGGTGGGGGCCGTAAGGTCATGGACAACTGCGGGGTTCGATAAATCCAAGATCCTGCTTGGAGTGCCTAGCTATGGGTATGTCCAGAAATCTCAGGCGACGTCCCTAAGACAACGGGGGGTCGACATTCTGCCAATTTTGGTGCCGGAAGACTCCACCGTGATCTCTGCGCCTGCTGCGGCGTCAGCTGCTCCTCTGCTGTCTGGGACTGTCTCTGCCCCCTATGATCCTTGCAGCTCCGGCTGCAAACCATCGATTGACAGGCATCGAGGGCAACCAGATTCAATTTATTGATCTTGTGCAACAGGGTGTTATACAACTTGCTGAGTCCACCGGGTCTCCTACATTATCTCCAGCGTCGACGTCACCCGTGAATAGTGGGCCTGCTTGGGTCGGGCGAAAGGGTTTCAAAGATATTGGGATGCATGTTCCTCTACTGTACGTTTCTAATTCCTCTTTCTGTCTTGTTCGTGTCCTTATGGCCATTGGCTATTTAGCCTTTCCTCATGTCGTTGTCACAGGACCAACTGGTAACATATGATGACCCGACGTCCCTTTCCCTCAAAGCCTCTCTTTCCAAAGGTCCTTGGGATTGCTGGTGTCAATATGTTCGACGTTCACGGAGATACCGCTGACTACGTCCTTACCGATGCTCTCCGATCTGGTCTTGGGTTGCCTTCTGTACCTGTGAAGCCATCAATTGATGCGATAATTAGTGGCTTTTTCGATGGTCGTTGAATTTTTCTTTTCCCTCATATTCAATTCCTTCGGGTTTCATGGGATGTTGCTGATTGGCCTGCGTTAGCGGTCGCTGTATTATTAGTCATACTTTCCTGTATCTACCTGTGCGCTGAGATGAACATCGTCGTCAATAGGCACTTGAAAATGATTCGAACGAAACCTCTAAAAACCATCGTCTCTCCTTTACACTATACAACGGAAGGGCGCGTTAGTTATCAAAGAACACGGCCATCCGGGATTTGTACCAATTTGTAGTCTCGTTTGGGACTTCTTTGGGAGCCATCTATCTGGGTTATTCAATGTTGAGGGCAGCCAGGACCTCCTGTGCATAAAATATGGATTACGGTCCTACGTTGTAGGCGCAAACACTAAATAGGTAAAATACATTAATAATACTCGGTTTCGTTTTTGGTCAAGTCCGCCAGTCAGTCGAGACGTAAAGGTGTAACAAGGTCATATGTCTCCTCGTTGGCCCCAGTACCCGCGGTCTTCTTCTTCTGCCGAGGGATGACACGGGATAGCATACCAGAGAGTTTTCGAGACGATCCAGGGACCACAGAAATGACTGACGCTCGACCCCCAATTTCCACGTCGCCGTCATCCTTCTTGTAAATTGAATCCACAATCTTACTGAGACGACGTAGGCCACTGGAGTCACTGGCACGCCGAGACTCCCAAAGCAGAGTTTGCAAATAACTCGCCAAATCTGGCAATATCAAAGGGAGAATGGGAAGCGGGTCCTGGCACGTGTACATATGCGAGCCTAGACCGGGTCGATGCTGGACAGACTCAGGCAATGCTGTCCGCCACCCACGACGCGCTGTATCGCCATGTGTACGCTGGTTTGCGGTCATATCTGATCGAGATTGTGGGACACCAATCTCAAGCCACAGAATAGTGACGAATTCCCTGGTATTACGGAAGCCACGAACTGTAGCGTCGGTCTCAGGGCTATTTCGTTCGCATCAATGGTAGCGTATGCCTGCACCTTCGGTGTGATAGATGCATGCCCAAGAGATGCAAGCAATCGGAGAACTTGGCGGAAAGTGGGTGTCGCAATGAAATATACCTCGCCCCTCCCAAGCGAAATGACATTAGGAAAGGGTCTCCTTGGATCAGGAACGGCGGTTTTGGGCAACACCACTGCTCTGCCGTATCCATACGCTAGTGGATGCGAATCAATTAATGCAATTGAACCAGCAAGAAGAAAGTACTTACAAACCCCGGTCATCAAGTCCCCAACAAAGGATATGGAAGGTAGGGGTGGTGGGGGTCTGGTATCGCGTGTAGGGAGATTGCCTACACTTTTCGCCCTCTGCAACTCTCCACTACCCTTGGGAATCGACGTTCCTGGATCTGCTTCGCGTGCGGTATCCTTTCCCCCGTCCCTGAGTTCGAGGGAGCTCACATTGTACGACCCTGATCGCGGACGCCTCGGTCCTTCCAGAACTGGAAAAGTTGAAAGCGAACGCAACGGTGTAGTTGGCTGGGACAGAATCGCTACATCATTAAAGCTAGCAGACGTCCTGAGCTGGGGGGCAATTTGAGAAGCACGGGTGTTAGCCGTCTAGAACAGACGATGGCATTAGCAGGGAAGAATCAAGCGTGGCCGAGGAAAAAGGCTCTTCTTCCGTAGAGGTAGACGGATCGGAGACGAAGAGCCTAGGGTTACTGTTTTCATGAATGGCGAGGGGAGTGGGGACTTAGTCATGGGGTGGGATGCGTGGGGTTCAGATACACTTGTACATCTGGGAGAGTAGTGGGGGCCGTAAGAGGGCTGAGGGGTTCCGGGGATGGTTGCATTGACGAAAGTGGAGGATCTTCAAACGCACTGGGGTCGTACGGCTCCCAGCCATCGTCATCGGTCAGTTCAGACAGATCTGCAGTTGAATGGGCCACAGATTGTGAAAGAGAACCGGTAGCCTGCGAAGACCCCAGTTCCGCTATGCGCAAACTCTCCCTGATAGCACGATTGAATTCGTCATCACCATCATCTACAGGGCTACTTTCTGACTCATTCTCTTCTCGCACGATAAGAGGCTCGTCGTATGTGGTACCAGAGGAAAGGGGGCTTAGATGTTCTTCCAGCAGCTGGCTGTTCTTTTTGGCCGTCTCATCATAATGAGCCCTCGACAACATTAATGCGCGTTCAAGATCGTCGTCGTCTTTAGGTGTCCCTTCGGCGTCCTTGTTCAGCGACACATTGGTGGGAGGTGAGGGATCATCACTGGGAGAAGACCAAGGGTGTCTACTCGCTGACTTGACATCTGAGGGCAGTGGCATCATAATATCGCGGGATGGAACAGGCGGCGGTGTCTGCGGGGAGAGGGGAAACAAGTGTTTTGGAGGGAGCGGGGGAAGGGGTGCCGGTCTTGATGGAGGGGTCCGGGTCAGGTCATCGATAGTCAGCGTCTCGGAGTAGTGGAAGTATTTTGGAGGTAATGGAGGTGGCGAGGGAATATCACCTAACATGAACAAGCAATTACGAAAGCATACGAAAGTACGAATCATGATCATATTAATACCTGGAGAGAGGGAGGAGTTTGGAACATTGAATGACCGCTGGGGACGACGGGGAGGCGTAGAATCAGAATCTCTGAGAGGTCCTGACGGGAATTGGGGATAATAAGAGGCAGGGGATTGGACGGGTTCATGAAAAAAATAATTCATTTGCGTCGGGTTCTGAGACGAAAAGGGGTCTGAGTGCTGCGGTACATGTCGATAGAATGACAACCCATCGATCGGGGGAACAAAATTCATGGGAGCGCTCCCAGACGAAGGGGGACTATGGTCTCCTAAATCAAGGTCCGAAGGACTATGAAGAGGGCTCGAGAGGGCAATGACGTGGGGGGTCGCCGTAGGCGCAGGATTGTACACGGGAGAATGGGATGAACTTGACTGCTGGGACACTACGTGCACAGGGACCCCATCAGACTGTTGAGGAAGTGTGTAACCATCCTGCATGCTATGTTCGTGATGTACAGTGCTTTGGTGAATGAATATTCCACGATGCAAGTCGGAGAAGTCGGTTGAGCCAGATAACAGTTCGAAAAGAACACACAAGAAAGATGAAAAGCGGGGACAGAGATATTTAAGTGAAAATCTTGCTTGTGTACACCAGGCAGGGACTGGGAAGAGATCGCGGCGAAGCCAAAAGCTAGGTGGGGAGAGTCTTCGGATTTTGCCGAGCCCGGATCTCCAAAGCAAGGATCGATAATGCTGCGGCGCTCGTTAGCGAGTTCTTTACAATCCTACAGCCTATATAGATTGCACAGAATATCGCACCGGCACGAAGCACTGAAAAGTGGATTTTGTCCAGTTTTTTTGACTCCTCGCATGACTTCAACCAAGGCATCCGCCCAAGGCGAATATACCCCCGCACCCCCGCCCCATTACTGGGCAAGCGATCCGAGTCTCTTCTTGTCACTGGGTTCTCTGCCCGCACCACCCTATCCGAATTACAAGATAAGTTCTCTGCATTTGCAGGTTATTCACATCTGCGACTGTGTGCGTGCATCTTCAAACAGGGTTACCGCTGGAATAGCAGGACTTATGTATCTTGGATTTTAGGCTCTCGGACTGAAGAAGGAAAGAAAGTGGACGCTGCAGTGGCGTGTTATGGCAATGCAAGTTATGCTGCAGCGGCCTTGGAATGGCTATACAGTGAATCAGGACGGCTGGGTCTCCGAGACGGGGGTACTATCACTGCTTGTTTTATTCCTCCGGTAGGAGCAGGTGTAGACGCCAATTCCGACGCCAACATTCCTCGAAGCCTCGTCCCAATAATAAACGATATGCGTGGTCCCGCCCGACCGCCGTCCGCGGAGTCTCTGGCAAAACTTGAACAACCCATTGTATGGGTTCACGGCGTTCATCCAAGCGTAACTGAAGACGACATCGAAGATCTTTTTTCTCACTATCCTGGCTACACTAGCTGTCGCTTTCGTACGTAACTATTTCCCGACTGTTGGTGCCAGACAATATTCCTGAAGTCGAAAGAAAGTGGCACCTCGCACAATAGTAATGATGGAACAGAAGGCGGTCATGGCATTGTTTTTCTCTTCCATCACGGCAGCGGCCCACATGCTGGACCGCTTTGAGGAAGGAAGTGTGCCACAACTGTTTGGTCAGCGCATGATCGGGCGACCAGAAAACTATCTACGACCTCGAAGATACCAACGAGAGCGAGAGGACGAAAAGTTTACCCCGAAACAAGCCCCACATATTGTGAAACTGTATGGATTCCTTGATTCGGAGGAGTTAATCATGTTGGGCTTGCCCGATCGTGACGCTGAGATGCGAGAAGTACTAGATAGCCCCGGGCAAATGTGTGTAGAAACAGGTACGTCCTCGACTACAGGTGTCGTCTCGCGGGAAAGGAAACTAATGAAAGATCCTAGTTGGAGACCAGGTTCACGTCGAATTTTCATCGTGGCAGGAGGCACAGCACATGCTCCATGTATTAAATGGCCGCCGTCTTTGGCATCGAGGACCGATGATGCAAGTAAAAGATCCATCCGAGTTTGAACCACCTGCGGGGTGATTCCCAAAGCAATAGATTATATTGGGCATGACTATGTCCTAGGATCATTAGATTGGGCGAAGCTTTGCCACGATGGCGAGTTTTTTCGCTCTGAATGTATAATGGGCCCTCCAGGCCATATCCTGGCGAAAATAAGAACGTTGAGCGCTGACTCTAACCAACATAAGGCCCGCCATACCTCTGGCGATGCAGTTCTCTTAATGCATGATCTGCTGCGGTTTTGCTCTCGTATGCAACATGGATGGCACGCAGAGCTAAGAAAAAAGAAAAAAGAATCAGTGGCAGTAACATAGTCCTAATTTCAGCCGCAGCTCACCTTCATGAGTCTTGACATCGCGGAGCCCAGGGTATGAAAATGCTTTGAGAATGCTTTGGTCGATTGACGGCAAACCTCGAACATGGATCCACCGCGCCCCATTCTCTTTTGGCCAATGCAAGCTCACAGATTCAAACTTCTTCACGATTTCATCTCCTTCTGCTTGAAGCATCTCGCCCTCAGAGGGTGCCACCCGGGGTGCGTCTTCCATACGATTGATGTCGAGGTGGAAATGCATGGCTTGAAATAGGGGTTGAGTGTTATGAATCGGTGGAAAATAGTGGACGTGGTGAAGAGCCCACATGGCGTGTTCTATGGTGTCAAATGCGACGAGAAATGTCGTTCTCCCTGAACGACTGGTCCGCGGCTCTGTATGAAGTCAACAATAAGGACATGACATTTATGGGATCAACGACATCCCGTTCGCACCCCCATGGAATTTGAATCCAAAGAATTGTGACAGATATTCCTTCACAACTACAGGGCCCACGTCGTCCACGGTGGAAAGAAGGAGCAGGGGTTTCTCTAGTATGATGGGCGCCGATAAGTTCAGGCGAAAGACGGAATCGGGGGGTGTGTGTCTTTGTTGTGAGAAGGGACTGAACTCTATCCCAGTGATGCGCAAACCATTGGATTCACGTCTATGCTTCTGTATATAAAGACGATGGAACGCTTGCACAGAGTGTTGCAGCGTTCGAAATATTACTGTCAGGAGTCTTGGCATTCGTCGATAAGAATATTCTGGAATCACAATCAGGTGAGATAGATGAATGTCCGCCCCTCGCAAAATCCATGCGCATACTGGAGTTACTCGAAAGTTCGATATGCAAAAGCCCGTCAAAGCCTTCGAAGTGTTCATTAAGTTCGGTGGTAGATAACTTTTCAAAGTTGCTTCCAGAAAGGAGCAATGTATCGGAGGGTGCAAAGGATGTGGTATGGTGGTGAGCAGATCTGTCTTCGTTCATGTCCTGGGATTCAAAATCCCTTTTCTTAGTCCCGGGAGCACTATGAATATTTCTCGAGACGAGTGATGGGTGTCCCCTGGAACAATGGGGAATGGAAACCCTAAAGCTTGAGGCCGGGTGAGCAGAAGATAATTGGAGCAGAGAAGGTGATGAGTGATGGCGCAAGCATAGTGTTGATGGTCCCGACGAAGACAGCAGAGGAAGACAATGCGCTGAGATGGCTTCAAGTGCTCCTCGGGACCGATGAATCCGAGGTGGAAGATAGGCCATCCAGATCAGGAAGACAAACGGTAGTTGCCGGATCCAGCCGATCTCTTTTTCCAACGCTCACAACAAAACAACAGGAGGCTCATTTGAAGTAAACTTCTTATTACATGAGGACTCAGGCCAACGATTTCCAATCCCTCAACCTATCCCAACTGTCTTCATGCCCAATTATCAATGAGTGCATCTCGCATCTCGCCAATGATCGCGCTTTGTTGGTTCCCTTGAAGTTCTGCACATGCAAGGAGAGAAGATTATTGTGAGGCATATAGACGAGTTGGGGACGGTATAATGGAGAGAAAACAAAATGAAGAACCAAGATTGGGATAAAAAACCAGCAGGATGCCAAAAGAACATGGTCTCGCAGCAAGAAAGGGCATACCAGCCAAAGAGAAAACAGGGAGAAAATGGAAGCAAGGGTGCACGTACTGAATGTGGCCTCGATGACGCTGACCTCCGTTGCGGTCGTCTCCAGTCCCGTAAATGCGCACCAGTCATTCACAACGAGTCCCGCCCCTAGTACATCTGATCCTCGATTTACAGTCCCTGCCTACGATTTCCAAGAATGAGCCCACCACGGATGACAAAAATACAAACACCCAGTGAATGACCGACTGACCACCAGAGGGATCTGCAACAAACTACTCAACTCGTCCTGATCTTGCACACTCGTCTTGGGGTGTACGAGACCCCCTTGATTCGTGAACACACAGTAGCTGCCCACAAGGACATTGTCGGCGACAGTCTGCCTGAACACCTCTACTTTCAATACATCCGCAATGATTTCTTCTGTTTCGCGATCGACGTCTGGATGGACGAGTGCTACATAGTCATTGCACGCAATGACGTTTCCTAAGGCGGAAAGACGTTCTTCTACGCGTTGTATGGCTACAGAATCTGGAAGAGCATTGCGAAGATGTTGTAATTCTTGATCTGTGGTCGAGAATGGGACTAGGAGCCCGTGACGGTTCCCTTTGAGAGATGAGTCAGGATCGCGTAGAACGATCTCTGGAGGGAAGCGACTACCTGCCGTTAGTCGGCCAACAATACGGGTCCCACCGATGGTGGTGTGTACTATGGGTATAATGTCGCCGAGTTCGCTCTCGAAAACAGAGTAGAAATTTGTGCTGCCGCCAACCGCAACGAGACAATAGCTAGAATTCGATTTCAATAACCGGCCTCCTGAGTAGAATGACATTAAGAGACCTGTTTGTCAGTTTCGAAAATACGCCAATGTCGCTACTATTTTCGAATTGGGTGCCTAGAAATAGTGGGTAAGTGGCCACAGAAGGGTACCATGCAGGTGATCGGCGTGGCTGGGAATTACAACGCCCACAAAGTTCTGCGGTGAATGGTATGAGGGGAAAGGGTCACGTACGGGTAGCCATATGAACTCTGGTTTCCTCGTCGTGTGTGAATTTGAACTAGATTGAGACTCGTTGCAGCTCCGGCAAGAGCCGTTTCTCGTCACGCCTGCGAGGAGAACTTAGACTCGTGACCAGTCTTCCTCAGCTTGCTGAGGGACTGGTAAAATGGGGTTTGCCGGCAGGTTGTGGTCGAAACTTATCCGAAGGACCAATCACATCATTCTTCCCACGGCAATTAACCTTAGACCAGTTGCTTTTTGAACAGGAAAATAATCATAATTAAATCAATAAATTGACCCTTGTCTCCGTACAATTAAGATGGCCCCTCGGTCAAAAGCTCCTGTGCCCAAGCTACCAGCTAGGCCTCGAAACATTGCACCTGCTTCCGAGAGGCATGGACCTATGTCCACACTATTGGTATTTTCCTCTTGCTCATTGATGGCTGGTCTACTCAAATATTCATTGCATGCTCAATCTGGTTATAGACGCAGTCCTCACTCAAGACAATGCAGCTCATTCAAAGGTGAAACAGTGATAAAAATGGTTTTGGGATGAAGGAGCATTAGGATGCCCATTGTGATAGTCTTGCCCGAACCTGTCGCTGCCTCATGAATGACATTCTTACCGTCGCACTCAACGGCAATGACCGTCTCGAGTTGCGCTGTGCAAACAATCTTCTTGTGATTCGACTTTGTCCATGGACGCTCAGTTGCCTTTCGAATGATGTGGAGGTGATCAGAGCGAAAAGAATCATATACAGAGCATCCAAGAAGGCTCTCGGCAAGAGTGGGGCAGTGAATGAAGCTTGTCGATCATAAGTCTCGTCTGATACCCAATCAGGGGACAAACCCGTACAGGATCGCAGGTATCCTTGTCTTCCGAATCTGTCTCACAGTCTGGAATCTCACTTTCTTCATCGTCATCAGAGGAAAGAGATAGGCTATTCGTAACAGCCGTTTAAAAAGCAACTGGGTCGAAGATTAAGTGCCATTCAAAAAGCAACTGGTCTAAGATTAATTGTCGTGGGAAGAATGATGTGATTGGTCCTTCGGATAAGTTTCGACCACAACCTGCCGGCAAACCCCATTTTACCAGTCCCTCAGCAAGCTGAGGAAGACTGGTCACGAGTCTAAGGAGAACTAAAGTGAGTCGAGTCTTGAGTCCTTTTTTTCTCACTAACTACGATACATCGGGAGCGCAGGATGACAAAGAATGCATTCATATGAATGAAAGTCGACAAGTTAGAGGCATGTAGTGATGTCACCATGGGGCATCATTTTCAAAAGTTCCGAAACTTGAAAGGACCGAAGACCATGGCAACACGAAAGAGGTGTATATTGCCTAGATGTAGCTGTTTCTCAATCATGTGGGAGCATTGCGTGTTAGGATCGGTACTGTGAATCAGCAGCTGTGTTAGGGTCAAGTTTTGGTAGGATGTTACGGCTGCCTCGAAGTGTCGCGTTGTCTCATTCATAGCCCTTCGCGGTCCGTGGATTGTCTACAAAAAAAAATTGGGGGAGCGTACGCGGTCCTTGGAGTGCTGAAGGCAGTCTTCCTCTTGTCAAGCCCACATCATGATGTTTCCTCACTCACATCCTAACCTTCTGCCAATTTGTTGTCTTGGAGGGTATCTACGATCCATCCAGGGGCTCCTGCCAACATATCCGGATGGCGGGACATTTAAAAACAGCGGTGGGTCGAGCCCGACATATCGAATACACATGACGAAGTGAGATCAAGATAAAAGGACGATATATATGAGATTTGATCTGAGCTCGCCAAAGAGGAACTGTTCTCCTTCCCGTAGTTCCTTCTACTAACATTGAAAAACTAGGAGCTAGCGAGACCGATGGAACTGCATGCCCCGGCCGATGCCGGCTGATCGCTGCCCAAGGCCCATCGAGACACACGCAAGCTCAGGCTACATTTGAGGGTTACAGAACTGTAACCAGCATGATATATGAAGGTAATTCCACACTACGCTTTTATGTTTTGGAGATGTGGGTAGTCATACCCGCGGATCCTTTGATTTGTTTCCCCTCCCCATCTCCATCCTTATTACGGATCTTTTCGACTCCATTGTGTATCCACCTGGCCCTCACCCGTATCATCACCCGCCTTCCAGGCCTACAGCCCGGCAAACGAATTGATCGCAGGCGATTAGACCGCCTTTGATCCGGTGAGTTATCGGTGAAAATAGGTCACGTATCTCAAATGGGGCAGTCTGATCCTCTCCTTGTTTGGTGATGGCATCATAAACTCTATATATCATTCGATAATTAGAGGAAATTGTGCCTGTTGTAGCTTGGTGAAAGGTGCCATGTGACAGAAATATTCATTGAGGTTAAACTGTTCTCCCATCTGCGGAAGCAAAATGCTTGTGCCTGCACTGGCTGCCAGGAACCTTATAAGCTCTGATCGGAGAAGAACAGACTTGTTCACAGCTGCTCCGGTCCCACAGACTGCAGGCCCTCTGGCCTTAGTTTTCCTCATCGCGCTTGCTCTTATCTCAACTTCCATCTATCCTGTAGCCTCTCTCACGTTCAATGCATTACGTCTCTCGTATCGAGGTCGTGAAATGTTTACTTGCGGGAAATATCGTCTCCGCAATGTGAGAACGCCATGTCTACCCCTTTGCGCCATTGTCTCACCCTGTGCACCGGGGTTCAGTTGCTTTGGTGTTGCGACCATCCAGACTCGGAGTTATAGCTTGGAGTTTCCTCATGATAGTTTGTTTATAAAATGCACTGTGAGTATATATGGACTTCTCCGTTTGGATTCTTCGTCTCAAGCATCCCCAGGTGGCTGCCCTCTGGCAAGTCTACTCTTTGCACTGTTTGGAATAAGAAAAAAAATTCTCACTTTCCTCAGGCTACTCCAAGGACTCCAGACGTAAGGCCGCCAGGGTTGATTAGTGATTTAGTCTTAACATCGTCGTCTCTTTCCTAGATCCTGCGCGTGTCGGGCCGTTTACTGGTACCTTGCGACTGGATTCGGTAATTTCACGGCTATCCAGTTGTCCCCCTGGTGCGTTTGTAATTGTGAATACGCTGCACTCGATCCCTGAATTTACACCTCTTGCAGGGAGACCCGTGTGCCGTTGGCGGCTGGCGTATGGTCCTTCTCCGGATCTTTATCTCACTCTAGCCACACTAACTTCAATTCTAGGCCTTGGGGGCTTTCGTCTTGCAATCATATTTGGTCTGGAGAATATACCAACGTCTGTCACTTATGACTCTTCTCTGATCTCTATCTCTAACTCGACGGCCAGTGAACAACTCTCGAATTTTAATGTGTATCAATGTGAGTGACCATATCAATGGCCTCCCCCCTCATCCCGCTGACTCCTCATCATTTCCAGGCTGTACTTGTTTTCTTCTCATTTGGTAAGCCCAGTTGCTAATTTCACTGCGTATGCTCATCCTTCGCTGCACTAGCCGTCGCGATCGGCAAGTTTTTTCGCCCTTCTGCTGAATGCTTCTAAAATAACAATCATAATCTTGTTTCTACCAGTATTCGTTACTACTACGTAAGTCACAGTGCACGAGTCTTCCCGTAGAGTGTGCGTCGATCCATTATTGCCACAGAGCAATGCATAGGTCAAATGCTTTCGCCTCGACTCCTGATTGGGCTCTAGTGTCGTGGGCGGTGTCCGGCGCGTTGGCCGACAGCACGCTTACTATGTGCATGGCCGTGTTATTGTTAGCGGAGACGGGGGGGGAGTCATCGGTGCACATCACAATTCACTGAGCAAGAACTCTTCTGAACAACCTTTCCAATTGTACAGGACTGACCAGGTGGTCGCACGCATGGTGATATGTTTAATGAATACCGGAATTTTCACTAGGTGTGTATCTTCTTGATTGGACTCGAAATATCTCCCCCCCTCATTTTCGTCCCAGTCTTGCATCTATACTATTGGCGGCAGTACGATTGTCTTTTCCACTCGTATTCCCTCTATCAAGATTGACCCCGGTCCAAGTTTGTTCTTAGCGGGGTAGGACAAGCGGTCATAGTCCTTGGTGAATGCTACGGGAGTTGTGAGTGATCGTAAAGGTGGTCCTAGCTTGCATTACTGACTTTATTCTAGTGTATATAATAGCGATACTTTCCCTGTAGGTGTCATTCCTCTCCCGTTACTGCACTTTTACTGAGGATAGGATGCCATGAAAACAGTTTGCATTCGCGTGCATATCTCCAAGAAGCGCCAGCCGCCACCTCCAAGGTCCAACTTGGACCGATGGGAGCTAAGGTATGGTCTGTGCGGCCTTCGTCATGTTTAGATCTCATCATACAACTCCGGCAGGGAGCCGTTGTCGTTGCGATTGCGAGAGAAACTCGGCGAGCATCTTTTCATAACGGGGATGCTGAAATTGCCGTGTGGTCAAGAATAGAGGTATGCTAGATGTTTCATTTCAAAGTCGGGCTATTCTCATCTATTGCAGTCACGGTATCCACATATGGAGTCTCGCACATACCAGAACATGGTGTCTGACTTAGATAAGCGAGGAGATCCAGGTCAAATCGAGGAAAGGGTTATTGTGGAAGTTCCGGAAACATGAAGCACTGTGTTTGTTCTTTCCTCGCCGTATTATAATGTGTCCCCACAAACTACGGGGCAGGGTAATGACGGTGATGAGTGACATACTGCCGGCGACTGCCGCACTCGCAACCTCCACCGACATCACTGTAATGGGTCTAGCAGTAGTTCCCGATCCGAGTGATTGCTACCTCGTATGCGACCTATTAGACCACGATCTCGAAAAGAATGTCTTCGAAGCCTTGAGGCGTGAGGTAGATTGGGGGTCCATGAATCACAGAGGCAACGAAGTGCCTCGCCTTGTAGCTGTCCAAGGTGAAGTAGGGAAAGATGCTAGGTGGGCCTTTTGCATTCGAGGAATTACATCGTAAGACGATCAAGCCATGATTTAGTATACCTATCTATCGTCACCCTGCCGACAACTCTCCTCCGTTGAGCCCCTTCACGGCCACTGTGAGGCAAATAAAGGAACAAGTCGAAGCCAAACTTTCGCAACCTGTCAATCACGTCCTCATACAGTTATACAGAGACGGGCTCGATGCAATATCGGAGCACTCTGACAAAACAATCGACGTGGTACGAGGCTCGAAAATCGTCAATGTCAGGTACGCACTTCTTTCACTCTGATATATCGACTCAGTCTGTGGAATATGTATCATCCATTCAGTCTTGGGGCCCAACGCACTATGGTTCTCCGCCAGAAAAAATCTGCTGTCGTCCATGCTAGCGCTGCCCTTGATAAGGATGGCGCTGACTCCATAATAGGCGCACCTTACTATCGACCTACTGTTCGGTATCCTCTGCCCCATAATTCAATGGTCGGTTTTTTTTTCCTCTAGGGCGGGGGGTGGTTCCATATTCTCCCTTCTTGCATCTTATCGTTGTGTTTTTGACAGTTTGTTCTTGGCCTGGAGACGAATCGTGTGTGGCTCCATGCGATAAATCGTGACAAGCGTCCCGACAGTGAGAAGACCCTCGCGGAGCTCTCTCCAGAAACATCAGGCGCCCGTATTAGCCTGACTTTCAGGCATATTGGCACGTTTCTGTCTGCCGATGAGTCGCTTATATGGGGTCAAGGGGCTGCGTCGAAGGATAAGGAGCATGCGAAGCCAGTCACGCCACGTGGCCCAGAGTTTCGCGAAACGAGGATTGATCTGATCCGTGCGTTCTCGGCGGAAAATCAGGACAGTGAGTTCAACTGGGAGGAAGGGTACGGTGCTGGCTCGGATGTCCTGCACCTCGAAGGTGTTGAATGACGTACTGATCCCGACGCTAGTCTATATGAGCGTCGAAACATGGACATGAATTACATGAAAGAATGTATAGGTGTATTCTAAATAATAATTGTGTGCATGGATGAGTATGGCTGTAATTGAAGGAAAAAAAAAAAACTTGGGTTCTTTAAGCATTCTTTTCCGTATCCCAAGAATGCGTCCATTCGCCATTTTTATTCCGTTTTCTGAGATTGAGGAGAAATTGGTCAGCGTCTTCCCATAAATGGGAACTGAAGAGACCTATACCTCACGGTGAAGCACGCGACCCCAGGTATTCAGTGATATCCTGAATGACCAAGGTGCAGAATCGGCCGTACAAAACGAGCGAAATGAAGAGTGAGACTGCGATGAATATTGTTTGGCGGGCCTGGGTTGATTGGATGAAAGGTCGGCTGAGAGAGCATTAAACATGTCAACAACAGCTCCAAATAGATGAAAGAGGGGGTGCAAGGCCCACCGTCCAAATAGCTTGAGAGCATGTCCATCAATGGCGCCGAGAGTAATCCAGACCCACATGGGATCCCAATATGGGAAAGGAGTGTGTGTGACATGGGCTGTGATCATCCGGCCAACCTTAATAGCATGGAATAATGAGATTCAGTGGTCTACAAGAGGAGAGGGATCCAGCCACATACTTGATGGGCGAATCCGAGACCCCAGAAAAATATGTAAGGCAGAAAAAGTGGGGACTGCACCAGTGTCTTGTACGAGTTGCCTGCCAGGGGCGAGGAGAGCAACAGCAAGTGGAGAACGACACTGAGACAAAACGGCACCAGGCGTGCAAGGGGCGCCAATGCGGAGTCATTTTTCTTCAACGATCGGAAGACATTCGCATATCTTTGGCAATCGAAGCGCATGAGCTTTCGTAGATCGATTTAATTAGGCACGTTCGAACTCACCCGCCCAAGATGTTGAAACCGAGCCCGAATCCAGAGAAGGCCATGAATGCAATTCTAATGGGAATGGCACGAACCGGGGGAGGTATTATCTTTACCAGCGGCCCGACCTTTGTTAACTTAGATAAAAGAGGGAGAGATAATATAGGTTTTGCCCAAAATGCCGTGCCTTGGAGTAACGATGAATACAACTTTCACGCTTTACATCTCACGACACTCACCGCATGTACCGGTGACAATGTATATGATGCAGATGATAATGATCCCCTCAACAGGTCCGGAAAATACACCCAGATAGAGGGTACCTGATCACTCATTATCAGCAACAAGCTATCGCACATAGATGTACCCTATAGTCACCAGTATGGAATTCCTCCCACGTCGTAAGGTAGAAATTTGCAGCCGTAGCCGTTACGGCAGCTACGGTCCACCAGGACCGCGTTAGGTCCAGGGCACGCAGGCAAAGAATCACTTCTAGTGTTGTATTAATTGCATCACAGCCTAGCTTGATGCATCAGTTTCAGCCACCAAGGGGATCCAAGTCTTCACTTTACCATGATCGAACATTTCCCCCAGTGGCCCTGCCATTCCCGTGCGACGTGCCTGTTTCCTATGCACAAATTCAATGGTCAAAACGCGAGGGAAAACCTCAGTCAATGGATTCGTACCCATCACAAGCATCAAAGTTTGATATAAAAATAGGCCCACGGCCCAACTAATAAAGGGGTTCGATAGGACTGGCACCACACCGATTTCTCCAACTTACGTGAAATAGAGCCATCGAGGTGGACCGGAGGCGCCACCATGTTCCCCGAGGTACAATGGATCATAATATATCAAAGTAGCGACGTTGAGCATCACCATTACCAGACCTGCAAGCGTGATCTAAGGTTGCAACAGTGAGAGGCACGTCATATTTTGCAGAAACGCCACAAACAGTATTAGGTGCAACATTTCGAGGGAACAATTTGGCAAATTTCGCCCAATACACGTTAAGGAAGAGATGGCTCAGGATGGATCTACGCGAAAGGGGGCAAGTAGCTATTCGATATCTCGGGAATTATGAACGTACCTGTCCACTCCAGAATATTTATACAGTCTGAGATTCTCGAGAGCATCATCTGAGATTATGGCGCCCATGTTGCCCGTCAGCGAAAAGAATGAAGGAAAATTGCCAGAAAACGTCACGTGCGGGATTCACCAGGCAACGGCCGCGGCTGTGCGCGCAAGTTCCAACCATTTAAAGCAAGGACATCGCTTCCAATTGGTTCATGTCCACTCTTCATGCTGCTCGTGCTGTCGCTGTTGTTCCTCACGCGCCATATACACATCGCACACAGCAAAATGGTGTCCGAATGCTCCAACCTGGCCAGGTGATCCACGTCAACAACTACGTTGTTACAGTGGAGAGGTATCTCAGTCAAGGCTTGTCCTGTCTGTATCCCTTCTCCCTTCGGGCTTCTGAAACACCGATTTATTATCCAGGCGGTTTTGCGCACGTATATGTTGTACAAACTCAGAATCCTATCAATAATACTCGCCAACACGTGCTTAAGCGGCTCGCAGTCTCTGACGAGAGCATGTTGCGCGAAGTCCGCAAGGAGGTGGAAGTCATGGTGTGTCAAAAACCTCTTCTATAACTGTATGTTCTTGCATTCGAATGTAATGTGCGTCAGAAATTATTGAGGAGCCATCCTAACATCGTGAACTACATCGATGCCAGTTCACAACCCCTTGGGAATGGGATGTACGAAGTATTCATTCTTATGGAGTTCTGCCCTGGTGGTGGCATCATTGACATGATGAATCGACGACTCCGTGAGCGATTAACTGAGGCCGAGATCCTCCAAATATTCGTGGATGTGTGTGAGGTGCGTAGGGGGGTCTGCGATCTGTGGGTTTCTTTTAATTGGCATGTGCACCTAAGGGCGTTGCATATATGCATGACTTGAAACCACCACTACTCCACCGCGACCTCAAGGTCGAAAATATCCTTCAGGCGACGGCAACTAGTTTCAAATTGTGCGATTTTGGCTCTGCCGCTCCAGCATCTTCACGGTCTCCATCTACAACTCATGAAATGCAGGCTCTGGAAGCCGATCTAAATCGGCACACTACATTGCAGTATCGTGCACCAGAAATGATTGACGTATATGTTCGTCGACCAATCGATGAGAAGTCAGGTGCCGATGTTTTCGTATCTTCCTTGCACTCTGTATTTTTACCTCGGTCTCGTTTAGACGTCTGGGCGCTCGGTGTGTTATTATATAAGCTCTGCTATTATACAACCCCATTCGAGGAGCATGGACCTCTGGCCATCCTCAATGTCTCTTATCGCATCCCTCCATATCCCGTTTATTCGTCTCAAATGAATGCCCTGATCGGTGAGCTCTCGCCTTCCATCATCGCAGAGAACGTTACTCACGCATATATAGGATCTATGCTACGGGAACACGGCACCCAGCGACCAAACGTATTTGAACTTTTGGATATAGTCCATCGCATGCGAGGGACCAAATCTTTGTTCCGCTACGTAAGCTGCCACCGGAACATATGTGTTACCTTCCCTTGTTCATACCTACCGTGCAGGCTCGTCCTCCGCCACCTTCCCAGTCAATCGGAACCCCTTCTGCGATGTCTTCGGGCCCGCCTATGCCCCAAGCAAAACCATACGTCCCTGTGGGTGCGCTAGAAGCTCGAAAGCAGGTTTTGGATGCCATCCAACCCATGCGGCGCGGAAGGCCATCCCAAGGGGTCACGCTCATTCCTTCCCCGGCTCCTTTGTCCCCAGTGAAATCGGGGCCTAGTCGAGTGGCGGAAGCCTTGCCTCGGCCGAGGACTGGAATTGCCAAATTCGAAGATTTTTCCAGTCAAGTGATAGTGACGCGGGTGTTCGCGGGGCGTTGAAGCCCCCGGGGACTCAGCCCTCTTTCTATGGGTTCGGAGATTCGTTTCTCCACTCTCCACAGTCTCTTAGTCAAGATGCCCGTCCTCCACCTTTACCAAGTCGCTCAAGACCCACAGCACCGGCGCGGCAGCATCACCGGACTGGTCCAATGCCAAAGCGAGATGCCTTCGATGGTCTGGGCTCAACGTCATTGAAACCGCCAGCGCCCACTTTGGGCACTCTGGCAATGTCGAATTCGAATCCCATCGGGACCGGGGCAGGTCTGAGGTCCCCTTCGGCACCATTTCTTATGCCGGATCCTGAGACTTCGCTTCGAAATTCCGTCGCCCAGCATGGCTCCTCGTATACTCGCACTCACGTTCAATCGTCATCTCCATCAGCTGAGCTTTCAGCAGAGGAGCGATTCCCCTCCATAGAGACCATGGATGAACAGTTTGATAACGAACGATACCCATCTTCGTCTAGCTCTAATTACGTTTCACCGATTAATAATGGGACATTCATCCCTCCATCCTCCCATATCTGGTGCATATGTAGATCCCCCTCGAGGCGCGTCCTCAATCCCTCGCTCACGACCCCCAATATCAGGGACTGCCTCTCAAGCTTCCCAGGTATTCACCCCCTCGCAGAGGGCGCCAAGTCCCAGTGGTCCCCGCCCGCGATCGCCTCAGAGCACCAACTTTGGCGATGCTGGGACCTCCGCTTCAAAGACAACTGTGTCGTCTAGATCCGAGGCCGAGTCACCCCTCAAATTCCCAACGGCGATTCCGCAGCCTTCACAGAAGTCATTATCACGGCGCCCGAGTATCGCGTTGCAAGGCCTTCAGAAGTACCCACTTGAACAGTGAGAAAGCGCCTCTAACTCTCAGCACTGGCTCTAGGCCCGATGAC
The DNA here is from genome assembly GCA_014904985.1 of Hydnum rufescens UP504. NCBI lineage: Eukaryota > Fungi > Basidiomycota > Agaricomycetes > Cantharellales > Hydnaceae > Hydnum > Hydnum rufescens. The sequence goes on along the minus strand of MU128945.1, from coordinate 118,080 downwards.
TCGATTGCACGGACTGGTTTGGGACGTAAGCCAGTAACACCATTGAAGACTCAGACTCCGGATTGGCTCACCGGAAGCGAGCCTGCTTCACCCATCCTCCAATCCTCAGATCGCCGTTCATCTCGGCCCGCCTCTCCGACAAAGCGCGAAGCACCTTCAATTACTTCTTTAGTTCCACGACCACAAACTAGGATTCCCCGAAAAAGTGTCCCTGCTGCTTTGGTAGGCACCGAGCCCCGATCCAGTAATGGTTTGTCTCTTCGCGTCCCGGGGAGAGGGGACTCTACATTCAGCGCCGAGTCAAGTGGGGACGATGGTCCCGAAGATGCGGTGGGTAACAATGTGAAGGAACAGCAAATATCTTCTCCATTATCGCGCGCACGCGCTGTGCACAAGGCGAATCCAAAGAGCGACGGCAAGCAAGACTCCCCGAAGATAACTGCTAGTTCAGTTTACGAGCTTGTGGATGTGGGTGGCGACAGCTCGTCCTCTGGCTCTTCTGTCGAGAGAACGAATGCGGGACTGCGGCGGTCGGCAGCAAAGCGCATGTCTGTCCAGAACCTGATCGATGTGTCGAGCTTTGCACCTGGAAGGCAGACTTCATCGCGCCATGCACGAAGACAGACATCTGTACAGGATCTGATTGACATCACCCCTGGGCCTGCCATAATGCCGAATCCAGGTGGGCATATGATCACATCGCCCAGGCCCAACAACGATACGGTTGACTACGATGTTGAAGTAGCACGCTCTCGATATCCAACGATCACCCCCTCTTCGTCATCTCTGTCCCCAAGCTCACCTGCACCTAGTCCGGCGCCTCGATTAGCGGTTTCATCTCGTCCGAGGCCTCAGTCATTATTCTTGCCTCCATCGAATGACTTTCTGAGCCCCCAAGCGACGACCTAGCCCCATCTTCATCAAGCGATGATGGCTTCTCTCTCCCGCTGCGTCCTAGATCACAACGACGATCGTCCATATCGGACATGGTATCGAAAGTACGAGGCTCTAAGTAGTTCTGGTGCCCAGGCCAGCAGGCCACTATCCCGAGCACCATCTGGAACGTACACCAAATTAATTGATCCAAAGCTCACCGGGAACGCGACTACTACGACCTTGTCTTCTTCGAGCAAGCCACCGACGATACAGCCGCCCTCTAATATCCGGCCATTCCGATCTCAGGGGACGGCAACGCCCCGCCTGCAGTCTCAAGAGACTACGCCTCGTGCTCTGGGACATATGCGGACGGGCTCGAAGGTCTCCGACATGGTTTCCGAGTTATCGATCGCAAATTCAAATCCTCCATCTACGCAGTCTGGCTCGATCCCCCACCCCACAGCATATGCCAGACGCACGTACTCAAGGACATGCTGAAGCTGAGTTCGGAAGTCCCTGGCACGCCTTTCCGGGCCCGAACCATCGAACATAAATGGCATTCCGGTTAGATCCTCTAGCCCACAGCATCTGCGCGAGCCAATTCCCACAAGACTAAATGTTGTACCTCCGGCCGATTTCACTGGGAGCCCGGAAGTCCCTATCTCACCTGTGCGACGAGGAAAGACCACTCCACCCCACTCTCCTGCCCCGGAACGACCGTATCAGGGTGTCAGTAAGCTCATAGATCAGTGGCAGAAAAAGACGGAGGCCAGTGGGGATGCGCTCAGAGGGAAACCATTGAGGCCAAATAAAGCTGGACTACGACATTGATTGTGGATGTATGGACAGTGTCATTAGTTGGAACTTTGAAGTAAACCTAATGTATTCGGCTGCAAAAACCATCTGTTCGTACACTTGGTCAAATGACGGTGTATCCTTGTCCCACCAAGGGGGCGTCATTGCTGCTCGCCTTCCAGCCAGTTTCCAAGGTATTCCTTATCATCGGGGCCAACAGCCTCGCAGCATCGCGAGCATTTGCTGCTTTGGAAGCTGAAGCCAGGGTTGTCATCGCCGCCCCAGTTGCTTTCGAAAATGCATGTGACGAAATCCGATGGCGAGTACTTCAAAAAGAGATCCAGTGGATATCCCTGGATGCAGAAAACGATGGCTCAGACGTCTCATATCTCCTGGATACCTTGTCTAATATATCGCTTGTATGTGTGACGGACACACTGCTCGTCGAAAATGGCAATCGACGATCTGCCAAATCTGCAGCTATCATCCGGGACGCCTGTGTCTCCCGCCACATTCCCGTCAACGTAACAGACCTGCCAGCCCTTTGCGACTTTACGTTCCCATCAACGCACCGCTTCGCGACGCGCAAAGCCCACCAGCCGTCGTCGTTGCAATTTGCGGTTTCGACGAATGGGCGGGGATGTCGCTTGGCGGGACGCGTGCGGCGCGATGTAGTGGCCAAGCTGCATCCCGGGTACGGAGATGCGGTCGAGAATATCGGCAGGTTGCGTTGCCTGGCAAAAGGTAGTGAGGTGGAGGCGCGTGCCGATGCAGATCGAGACGACGAGGCCTCGGCACCGCCATTGAACGCCCCCGTGCCTCAATCAAACAGTGGGCTGGTGGAAGAGCCGCTCGAGGCTGTGTCACGGCGGATAAGATGGGTATCGCAGGTCAGCGAATATTGGCCCATTGAACGTCTTGCATCTCTGTGCGAGGATGACATGAAAAGTATTCTTCAAACCACTGGGGCACTTCACTCTCAAGACTCTCTTCTTAAGACTCCGGGGCGAATTACCGGAGCTCATTCATACTCGCGGAACCAGGAGCTACAAGGTATGCGACGCTGCTACAGACGGTAATGTATTCCTGATGTGGGGGTTTAGAATCACAGGGTAGTGGTACATCTCGGCACGGTATTCCACTGTCCCCTGAAGTTCGTGGACAGATCATCCTTCTTGGGTCTGGACCAGGTCATCCGTCAATGCTTACTGTCGCTGGCCAAAAGGCCTTGACGCAGCTCGCCACCCGTGTCCTCTCTGACAAATTAGTGCCTGCAGAAATTCTTGCTCTCATTCCTCCTCACATTCCAGTATACATTGCCAGGAAATTCCCCGGGAATGCAGAGGCTGCTCAAAACGAACTGATGGAGATGGCAGTTGAGGCCGCCCGAAGGGGCGATACTGTTGTCCGGGTTAGTGATATTGCCTTCCGTGTCTAATGCTAGAATCAACCCTCTGCTTGCTTTAGCTGAAGCAGGGAGATCCGATGCTGTTTGGCCGCGGTGGCGAGGAGGTGCTGTACTTCCGATCTCAGGGATTCGAAGCAGTTGTGGTCCCTGGTATTTCCTCATCCCTTGCGGGCCCCACTTTCGTGGGGATACCGGTGACACAGCGTGGGGTCGCACACTCACTCACAATTTGCACTGGTGTCGGGCGGAAGGGCACGGACGTTGAGTTGCCTGGATACGAGCGCTCAAGAACGCTCGTTATTCTCATGGGCGTCGCCCGACTGCCGCAAATTGTCAAGGCGCTCATGGGTGTCGGAGCCGATGGAGAATCCCGGGCGGAAGGCTCGAGCCTTGGGTATCCGCCCTATCTCCCAATCGCCATTGTGGAGCGCACCTCAAGTCCTGATCAGCGGGTAATTGCGTCCACTCTCGATGGCATCATCGAGGCATTGGATAGAGCGGGAGAGCAGCGACCGCCTGGAATGATCGTTGTAGGATGGGTGGTATTGGCATTACATGGTGCAGGTGATCTGAGCATTCTCGATGATTCTCAACAGGCGGAGACGCAAGAATCATTGACGTTGCGGGACCTCGAAAGGATCAGCCGATGGCGCCAAGGTGAGCTTATCCGCGATGGATTGAGCGCAGGATGGGAGCAATTCCTTTAGATTTGAGTCCTGCTTCTTCTTCTATATTGACCGCATGCACGAATGGCTACTGAGACTGAGAATTCGCCTGCGGGGCACTGCACTGCCCACTATCTTCAACGGTATCATTTCATTACAGCAAGAGCACTTGATGTAATCTGCACCGTATTCACTTTTGAGTTGTACGTCAGTCTTCTCCATTGCGGTCACTAGAAATACTTTGCTTCTGTGTTGCCAAGCAGCAGAACAAGAAGCGGGCGTCTGGCCCTGGGTCCGAAGCGAGTGCATGGGGATTGGAGGATTAGGGTGGACGGCAGCAGATTCACAGGATAAAGGGATGTCAGAAAGTCTAATAGAAAGACAGCTAGAAGTATAACACACAAAAACTCGCACACCCAACACACGAGATACTGTAGTGTTGTGACTGTAAAGTCGGATCGATAAGAAAATCTATTTTTAAACATTGCTGATCTGGGCTTCGATACGGAGCGCGGTTCCGGGGGACAGAAAAAAACTGTTGTGACCTTAAGAGCGAAGCCGAATGAGCAGGGGGCTGCACGACATGCTAGGAGTTTCAACTGATGAGGTAATAGAAAGGAAGAACATGAAGACAAAGAGGGCCGGGAAAGGAGTCGTGCGTGCGCGTACACTTTTTTCAGGGGTCACAGGAATTTCATAGCGAGAATTCAATCCCCTCTGATCATGAAAGGCACCGCTCCTCCTAAATATACGCAAATGTTGCATTGATGCTCCTGACAAGCGAATATTCGAACCCCAAGGCGCATTCATAGTCCCAAAGCCTGGAGCTATAGGCCAAAATATTCTGAACTGGAAGCTGTTATTCAATGTACTGAAACTTTCCTATTTCGATCATGCGTACAATCATCGCGGGACTACGCGGATCGATAGGAAATCTTTCATTTTGATGAGATAGGCGGGCCGCGCCTGTATCTTTCCTATGTAATGCAGAAGATGACACATTCTCCGCGTGCCTGACTGCGGTGTTGCGAATCCCACTCGCCCTTGTTCCTAAGTCCCTTGCGATTTGATGTCCCGTATACATCCCCTGTGTCTGTGTCTGTGTCTGTGTGTATCTCGATTTATAGACCGCAAACAGGCTGCTCCCGAAAGGCGCCAAGGGTGGTGCATGGGAGCAGAACATGTACAACATGGTTGAAGAACCTACTAGAGGTTCTCAGGGCCGGGTTGTCATTGATTTCTCGGGTGCCTTAGTAATACAGTCAGGGTCCGACGTCGACGTTGAGGTCCTTGAGGAGGTGACTCTGGAACTCAGATTCGAGTCGAGTCAGACAACACGTTGGACGGCTCCGGGATGGTTTTGGGAGGGTCACGAGAATGCGTTCTAATTGGGCGAAGAAAATTGACATCATGCGGCTGCCCCCGATATAAAGTTATATAAACAAACCCTCTTTCGAAATTTTTGTTCACCATCAACATCAACTTTGCTCACGGTGACTCACTGACTTTACTGCCTTGGATCTGTGAGCCCACCGAACGGGTCATAATTTTGTGGGCCGGTATATCGCGCCAAATTGCTTGATATGCATACGTCAGGGCCGCAGGCTGTGAGTCGATTTGGGATGGATTATAAAGCAGTGCACGTTGATAAGCCGTCACGGCTTCCCCACAGATATTCCCCATGCTACGCTGGAGACAGATAGCACCCCTCATTTTATTGGCACTCATCCCTCTCTATCTCAGTGGGCTCCACCAGCAGGTGTTTTCGTTATACCCAACAACAGAAGTTCCTTTCAACGCGACAAGCGAAGAGGCAACCATTCGTCCAAGCAGAGTATTGGGCAAACCGATAACCGAACACTCCTCATTGCGGCCGTCGGAGTCTTCTACCACCCCACCTCCATACCCGACCCAAGCTCCATCTATAACAATCATCGCTGTATGGACCCGTCGTGAAAAACCAGTCGTTTATCTAGAAAATTTTTTCGCTTCCGTTGCCGCAAACCCCCAGGTGGACTTGCTCTTCGTCAACTACGACAGACACCAGGTTGGATGCGATCAGCCTCTTTCTCACATTCCCAATGCCCGAGAGATATGCCTTTCAAACGAAGAATATTGGACTCTCCATGCCGATTTTCTATGTAATCGGTGGAAATGCGATGAGCATGAACGCGAGGTCGTTCTCGCGAAACTTTATGAGCGAGCCCCGGGTGACCATGTTTGTTTAATTATCTTCCTCCGGAGCTTTACCATCTATATTAATTTTGACACCACCCAGGTCAATTCTTTCTTCCGACCCTTTCGATCTACCGTCTTTGCTAAGTGGGTGAATCCCGACACACCGATATGGGTAAGCCTCAATCCTATTCGCCTTCTTGGCTGTACTAATCGTTTGGACTGTTAGGGTTGGTGTGATATGGACACCATGTTGGGAAAGTAAGTCCTAATAAGCACGCACTCGGCCCTGCTCTTTTTCATGACTGTGCTTTGGGTATTCAAGTTTTGAACGCAATTGTGGGTTCTCAACCTCTCAGCAACTAGAATCTTTGTATTCAACCCTAATTTTCAGTTCCATGGGACGTTGCGAAGGATTTTGACATATTGGCTCCATCTCTTCCCATTCATGGTGACAATATATTGCTCTTCACCCCCGGCCATCTCGCATTCTTCCGTAACTCCCCTGATGTCGTGGATCAATTTATGACTTTCCCAAACTTGGTCAATGCCGATGCTTTTGCGACCTTACCCTGGATTGGCTCTGATTCAGGTATATCTAGCTCCGGGCTTTCGTCATCTCCCACTAAATCCCGATTCCTTGTAGAGGAGGTGGAATACTCCAACTTCGCATTTCTCAATACCAATCTCACGTTCCTACGATTCCATGCCCTGGTGCCAAGTCGATTCCATCTAGCTTCCCCGGGCCGTGGGGTTTACGGTCTCGAAAATGGACCGAAATGGGACCTATCACTCCCCACGAGTCCCACCAGCGGAGACGGTCGCGCTGCGATCAACACCATCCTGGATCAACGGGGGCACGAGTGGAAACAAACGCCTACGTTTTCCAAGAAGGGTCGTGAGTATGTGGTCGAGCTACGTGAGGGCCTGTTCCCAGAATTTGTCTGGTTCCCTAAGCATTTTGCTGTGGACTTTGTTCCGGACTATACGCAGATTCCCCGAGCAGGCAAACGGTATATGCTAGGCTCCAAATGTCTTTACGCATCGTCACTAATGATAATTCCCTCGTATCCGCAGATACGCAATGCGTCGCGCCAAAAACGGACCTGTCACAGACCGTATGGAACCAGATGATGTCATCGTATTGCCACCAAAAGACGGTTCAATGGATTTTGACCGTTACAATCGCCCATTCTTCGTCGAGTTCTTATACGTGCATTTCCAAGTCGAGAAATATGCTAGTATGTTGACTGCACGGCATTTCCGGAGGCGTCGCTGAATAACCCTGTTTGATACAGAGTGGTGGGACCTTCCCCAACGTGCGGTTGGGACAGACCAAGTGCTGTTTACCGACAAAGATCGGGGCCTCCAAGTATGGGATTCTAATGGCCAAATCATATTCGATACTGGAATGGTCGACGAAAACGAGGTCCCTTGAGATGTCTCGCAGGAGAGGTTATCGTTATAGCATTGTCGTTGGACTGGGGAGGGGTGCGATCCTTCCCCCAGGTTCCGAATTTTCCCTCTCACTCGTATCCCGAGTCAGATGGTGTTTTGGCATAGAAGACGAAGTGCTCGTCCAGCCTAATAATTTTCCCATGATGTACCATAGTTTGCATACTTACCTAAGATATTATTTGATGGCTAAGGGGATTGCCGGGGACCCTACAACTCCATCTTAATGGCAGCAACTATCGTTTCACCCCTTCTGTTCACCCGGTCGGCTCCTGTGCTGAGCGCTCAAGCATGGGGAATTGCCAAGAGCGTGAAGGTGCGCGGCTCCTGTCCGCGGTATCACCCAGTGGCTGAAATTCGGTCAAGTCCATCTTGCATGGTTCGCCTACTGCCAAGCACGAGGGTGAGCTCGAGACACAGCAGCACTCGCGCCTCGTAGGACGCGGAAAATATATAGTGGGTATCTCTCTATCGTGCTTTCTTGTCTTCTAGATCCTATGGTCGTTTTGTTCTGCAGCATTCATTTGAAAGTGGGCATTCCGCCTTCCCGAGTTATTGAATGGTACTGTCTGAGGAGGCTGGCTCTCCACTTTCCAATCGCAGCCCATCGAGTTAAGCCGGATTCCCTGGACGCATACAAAAAGGCGGCGTAGGTTGATCTTGTCTGGCCTAGCAACAGCGCATCGTTTGACTCTAGACACATAGGGAGAAGTTCTATGCAGGGGTGGCTGCGGATCCGTCTTTCCACGTCAAGCTGACAGGTATGTATGTCAGAACTATGGGAAGAGGTGCTTGGGATTGATCTTGACGCCTGACTTCTCCCTTACCAGGGAGCTGGGAAACTGTGGTAGGCGAACTGGACACTTTTGGTGCGAGTCTCCGCCGTTGTGTTGCATGGATCTCCTTGTGAACTCCTCCATGGCAGTCCATATATTGGAATATGAAAACTATGGCGGATATGATCAATCGACTCAACTTATTCGCCGGTCACGCGTAAATTATTCCACATCCTCGTATTTTTCGTTGCGTGGTCACCTAACGCGAACTTGAATAGTATAATGACGCTTTTCAAGAAATCCTTCCCTTGCTTAGTTCTAGGTCCTCCCAACTATGTCAAGAGTTCGCCTTCCTTCCATCATCCCCTCCCCGAGAGAAAGGTGGAATATTCGAGTTGCGGAGCTATACGCTGCGCCCAGGGAAACTTCTGGAATGGGAGATCGCATGGTGAGTTTGAGCGTGGAAACTTTATCCAGTGTCTACAGCGATGTCCTGATTTCGGGGGATTGGGGGTGTAAGGCGATCGGGGATCGACGCGCGGCGAAATACGATCAGCCCTGTCGGGGCATGGTTCTCGCAAGTTGGACGTCTTCATCAGGTTCATCATCTTTGGCAGTAAGTTTTTACGTGCAGTTTGGTTTTGCCTGCCCCGTTGGTATGAGCTCTTAATCTATTCGCGTCGAATCGCAGGTATGACAGTATGGAGGCGCGGAAGGAGAAGCGTGAGACTGCGTGGAGAACACCAGGTTGGAGTGATACGGTTATGAAGGTGAGTGTGATCTGCTTGTTGTCTGATTTGTCTCGGGACCAACTTCCCGCGATGGACCTATCATTCGTGTAGACGGGCGATGTGGCGATGTTCATGGACACATCCATAATGGAGGCATTACCATTTAGTCCACTGAAGTAGGAGCTTGGGATTCTCATGTATTAATAATATGGTTCAATCACTGTTCTCTTTCGGAGCTCTCGTGGATCTCCACCAACCTCTTTCTCCCTTGAGCATACACCTTCAAAGACCACCCAAGGCGTGACCCTGGGAAATCTGCACGTGAGTGACCCCTCGGTTATCTCCATCGTCAAGCGAGCTTGTAAGGTCGCGCTTACTCACTATCTAGTATGACCTTCATCGAGAACCCACTGCCATCGTTGCTCACGACGATTGGGGGATTGGCACCCCCACCGCGCCCCTATCTCATATTCTATGCTGACATTGTAGACGGCAAGATGTGGTGTGGGGCAAGTGCCAGTGGCAGTCGATCGCTGGGGGTGGGGCCTCTAATATCTACTCTCCATCCATATTTCAGGATTGCCGAGATGTCGAAGAGCTTGTCAAGGCCCAATTCACTGCGGACGACTCTGTGACTGGAATCGTGCTTCGCGTAGGAGACAAGGCCACGTAAGTAATGCGAATGCATTCTTACATTTCCTCGGGTTGTGACGGTGATGGATCATATGCATTCGAGTGGCGCTGCTCACCTTCTTTGATCCGTCCCTCTTAGGTGGAAGAATCCCAAGCATGAATATCGCGATCCGCATGGATATGGACTGACAGGTGAGAGAGATATTTTCGACCCATCATCGCCTCGAGGGGGGGAAGCCTGTGCATCTATCCGTTATTTTTTTTTTTTTTTTCGAAATTGCTCACCTGATTGACTTGTAGCTATTCCCACTATCGTTCGTCTCGAAGAGGTGCGTCTCCCGTTTTTTTTAAATCGTGGTATTCCGGGGAAATTTTTTGCCAAAATGTGTGGCGCATTTATATTAGGGAAAAGAAGTGGCGAGACTTGTGGAAGATGATGTGAAGAATGAGTCGAAGCTCGCTGAATTCTTGAAGGAATGATACAAACGACGCTTGTTGGAAAGTGTATGCATCCCCATGGCACTTTCCGTTTGGATGGCGGTGGAATTCTGTAGGGACACTGTACATCAATGCGCTAAGCGCAATAACACATTTCTTCGCTTGTGAGCTTGGGTTGCGTTGACCTCCTGTGACTGCCGAGGACGGTTCATTATCGAGCACGCTTGCGTGTTGACACTGCAACTGATACAGTTCGTCACTTTCGCCGAGATGCCCTTCCCAGGCTCCATACTCGTTTGTCAGGAAAACCAGCCGCCAATAGACACAGAAAGAGCCTAGGCACGCCTACTGTATGCACAAACGAAAGTGTTGTCGGCGAGTGCCGATTTTGCATTACGTAAGGCCTATGCAAAGTGAGCGAGATATTGTGACTTATCGGGGCCGGCTGCGAACCCATTCTGCACAGCACAGCAGATGTCATTTTCCAGAAGCGAGCAGTTTATGAGTTCCGTTTGCACTGCTCGATCCGCCCACAACTGAAATACATTCCTATTTGAGAGTGTATATGCCGCATGAATATAGGGGTACCACATGCACAATCAGGACGACTCTCAGAGAACGTCTGCCAGCTGATTCCTTCATATCTCCTCCATAACTCCAACGTTGACGCCGGATTTCCCCTCTTTTCCACACACAGTTCCTGCTCAAAGCCCTGTGTACCTCCATTGGAACTACGCGTTAACTATTGTGGCTGCACTTCAGGACTCCGTCTCCATGAAAATGTCTATTAATACGGCGGGTGTCTCGTCGCCAGAAGGGCCTCAGGGCGTCTCTGGAGACACACCTGGACGTCCGGACTCTCCTAATGCTGACCACAGTGAGGGACCAACCCCCCGAACAGGTATTTCTATGCAGTCATCCAAGGCTGTGAACTCGAAAAATCGAGTCCCCCTGGCCTGCCATGCTTGGTACGTCTTCCAATCCAGAATAAACCCCACCCCAGCATATTCAGACCGAACTTTTGTCTTGGTCATTCCTCTCCCTTCTCCCTGGCTGCCCTATCAGTCGCTTTCGCAAGATTAAATGCGACGCAAAGCAGCCAACTTGCACGATATGTTCCCGCAACGAGCGGGCCTGTATTTACGACGACGGTCCTAAACGTCGGGGGCCAGATCGTCGACCCAGAGCACAGCGCCCACGCCGAATTGCCCCTGGATCGCATGTGACTAGTGCTGCCACGCCACGCTCACCCAGCCACTCCGACACCGATCGTAGTACTAAAGGCTCTTTGGAATCCATGATAACTATGCAGACCACTCTTGCCAGTGAGGGCCGTCAACCTGCACTTGGAAATATGCCACTTGACCCGGCCCCCATACGACAGTTCAAACACCCCGCCCATGGGGGCGACTCAGAGACCAGCGCTTCCGTGCCCCCGATGGCCGACCGAACTGTCCCAGGTGTATACCCGATGTTCGATTCCTTTGACCTTTCAGCCCGCGTAACCACCACACTACTACACCAGTGCAGTCCTGAATCATTATCCCCTCAAAATATATCACCCCTCGGAAGCCTACAGCCGGGCCCTTCTAATCTTAACCACAACTTTTCCTTCGCGCTTGATTCGTCCATCTCTCCAATGAACTCGTATATATCCGACCCTCTTCCACTGAAATTCTTCGCCTTCGACTCTGGTCCCTCAACCGATAGTTACGATAATCATAATACATTCCCCGGCACAGTCGTGCCTGATCTTTCTTCCCAATCCTCTTCTTCTTCCCCCGTCACTGGCACAAAGTCTCCAGCCACAAGCCAGACTAGTTATGACTCCACAGGTGAGTGATGCGATGGGTCCTCGTTTCTCTCGTCCTTTATCTAATTCTTCCATGATTCTGATCACTATCACTTTACATTTCGTGATAGCGAGCATGCAAACGCCTAGGTGAGTGAGCCTCCAAATATGGAGTTTCTTCAGGTGGCTCGGTTCCGATCAACCCTTTCATCAGTTTCATGTTCCAAGAGCTTGCAGAATACGGCGACTATTATGTGACTGATGATTCTGGGAATGAGCAGGCCGTATCGGCTATGCTATCCCCATCATTCGTCCACCCGCCTGAGTCTTCGCCCAAAATGACTTCCCAGCCGTCTCTCGACTTCAGTCGCCAGATTTGGTGGGACCAATTGCTGACTTACTATGATTCGGATCGTGCGATAGCAACTGCGCGGGTCGTGGATGAGCTTAAACATTTGTGAGGATCTTCTCCCTTCCGCATAGTGACAACGACAATCAAACTTACATTCTCTCCCCCGATCCAATCAATGGATTGTAGATTTCGGGCATCTAACCATCTTGTATCATTGTATGAAAATTCCAGATTGTTCTCCTAGGCCCTTCGGGGATGAAACATGCTAATACAGGCCTTTGTGATTCCTTGACAGTATTCACGTTCCTCTATTTTTTGCCGCCCTTCGCTCTCCCACCGAGAGGGAATTCATACAGCCTTCCCTAATTTTCGCGGCTCTAGCTCTGTCAATGTTCCTGAAGAGCAGCGATCTCGAATTAGGTGCCAAAGGACGCACGACTGCTCGTAAGTGGACCGCACTCTTTCTTTCCTTCTGTTTTTCTTTTTTTTTGGCTTGTGTGCTGATCTCTCTCTGTAGTGTGGTTAAGGGATCAGGCTCAGGCTGCCCTTGAGGCTTCACTGAATTCCGGATTCATCACGCCTGGTTTGACTCAGGCTGCACTGGTATGCATCCACGTACTTTGCGACTCCTTAACCCGTGTGAACGAGGATTTTGATGCAACGGTCTTCTCTTTCAAGCTCCTTGTCGTCTTCGAGGCGTCAGGCCATCCTCAGCATTCCACCAGTCGCTGTGCCTCCTCCCTTGCTCTCCTGGATTCCATCATCACAAGCCTGGGGCTTCTCGACATGGACGCCTCTGAACCCGACGTGTCACATTTCGCCCGGCACACCGTCCCGAGCATTCCCATGACTGAGACGCACTTGAATCATTTGCACATGATGTACCCTGCGAACTCAAGCGTCGTCGCCGATGGGGGCTGTTCGTGCTCGTTGTTCCAGATCGAGACGACCTCGCCCGATTCGAAGACTTTGACCCCGTCGTGGTTGACGTGCCCTGGCTGGAACAGTGGATGGTCACTTGCGGACACGCGGAAGGAGGAGCAAAGACGCGTGGTGTGGTGTGCTCTGGCGCTGGCGGGCGGGTGTATCACGTATTGGATGTCCCAGGGTGGTGGGGTCTTTGATTTTAATGTCTGGAAGCCATGGAAGGTGCATTTGACTCTTCTTTTTTTTTTTTTTTCCCTTTTTTTGGCTGTCGTTTCCCGTACTGACGTTGAAATTAATGCTAGTATCACATATTGTTCCCCGGCGAGGCATTGTATAGGTCGAAGAGCACGCTTAACGATCGCTCTCCGAAGGATACAATATGGGCTCTGTACGCTCGATGTCAGCTCCTGTACGCGAGCTGTCTTGATGCACAAAAGGATAATACTCTTGATGACGTCCAGAGAGGCCAGTTTGCTGTACAAGCTTGGCTGGAAGCGGAGAGACTGGAGGCTGCACTCGATACCCATTCGTGCAAATTTGAGCAATCGTCCCGTGAGTAGCCATCGTTTCGATGCCCCGCCTCTACAGACGTGTTGACTCACTAACTGGGATGATGATCTGACGAAGTCTATCATGGTCGGGAATTTTTGTTCAAGTTAGTTTCATTTTGAGTTCACATTATGACTGTCGTTTGCTTCGCCTTTTTTGATCTCGAGATTGTTCCCTTTTAGCACGCAGAATCTGGTCTCTTTCCAGTTCAAGCGTTACGTGCCACATCCACATCTGTGCGTCGCCACGAGGATACCCGGTCGCTGACGACCTGATACTTACGACTATTCGATTGTCTCATTTCTACTCCCAGGGGAGATATGCAATTCAATCGCCAAAAGGCGGAAGCTTGGTGTGCGTAAAAAATTATATCTTCGATTCTGAACCGTCTGCTTTTGGTATTGACATCAACATCATCAACCCCCTTCATCGACGGACTTGGAAACAGTGCATCACCGCCGCAGAGTCGCAACGTATATAACCCATGGACTGAATATCATCACCGGACACGATAATGATGCTTTCTCCCATCGACCTATTTTCCAATTCCATATGTTGGGAATGGGTGCCCAGTACGTTCTGCTCTCTCTCTCTCTCTCTTCACTTCAGTTTTGTCTTTGGTGTGGGGAAAAAAAAAATTGAAATTATACTACCCTAGGGCACTAGAAATTTGGCAGCAAGATCAAGGCATACTCATTGCTCTGGAGCTGAGCAAGAGTTTGCTCCCAGCCATCGAATACCTTGGAACCATATTCCCGTCAGAAGGTACGAGGGTACCACATCCTTTACGGTGAAATTATTCACACCTGTTTAAAAACTTGGGGACTCGTGCAATCAATCCAGTGCAACAAATGAAATACCGGACCCTTCGCCATCGTCTTGCGCAAGCGTGCATTCAAGCAGGCATACCGCCTCCGCCCCCCAGTTTACTTCCCCACTTCAGGACAGCCTAGCGTCGATGCGCTCGGTCGGCGGTGGCCTTGCGGATCCCCGTTATTTTGAACGTTCAAATTTTCGTATGTATTCTCATCTAGTGAATTGCTTTCCTTTTTTTTCTCCCAAACGTTCGGGCTATTATAGTTTTTTTCCCCGTTAGTGGCTTGGCTCCCCCGATTTGTAGTAAAAATCCCTCTACCCTTTCCGCCCAATAGACTGGGAAGGAAATATATTGGTTTTATAATATTGTAATGTACCTCTATCTGTACATATGTTACTACCTTGGCATTCCAATGTGCATCGAAACGAAGATATAGCGACATAGTCAGAATCCTAGGAATCTAGTCAACACCGTATGGCTAACATTCTACATGCTGGAAGCTCGGGAGAAGAACGGTGCACAGCAGCTTCACAAGGGGAGGAGCTCCGAATTATCGCCACAAATTATATCCGTTCCTTTAGCCAAGCCACCAGCTCCCCACGAGGAATTTTCTCCCCATCGCCACTGGTCAATTCTTTTCCCTTCTGCTCCTTGACTCTAACGTTACCCTCTGCGAGCTCATCAGGGCCGATGATGACTGCAAAAGGAATCTGCTCCTTGTCTACCGTTTCCCATTGCTTCGGTAATTTGGGCTTGACTTTGTACGCGAATTCGGCCTGATAGATGCATGATGCGTGAGATATATGCTTAGTCAAAAGACAGTCGCCCAATTTGCAGAAAGGAGAGAATTTTGGGGGGAGGAGGGGAGGAAAGAATGGGAACTAAACGGACCTTGATGCCCGCATCCCACAGCTCCTTCGCGATTTGCATACGCTCAATCAAGAGCCCATCACCAACACTCATGATGAACACCTCCGTAGCCGTCCTCCGCCCAATCCCCCCGCGTTTGTCCTTTTCCTTTTCCTTCTCCTTCTGGAGCAGGATGGAAAAGACACGCTCCACACCGACACTGACGCCGACGCAGGGGATCCCAGCGGCCTTTTTCTTAGGATCGCCGGACGCAGCGCTGCACGAACATACCAACGAGATCGTCGTATCGACCCCCCGCGGCGATGGACCCCACGCCAATTTGTGATTCGTCGATCTCCTCTTCGTCGGCGTCGTTCTCGGCGAGCTTGGCAGCGCCACGCACCGGCCTTGTCTTTTTTGGACTTGGCTGGTCGGGGAGATGCGGATGCGGATGTCTCTGAAGCTGGTAGCCGTGCAGAAGGAGGTGGGGGAGAGGTAGCAGATAGTGGCAGTGGTGTCGGCGGCGGTGGGGGTGGTGCCGAACCTTCGACGACAGCTTCGTATATCAAACCAGTGTAATAATCTAGCCCACGCGCTAGACTCATGTCGAAAGACATCTTTGACGTAGATTAGATGTGAGTGACACCTAAGGTTCATGTGACACAATGGGAAGATACCTTTGAGGTGATCCCAAAGACATCAAGATATGTAAAGAGCAACTTCATGTCAGCGATCCCTGCCGACGCAGATTTGTTTGATGAAAGACGGGTGGCCTCCAGTTGGCCCAAGAGTTCGGGACCCCCTTTCGATCGTGAGACTCTTCAGATCGAGAACGAGGGAACTGAAACATAGATGTTGCTACCTTTTAATTTGACGAATTCGCCAATTTGATCGGCGACCACAGGATCTAAGCCCTTGTCTTCTGTCATTTCACGCCTCACTTCACTCCAAGGGAGCTTACGTGGAAAAAGCATCAAGATCTCCGTTGAACATGTACTTATTCCATTCACCGACCTTGTCGAGCTTGTCAACAGCAGACGATATCGTCCGGACTTTGTCAGCCGGAACACCGCAAACTTCAAATATACCATCAAGGATTTTTCTGTGGTTGATCTACACGAAAGACTCAGAGACCCCCATAACACAAAATGGAGGAAAAAGTCTATTTACCTTGACAGTGAAATCCCCAACTTCCAAGGCTGTGAGAGCCTCACACACGATCGCCAGTACTTCAGAGTCGGGCAGCATAGGATCGAAGGAGCCCGCGATATCAAAGTCCTGATCAAGTCAAGATCTTCAGTTTGCTTGATCCCAGAAGGCCACAATCTTGCGTACGCATTGATAAAATTCCCGCATACGGCCTTTGGTCATTGCAGGCGCGTCTCGGCGATATACTTTTGCAATGTGATAACGCTTCATGGTTGGGTATTGTGCGCTGTTCATAGCCAAGAATCGTGCGAATGGCACCTGAAAGCGGACCCAACTTCTGTAGCACAGATAATGCATGCGGAATGCAGACATGCTCACAGTGAGATCGTACCGCAGACTGCAGATTTCACCACCCTGATCCTGCAGATCGTATATCAGCTTGCTGTCTTCGCCATACTTCCCAGCGAGAATCTCGCGTAATTCGAAAACCGGAGTGTCGATTGTACACCCGCCGTGTGCTTTGAACACTTGGGTAAGAATACGAAGAATACGTTCTCGATAGACTTTCGACAGGGTCAATCGCGGTGCCCTGCAGGGGATCGTTCGATCGCATTCGATGAGAGGAAAAATGATACAATCTCCTTACCTTAGGCGTTTTGAGTGTTAATCGTGCCTTCTTGGAGTCATTTTGCCAGATGCTTTGGATAGTGTGCAATTTGCTTATTAACCTCGACGAGTTTTGTTTGTTGTTCACTGATAGCTGCTTGGTCTGCTTTCTGTGCCTTGAGCTCGCGTAAGTTGGCGGAGATGGTGGAGATGGAGGCTCGTAGTTCATTAATATCCGCCATAGCAGTATTAAACGATCGGGGTGGAAAAGATGGAGAAATATACTTGTGTGGTACAAGGTCTAGCGAATGCTCTCAGCATTCACTACCAAATGAGTCAATTCCTTTTGCTTCCGCTGCAACCTTGGTGAATATCTTTTGGTCATACACCTATCTATAAGGCGTCGTGGTTGTCTTCGTGGCATCGCGCTGCGGATGATTGGTCGTCGCTCGTGTTTTTCAAGAATCTGTCATAGTATCTTGACTCGGGCTCGCTTTGTCCAAATGGCAGCAACTATCGACACGTCTCCTCCGATCTTCAGGCTCACTCCTGGTTCGTCTTTTGACCCATCGGTCTTTACACGGAGCATTCCCGTGCTCGCCGCTCGCATACCAGCTGCGAAAACCACGACACTCACCAAGCAGAATCCTTTGAAGAGGTACGTCCGCATCACATCCTGCGGTTTTACCATTTTTGTAAATGTACCGTGACAATCATTCCACTAGGTTTGTTCTTGATATACCAAGGATAAGATCGGTCGTCTCCGATCCTGAAGATCCTAACAAACGACTTGTGCTACTGCGCGTCCCCCACAAGTGTGAATCTCGATTAAGGCCTAGCTAGTTATGTCATCCTGTTGATGGTTCCTTGATGTACAAACCAGACGATCTGCCACAGGAGGCTCAGGAATTCCTTGATGCCGAGACCGAGAAAGTATTTTTACATTATGTTGAGCTGGATTATTCTTATTGGACGGCTGGTAGGCAATTATCTACAATGGGGCTGGAGACCACTAAATGAGGCTTTGTAGATGATATACTCCAAGCGATACTGCCAGAAGATCTTGGCGATGGCTCTCCGTCCTCATTCACGATTACAGGCCATCTTGGTTGGTGACTTTCAATAATTTGTCAGTCTTGCGGCCTCACTCCTTTACAAGCCCACTTTAATTTGAGAGAAGAGTACCTGCCATACAAGCATATCATTGGAAAGATCGTTTTAGACGTAAGGTGCCGTACCACATTGGATCTGAATATCATGCAAAATTCTCCGAGATAGAAAAACAAGGGGCTAAGAACCGTCGTCAACAAACTGGATAATATCGACAACGAATTTCGCTTTTTCAAGATGGAGGTCCTTGCAGGAGAGCCCGATTTTGTAGTGGAGGCGGTAGGTATATTTTTGCACTGGGCGCGTCTGGGCGCTTATGGGAATCATACAGCATGAATCTGGTTGCCGATTCAAATTCGATTTTTCTCAAGTATACTGGAATTCGCGGTTGCATTCAGAACACGAGCGCCTTGTGACGATGTTCAACCCCTCGGACGTCATTGCGGACGTTTTTGCCGGCGTCGGACCCTTTGTTGTGCCTGCCGCAAAGAAAGGGTGTGCCGTATTCGGGAACGATTTGAATCCAAACAGTGCCAAGTACATGACTCAGAATGCGGAGGAAAATAAAGTTTGTGTGGCTAACTGTATGCCTCGCGTTTATCGTGACAATTGTTGGGCAGGTTGGCAACCGGGTTCGCGTATCATGCCAGGACGGCCGTCAATTCATCAAACAGGTAGTGTATGAGGCGTGGCATAATCCCTTCCCGGCTCTGGTTGGCCCCGTAAAAAGCCACAAACAAGCTGAGAGGGACGATCGAAAGCGTAGGAACCACAAGCTCCCTGAGTCGCCGAATAGACCGGAAGTCCCTCACCGCCTCGTCGACGGATCGATCATTTTGTAATGAATCTGCCGGGTACTGCGCTAGAGTTTCTAGATGCGTTCCGCGGCTCCTTTGCATCGATTAGAGACGAGGTGGGCTTTGGAGAGGTGTATAATGTGATGCCGATGATACACTGTCATTGCTTCACTCGCGAGCTTGAGAGGCTACGGGCCGAAACTGATATTCGTGAGGTGTGTATATGCCAACATCCGTTTGTTTACATGTCTTTCATCTTCACGCCGTAGCGTGCAGAAAATGCCCTTGGTCATGGGTTGGAAGACGTCAAGTACCACTTTGTTCGAAAAGTTGCCCCAAACAAGGACATGTATTGTCTATCATTTCGACTGCCATCGTCTATCACCTAAGGGTCCCTTGTGCTTCTGCTCTATACTTGTTCCATATCAATGCAAAAAAGTTGGAATAGGCCAAATTTAGCTTTAACCTTATCTCCCAAATCCTGCGGCTTTCACCATATTGTGCCGAGTGATCACGTGAAACGATATTCTCGGTCTCAACAGGTGGGGGACATCGCCGCCATCTAGCCCGTCTCCACGAATCAGCCCCGGCGTTGCCTGGGGGAACCTGAGATTGTCGATGGGGTGAACAGCGGCAACTTTAGCCAATCAAACTGTGTCACTCATGCCGAGCTCCCAGTACCGGGTCATTCCTGACAGTTTATAGCCCCTTGCGAATTTACCTGTCAATATTTGGGTATATTCCGGGGTCCCCAGAAGAGAATTGCGAATGGTACTTCCCTCTTCTGGTACCTCACTTCACCCGGCTGAGCCTGATCTTCATCGATATGGGCTACCCAGAAAACAATTCTGAATCCCCAGAGCTGCCTCCCAATGACTCAAAGATACCCGAAGCATCACCTGCACGTCCTTCAAGAGTTGGTCGGACTCTCGTCCTCTGTTTTGATGGCACATCGAACGAATTTGACGACACGAACACCAATGTCGTCAAGCTTGTTGCCATGCTCGAAAAAGATAATACAACGAAGCAGGTAGTGTATTACCAGGTAAGTCGATTCCGTTCTATCGATGGCAGGAGTAAACTCATAGCTCTTCAGGCCGGTATTGGAACCTATGTTGGTCCTGGACTCCTGACCCCCGTGGGCAAATGGATAGCCAAGACGGCAGATCTAGCTGTTGGTTGGTACCTCGATGCGCACGTCAAGGATGGATACAAGTTCCTTCAGTCCACCTGGAAACCAGGGGACAGAATTTGTGCGTTTACTTATCCTTCATATGGTCCTGAATGTGCTAAAATCTAACGTGTCTTCTGGCCTTTATAGGCATGTTTGGCTTCTCCAGAGGAGCGTATACTGCTCGTGCTCTCGCTGGTATGCTGTACACAGTGAGTGCCTCCGACAACGGGTTGCGTTACCATATGAGTGACATGCATCCATGTTCAGGTTGGCCTTTTGCCTCCCGGAATGGTTGAGCAAGTCGATTTTGCGTATTCGATCTATAAGGAGGGGTGAGAACCAGTCTTCTTTCGGCCCTTATTCTTTCTTATCATTTCTTTGGCCAGGCGTCGAAGGTATCCATGTCGAGTAATATCTAAAATAAATGCGAAGTAACATGGTTCGTTTCATAGCCACACATACAAGAAGGCCTTCTCTCGCACGGTAACGATCGAATTCATTGGGGTTTGGGACACCGTCTCGTCCATAGGCGCCCTCTACCCTCGCGTCCTCCCCTTTTCCGCAAACAACAACATCACTAAGACTTTCCGCCACGCACTTGCCCTGGACGAACGTCGTGCCAAATTCCGCTCCAACACTTGGCACGTCACCAGCTCTGCAAACAAGAACCCCCACAAAAAGATCCGCAGCACGCCGCTCCTTTTACTACACAAATTTTATGAGATGGTGTCTCCACGGCGTTCGGACAAAGGCGCCCTGGAAGATCGTAAGGCCCAGGATGACCGTAAGATCCTGGATGACCGTTATGCCCGGGAAGACCGTGAGACCCTGGAAGACCGTGAGGCCCTGGATAAGGAGCAGACCGAGATGATCAGGTCTATACGAACCGGGCCGATACGGACGTGATAGAAGTTTGGTTCCCAGGATGTCATGCTGGTCCGTGCCTCCATGTCACGTCACTGGGACAACATGATTGACAATTTTGAATCCCCTAATTAGATGTTGGTGGAGGCAATGTCCGCGATTTCACAAAAGTTGATGGGCAGGTCCAATCCCGGACCATGCTCTCGAATATTCCACTGCGTTGGATGATCAAAGAGATAATTTTGGCAGACGCTGGAATCATTTTTCATCCATCTGCGATGCCTCTGTTCGGAATCGACTACAAGGCATTCGTCAACGAGGCCAAGGAGAAACGCAAGGGAGCAGCTATCCCGCCTGCATCTCTCCCAGTGCAGACCAAGTCAAATGTTGAGGACATTACAGCTCCTATTCACGATGAACTGGGCATGCCGCGGCCGGGTCTATCGTTGATCTTGATGTGGCTCCTTTGGTGGTTCTTGGAGCTCCTTCCCCTCCCCGATTTCCACCAAGACAAGAAGAATCGCTGGGGGTTCAGTCTCCGGTATGTGCGGTTTCTTCTTTTTTTTTTTTCTTTTTTGGTCCTCCATTTTTTGCGTGCTTGATGTCACTCCTTGTACGCGTCCGTTCAGGATCAATCGCGGTCGACCTCGGGATATTCCTAAGTATCCGAAGGTGAAGAACGTGAACCCGGGGCACATCGACGGCAAGACAGGCAATATACAAACCCTATTCCATAAATCTGTCGAATATCGCATAAAGGCATTTGAATCCAGCAACCAGCCGTATAAGCCAAGGGCGCTGCTGACCACCGGTGAACCCGACTTCGTGGACTGATCGAATCAATCATAATTTGATTGTGGATATATGACTGCCTTGCATCACCTTCATATTCTGTAGTTACCCTCTGTATTGGCTAGCCTATCCTGAATAGCAAAGAATTAGGCCGTCTCTTAATTGGGATTGAGCCTTCTAAATGAGTCACAGGATATATCTGGTGCCTTGAACAAACCACTCAGTAGTTGCAGGAGCTGTGCTCTATCCAAGGTGGAAGTTGCCTTCCAGCCAAAGAGTGAGCAGCATTGGGTAGTGAAAGACTACAGCAACAGCATGAATGGGCAAGTCATCAACCTGATGATTAGGATTACATGGATCCAGAGTAGACAGACACCTCAGGCATGTCTTAGATATGCCTATACTGAGAACACCTCTTAGGTGGTTTGCAGAACCACCTAATAGGTACTATTTTGAGGGTGCATTGGGTGATTTACAACCCCAATTCACCTCCAGTATGACTGGTACTTCATTTATGACTTGCTAGAAGGCTAGTCCATAGCTCAAAGCCAATATTTTCCCACTGCAATGGCTTGTTGACTTGCTAAAGCACTTCAAGTGATTCAAAACCATTAAATTCTCATCATTTTCAAGAATAATGTACTGTAAAGAAGTGGCAATTTTGTGATTTTTTGAGTTCTCTCTGCACAGAGCTCTAGATATATATTGCCTGCACCTAGGTACCAGATATGGGCTGCAACGGGCAAGAATTGAAGGGGCTAGAGGGGTCACGGCAATTACCTGGTCATGGCAATGAACCCCATAACTAATAGTAGTGCGAATACTGGAAGGAGCCATGTAACAAAGAACAAAAAACTGGGGAGAAGGCCGAAGTCAGTGCGATGAAAGCCAAAGCACAGGCCGAGAGTGGCACGTCGCGGACCAATCAGAAGCGGAGGCGAAACGGAGGCGAATCATTCCACCGGCGTTACATTTCCTCGAAACACTTCTGGGGTATCCGAACAGGCCCTTATGGGCTTATATCGTATCATATCACCATCGATTTTTCAGACATAGGAACCCAGTCGGACCTTTTGATGGAATTATCACATTTTCATGAGCAATTTTAGCCAATCAAACTGTGTCACCTATGACATTGGGGACTGGCTTCCAGTGCCTGGGTGTCATTGCTGATAGTTTGGCAGCCTTTTGGATTTGTCTGCCAATGTGTGAGTACATGCTGGGGGCTCATCTCCGTCTCAGACTCTCCGGACTATAAAGGGTTCAAAGAGTACTTCCTCTCTTCGTCCCCCCACTTCTGGCAACCTGATCTTCTTTTTTCAATCATCGATATGTCAAAGAACCCTGGCGAGAATGCTGAATCCATAAAGCTCCCTCCCGGGGAGTCTCCTGCACGTCCTTCAAGAAATGGTCGGACTCTCGTCCTCTGTTTTGATGGCACATCGAACGAATTTAACAACAAGAACACCAATGTCGTCAAGCTTGTTGCCATGCTCGAAAAAAATAATACAACGAAGCAGGTAGTGTATTACCAGGTAAGTCGATTCCACTCTACGTTCTATCGATGGCAGGAGTAAACTCATAGCTCTTCAGGCTGGTATTGGAACTTATGTTGCTCCTGGATTCCTGACCCCCGTGGGCAAATGGGTAGCCAAGACGGCAGATCTAGCCCTTGCTTGGTACCTTGATGATCACGTCAAGGATGGATACAGGTTCCTTCAGTCCACCTGGAAGCCAGGGGACAGAATCTGTGCGTTTACTCATCCCTCCTATGGTCCTGAATGTGCCAAAATCTAACGTGTCCCCTGGCCTTTATAGGCATGTTTGGCTTCTCCAGAGGAGCGTATACTGCTCGTGCTCTCGCTGGTATGCTGTACAAAGTGCGTGCCTCCTTCGACAACGGGTTGCGTTACCATATCAGTGACATATATCCATGTTCAGGTTGGCCTTTTACCACCCGGAATGGTTGAGCAAGTCGATTTTGCATATTCGATCTATATGGAGGGGTGAGAACCAGTCTTCTTTAGACCCTTATTCTTTCTTATCATTTCTTTGACCAGGCGTCGGAGGTATCCATGTCGAGTAATATCAGTCTGAAATAAATGCGAAGTAACATGGTTCGTTTCATAGCAACACATACAAGGACGCCTTCTCACGCATGGTAAACATCGAATTCATTGGGGTTTGGGATACCGTCTCGTCCGTAGGCGCCCTCTATCCTCGCGTCCTCCCTTTTTCCGCAAACAACAACATCACTAAGACTTTCCGCCATGCACTTGCCCTGGACGAACGTCGTGCCAAATTCCGCTCCAATACTTGGCATGTCTCCCGCTCTGCAAACAAGAACCCGCACAAAAAGATCGCAGCGCGTTGCTCCTTTTACTCCACAACTTTTATAAGATGGTGTCTCCACGGCGTTCGCACAAAGGCGCTCTGGATGGTCGTAAGGCCCAGGATGACCGTAAGATCCAGGATGGTCGTTACGCCCCGGATGACCATGAGACCCAGGATGACCTTGAGGCCCTGGATAGGCAGCAGGCCAAGACCCGCCAGGTCCCACGGACGTGATGGAAGTTTGGTTCCCAGGATGTCATGCTGGTCCGTGCCTCCATGTCATTTCGCTGGGACAACATGATTGACAATTTTGAATCCCCTAATTAGATGTTGGTGGAGGCAATGTCTCCGATTTCATGAAAGTCGATGGGCAGATTCAACCCCGGTCCATGCTTTCGAATATTCCACTGCGTTGGATGATCAAAGAAATAATTTTGGCAGACGCTGGAATCATTTTTCATCCATCTGCGATGTCTCGGTTCGGTATAGACCACGCGACACTCGTCAACGAGGCCAAGGAGAAACACAAGGGAGCAACTATCCCGCCTGCATCTCCCCCAGTGCAGACCAAGTCAAATGTTGAGGACTTTAAAGCTCCTATTCACGATGAATTGAGCATGCCACGTCTAGGGTTGATCGTGATGTGGCTCCTTTGGTGGTTGTTGGAGTTCCTTCCCGTCCCCGATTTCAACCAAGACCAGAACAATCGCTGGGGGTTCACTCTCCGGTATGTGAGGTTTTTTCTCTCCTTTTCTTTTCTGGCCTCCATTTTTTGCATGCTTGATCTCACTATTCCTTGTACGTGTTCGTTCAGGATCAATCGCGGTCGACCCCGGGATATCCCTAAGTATTCAAAGGCGAAGAACGTGAACTCGCGGTACATCGACGGCAAGACAGGCAATATACCAACCCTATTCCATAAATCTGTCGAACATCGCATGAAGGCGTCTGAATCCGAGACATCCACCTGGGGTTCGCTGTGGGTCAACAACAACCAGCCGTATAAGCCGAGGGTGCTGCCCACCACTGGTGAATTCACCTTTGTGGAGTGATTGTGGAGATATGACCACCTTCCATCACCTTCATGTTCTGTAGATGTCCTCTGTATTGGCTGGCCTTACCTGAATAGCAGAGAATTAGGCTGTCTCCTGATTGGGATTGAGCCTTTTAAATGAGTCACAGGATATATCTGGTGCTTTTTAACAAACCGCTCAGTAGTTGCAGTAGCTGTGCTCTATCCAAGGTGAAAACTGCCTTCCGGCCGAAGAGTGAGTAGCATTGGGTAGTGAAAGACTGTAGCAGCAGCATGAACGGGGAAGTCATCAACCTGACAATTAGGATTACATGTCTTCGGACAATTGTGATTGGTGGTAGTTTATTTACTATCTCATCATCACGGACTGGTTCATACTTTCTGCAAATACTGTAGTGCTCCCCACGCAGAAAAACTATCTAGTGCATTGTTCTCACCCATCTGCACACCTGTGCATCACATTCCCGTATGCGATCGTGCAAATTTTGGCATACGCCTGTTCTGTATACCACATATGGTATATGGAATCCTACACCATTTTCTCAGTCAATAATGGTCCCCTGGGCGACACCCACTCCTAGGAACAGAGAAGGGACGCAAAACAAAGGAAAAATTATCAGAACAAGAAGTGGGCCACGCTTGGGGGACCAGGGAATGAGAGGCCAAAGCCAGAACCAGGAAAGAAAATGGAAACAAAGAGGGGAGAACGAGACAAGAAGGGACGCCGGTGGCCTAACAGGCAAAACAAGCAAGAGGAAAGAGGAAAGTTAGCAGCCTAGCTAAAAGGAGACCTCAAGCAATCTCAAAATAAATGAAGATTCTTAAGGGGTTCGGGTGGAATGGCAATGGTCGCGACGACAGCCATTGAAGGATCTTGGTGAAGTTCGCCAAGGTGACGTTTTAATTTCTAAAAAATGATTCAAGGGAATCTGAAAGAAATGTCATGGTGTAAGTGTGCTTTGTTGTGGCAAATTATGCAATGATATCAGATAACACTGGAACTGTAAGGTTTAAGGTTGTTAGAGACTTTACGTAACCAATTATATAAAGCCTTCTATCTCAATGGTTTGAAGGATTGTGGAACGCTGAATGTCCCCCAATCAGAATGACAGTCCAGCAGGATCTTCAGGGCATTGCGTGCCCGTACGCGGGTGAGATCCTCAGGTATAGTCGTCAACTGCGTCTCCAAATGCGGTTTCTCGGCAGCCCATGGGTACGGAACGAACTAGATCACAGTGGTCCTATTAGCCCGCCGAAAATATCGCAGGGTTCAAGATTTACGGCTTTACCTTGTGGAGATATTCGTAGGCGACAAGTGTAAAACCAAATTGAGGACTGCTCCGAAGCACACGAGCCAATCCTCCTTTGAACAATGCCTTGGGACCTTCCTCACGTACTGCAGCACATCAATGATCAATCAGTTGCTGTCGCTAACCAACAACTTCATAATGACATACAGATCTTGACAGCCGCATCTCCCAGGCCCTTGTAGTGGGTTTGGCCTTTCCGGGCCTCTACTTGCAATCGGGTCTTGATCACGTCAGCCGGGGTCGTAAAATACGCCGCGGGCATGCCACTACAAAAGTAGCGTGGTGAGTTTAAGCTTTACACATTCCTCGTGAGCAAAGATACGAACGCCATGGCAGCAGACGCTAATGTCTCCCCGAAACTAAGCTTCTTGCCGTTGAATCCCTCTAGGAAAAGATCTTTCTTGAGGTGCCAATATGCCGGGAAATAAATCGCAGAAAAAGGGATATCTCGAAGGAGACAAGCAGAGGCGCCTTTGTAGAGACCTAAGAGACCCAGTTGCCGAACGATATGGACAGCGCCACGTGGAACAGCTCCTTCCGCCTTGGCAGCTTCACCCTGCACTTGCAAGCGAATTTTTCTGATGATATCCATCGTGAGGGCACGGAGGCACAAACAGATCAACAATACACGCACACTATCTCCAGAGGATTCGTAAAAATCTAGAACAGATTCGAACGTTGGTCATAATGTTACAAAATAGCAGTCAAAGAACGTACCACTTGGCAACCACCTGCCGTACCACCAGCAGCAAGCTCCCAAGGCAATGATATCCGTCCAGTTTCAGGATCGCTTGCAAAGCCACGAACGAGGTCGTTTACTGTAAGCTTGATCGCCTTCTCCGGTGCCACCCCCTACATTGTCGAACACAATATTAGGGAAGGTGCTGGAACGAGACCGGAGAATACTGAACAATCAATTGCGGCCCAATTCCACTATAGAACCCGACGAATCCTTCATTACGCCAGACCTTCTGCACGCAATCCAAGCTATTCTTATAGAGTAGCTGACCGACAACATTACTTCGCTGGTTTTGCATCCGTGTCTACACCAAAATGACTTATACCATCATGCATCGAAGATAGAATGAAAAGATCCCCACCTTGACTGTTAAGCAAGTCCGTATCAAGCACGGGGACAAAAACATTCATCAACCTATGACACAAATGATGGAAATTGCGCCTACCAAGATCAATAGGGTATACAATGGTGGCGCCAAAACTGCCGGCCATACCACCGAGGACGAAACTGTACGCGGAATGCGCGGCACCGGCCAAGAATGTGGTTTCTTGACTTTGGGTGGATGTCGTGGGAATAGGAGAGGCCCCCGTTGGTGAAGCCTTCCAGCGCGGGTCAAGTAAAGACGCAAAATCAATCAGAGCCAGCCGCTTTCGTCCTCCGCCAGCGAAATGAAAGATAATAGAGGCCTCCATAGGGGTGAAGAGAGAGTATCGAGTGGAAGAGGCGCAATGATTGAGGAAGTCAGCTTCATCTATTCGCCCATCTTTGGATTTGGCAGTCGCCTCCCGGATGATGCGTTCCAAAATATCCATAGCTGCATACACGTAAGACATAGAACAAGGGTAGGAGGATGCAGGCTGCTCACATCGCGTAACATTGTGGAATGCAATGACCTCAGAATAGGAGACACCTCTTCCCGGAGTCAGTGTACATAGTGTGGGTAAATGCTCGATAACCTGATCGGATAGCTTATGCCCGGCAAGTTCCTAGGGATTAGAATGGGTGAGACGAATGAGTAATGAGTAGATTTTATCCAATTAAGGAAATGCTATACAAGGATAATGCGTTTAAATTGGTCAGGTAAAATGAATCCATCTTGATTCGTGTCAAGGTGTTTGAACGCCTGACGCAAGCGTTCTCCTTGCAAGCCCTTCATGAGTTGGGTGAACTCGTTGTCTAGCACGTGAAATCGTGAGCACAAATATCAACTCGATTTGTAGGATTTGGACATACAGCCAAGGACATGTGTACCATCCTTCTTTCCCATGTAGAGTTTGAGCCAATCACTATCAAAACTGAATGGGATACTATTTGGTCCCATATTTGCAGAGAAGACATTTTTGAACTCTTCAGCAGATATATGCCCTGATCCGTCCCTAGGAGATCCCTCCACGTAAGGAGAGAGCTAGGGGGTGAAAGTTAACACCTACTCATCGAAATACTGGAATGCAATCCAATATTCTGCATCCGGCCGTTTAAGGGTAGTCTCGAAGATGAAAAAGTCGTCCCAATGGACTTGGCCACGGCGCGATCTGTCCGCGACTTTAAAAAGGATGGCAAATTGGGCACGATTTATGCGCGTCAGACCGTCTTTAGGGGCAATGGCATTCACAAATGACTCCTGGTCAAGGTATCTAAAAGATGTTAGAAAAACGTGGCGTGCCCGTGGGTCGGAAGAGCCTACTTGACACCATTAGCCTCTTTTGCATAGGTATCGAAAGTCCTGCGCCATTTGTTTGTCTCGGACTCTCGCGTCGATAGTTTTTGGCGTACAGAATCAATCGCAGCCGACGCTTTTGCAGTTGGTGATGATGATGAAGGGGATCCGCTGTCATTGTGCAGCGGCCTTGGGAAGGGAAATGGCATGATGCCACCAAGTCAGCGATACACGCTCAATGAAATCAAACCCAAGTGACAAGATATGGGAGACAAGCGAGGGGGTCTGTGCGGAGGCAAATTCGCGTTTTTTTTCACGCATTTCGGGGATACCCGGCCTGCCTCGCCTCGGACCCTTCCTACGCTCGCAACCATTGACTCCCACACCAACCGTCCCGACCTCAGCCCTTTTCCATTTGATACATTACCTTGACCGTGCATCCTAGCCGCCGTAAAGCCTTAGATAGTGCCATGGCGGACCGGCGATCCCTGCCTACTCGGTGTACAAACCCAGATCTCTCTTTCTGTCCTTCTATTGCTATGAGTGGATACTTAGCAGCCACCCCTCTGGTCCCTCCAATTCTTTGTTGCTGCAGTCATATCTGGTAGGTGACATATACCTAGGAGTTTGTACAAAAATAGTTGAATTATGAAAATAATCAGAATTTAATGGTTTTCAATTACTCTCAATGCTTCAGCATACCGACTAGCTATTGGATTAAGGAAATCCTATGGACCACCCATCTAGCAGGCCATCAATGCAATCCCAGTCATTCCAGAGGTGAATTGTAGTTGTAAATGTCAAATAATGGAGTCAAAGGCCAATGTCTTGTAAATGAACAATTTTCATAGTCCATCTGCTATCATGGCCCCATATGACTCAAGGGTATGCTGAAAAGGATGTACAGGAAGTACTTTCTGGGAGGAGGGATGGTGATGGTGGCCATAAGGATAACACAGCTGCTGCTCATGCTCATAACATTCCCCCCCCCCCAAAGGCATTAGAGTCGCACTCACACTGTTAGACGGGGGTACAAATCAGCAAGGGACCTATGCGAAGTATCTACGTATATACGCTAAATGTAGAAAATCCCAAAGCGCCCCTGAAAGATCGCCGGAAGCAAACATGTCCGTTACGCGTAGCGGCCAACGACGACTTCACACACACAGAGAATGTGGGCCAATTCCCTGAATTCCGTGTCTCCCCCCTCGGTACAACCAAGCGGTGCATCGCGAGGAATGCACGCAATGCTTTGACAATCAGGTTAGTGCCATGCCCGCCATCGTTATTCTGGGTCGCTGAATCTTACTCAGGATGGAGTCGATGGGATCGACGTGTGTTTGACGTGCTACAATGGCGGATGTCTAGATCGCGGCCGTCACCATGCACAAACGCACTTTGAGAGAACTGGTCACCCTCTTTCGCTCAATATTAAGCGCCGTCCCAAACCTGGCAGAGTATGTCACTCCCGCCAGCCAATATCCCTCTGGGGTGTTGTTACTTATCCGGTTTTCAAGGGCGATCAAGAGCCGCCATTGAAGCGCATTGCGATCCAGGAAGACAGAGAGGAAGATAGGTACTCATTTGAAACAACGCTACGATCTTGGGTGGATGGTGGTGCGCTCGTCCCAGAAGGATCCAAAAACGCCAAGGCTCGTCATTGTTTGGGTTCGGATGTATGTGTGCTAATTATTCTGTATACAGGTCAAGTCCCTCATTGAAGAGGTCATGGCGACAATGTCATCTGCGCGTCAATCCGAAGTAAAAGCATGGGAAGAAGAACTTATCGGATGCGAACATACGCTCACAATCTACCAAACGCAATCTAAACTGATCCCCACCGTCGGTGAGACCCCTATCCTGACTTCTCGATGGATCGGGCTAATCGCCATTGTCAGGACAAGCTCATTGTGCGAATTGCGAGCTGACGGGAAACCTCTGGTTGTGCTTGACATGCGGTTCTCTCGGATGCGGGAGAGAACAATTTGGGGGCGTAAGGGGAAACAGCCACGGATTGAGACACTACGAAGAATCCAAACACCCCGTAGCCGTGAAGCTCGGATCTATAACCGCTGAGGGGACCGCTGGTGCGTGCCCATTTATCCCTGATTCTGGCCCCTTATTTAACCATACATATCTCCAAGATATCTATTGCTATGATTGTGACGAGTCTCGCATCGATCCTGAATTGTCAACGCATCTATCCAATTTTGGGATTAGCATTTATGGCCAGGTTAAGACAGAAAAGACTATGACTGAACTAGTGAGGCCTTAAACGTTTTGTCCATGCTTCTTACTGTTCTCTGATATTTCCCACCTTCATGATCTTGCAGCAAATCGAACAGAATTTTAGCTTTGACTTTAGTCTGACAGGGGAAGACGGCAAGATACTCCAACCAGTCACTGGTCCGGGTCTCACAGGGTTAAGAAATCTTGGAAATAGGTAATGTCACAACCAGGCCACCTTTCTCCCTTCTTAGTCATCGCGTTTGATAGCTGCTACATGGCCTCCACAATTCAAACACTCTTCGCACTCCCTTCATTCAAAGATCGTTATGGCAATCTTGCAACTTCCGCCACTCACGCTCTCACATGCCCTGAACCACACCCTGCTGCATGTCTCGAATGCCAGATGCTTAAAATGGCGGATGGCCTTATGTCCGGACGATATTCAGTGCCTCGTGTGGGACCCAACATCAAGTCCGACCACCCCCAATTCCAGTCTCCAACTCAAGACGAAGAACTAGCTGTCGTATTTCAAGAAGGCATCAAGCCCTCTATGTTCAAAGCTCTAATCGGAAAGGGGCATCCAGAATTTAGTACGATGAAGCAGCAAGATTCCGAAGAATTCTTCACGTATTTCCTCAAAGTCCTTCGCCAAGATCACAAGAAGCGTGCGACTGCGGCAACAGACGGGATAGATGACGCAACCGAAGTCTTTCGATATGGGATTGAGCACCGTCTGCAGTGCATGGATTGCCAACGTGTTAGTTATCGCGTGGACTCGCAGGATGTCGTCAGCGTTCCCGTGCCGACCCATGCAAAGAATGGTGGGGCGAAGAACGATCTGGGGAAAGTGGAATATGAGGACGTCCAGCTTGAGACATGCCTGGATATGTTAACGAGTGTGGAAACTCTTGAGTATAGATGCCCCTCGTGCAACAAAAACGTCATTGCTACCAAGTCAGTAGCATATTATCACCGGGACGAGGGAGTTATGATCCTCTGACCTGTCTTGTGGTTGTTCGATTACCTCTAGACAATCTAAATTTTCCACTTTCCCCAGCGTTCTGGTCATTCAAGCCAGGAAATTCCAACTTGTCGACTGGGTCCCTCAAAAGCTTGGTTCGTTGCTGTTCGAGTACAAATCAACTGTCTCTCATCTCCACTGACGTTTGCCGTCGCTTTTGTTCAATAGATGTCCCAGTCCACCTCCCACCGTCAAACACATTGTCTCTTGATGAGTACATAGCCCATGGTATTCAAGAAGGCGAAGTGCCCCTGCCAACCGAAGACGCAGGTTTGTCCATTGTCTTTGAGGCATCGTCATCAATGCACATGACTAATTCATTCCTGTGCGATCAGCCTCGTCTTCCATGGCACCGGCACTCCTGGAGTTCAACGAAGAAGCACTCGCCATGCTTGAGGGCATGGGTTTCCCGCGCATACGATGCCAGAAGGCGCTTTTGGCCACAGGTAATTCGGATGCGGAGGCCGCGATGGAATGGCTCTTTGCACATATGGACGACGCAGGTTGGTTTTGATACCCATTTCAGTCCCTTAGATTGCTTAACCAGTGTTTGTCTCTGACAACAGACATTGACGATCCTATTCAGCTGCAATCGACTTCCTTGGCATCTGGCCCCAACCCTGTCCTCAGAGGCCATTTCGATGATCACGGATATGGGCTTCACCTCCGCACAAGCTAGTAAAGCTCTCAGAGAGACAGTACGTCTAGGGAAAGACGTCACTTATTTTCGCCCCTCCCCGTTGATATCTCATTATCCTTTAGGGTGGAAACCTCGATCGCGCTGTCGATTGGTTGTTCAGCCATCCCGATGATACTGGAGAAAGCAACATCGCGGCAGGTATCTCTCTGGCCGCTGCCCCGGCCGGTTCTAATGCATCAGGGGGTTCGAACGCCCTACCAGCACGCTACCGACTCAAGGCCTTCATCTCGCACAAAGGCCCCTCTGTCCATTCTGGCCATTATGTAGCACATATCCGTGTAAGACAAAGTGCAGCGGGGGCGGGAACATCGGAGGACGACGGCGAGTGGATCTTCTTTAATGATGAGAAAGTTGTCAGGGCGGATGCGGAGAGCGTCGAGACATTGAAACCACTTGCCTATCTGTATATTTTTGAACGCCTTTGAGGAGGATGTCCAAGCACAGATGATAGACTGGGGTATAAATTGTAACGCACAGGTATAGGAACAGAGAATGCACCAGAGACAATCGAGAGGACACATGAACACGAAGAATAGGGTACACAAATGATGATCAGTCCCCGGATAATGGAACAAGGAAACGGCCAAAGGGAAAGAATTGTCAGGAAGAGTTTGAATCAGGGCGCGCAGGACCAAGGATTGTATAGAGGTCGTCAGATTGAGGCATCGCCCCGAGGTCGAAGCAACCTTGGGAATAGAATACCAATAAGATGTGAGAACTATAAGAGAGAATCAGAGACAGGTGCGCACTCTGTGAATTCAGCGTGTCGCTTTGGATCTGCGCGCCGCTTTTCTATCGACTTGCGCACATTTCGCTCTGGTCTGCACGAAACGGTGAAGGGCGGTGAGCAAGAACGGATAAACGCGGAGCTTGGGACTCACTGCACAACTATAACTGGCACTGGGGAATGACTGACACAATACCTAAAAGAAATTATCATTATGAAATCAGAATCAGGAAGGTAATCCGACCAGCAAGCCAACCTCGAGACACTGCCCATCCCCGGAGCCCCAAAGACTGCACTCCACGTCATGAGAGTACTCCGGGATCCTCGAGAACCAACAACCAAGGAGTCTGGCCGGTAGAGTGCAATCAAGCGTTCAATCGTTTCAGTGATGCGTCCCGCCATAAACTCTACAATCACCGAAAGCTGAATGAAAAGTGAGAATTGACCATATGACTAAGGGCCGATCCACTACTTACACTCCGTCCTTTATAGACTGAATTCTTCTCAAGTATAGTCTTCATCAAATCTCGCGCTTCGTCTCGCAATTCCTCGTGGGTTTCTTTTACTAAAGGCTGCAGTGGTTAACATTTAGGGATAATAATAGAATAGAGAGACAGGAACAAACACAAGTCGTCCGCATCGAATCCCCGGACAACAATAAGCTCATCCCCATCCTGTACTAACGACTCCATCGTCCAATCGAGAGCTTCAGAGCCAGAGACATCGGCACTGGCAGCACATAAATAAACTCGCGTGTTCCGGTCTCTTTGATATCCTTCAGAAGTGGCCTAGGGGATGAGAAGACCCCCGAGTCAGTCGTCCACTTGTGGAAATGACTCGGTAGACGTACCTGCAAAGTGAAGCTGAACATCGCCGCATCGCTTGGGGCTGTGGTGGCAGAGTTCTCGAAAGTGTCAAAGGAAACTTTATTTGTATAGCCTGGGGTGAGTGACACCGATGTGGGAACCTTGACCAAATGGACACCGGTGGACTGGACAGGGGGTGTCAAGCTGGGCGGTTCCAGGTGGACGGGCGTAGGAGCCGGCGATTTCAGAGACTCCCGTTTTAGAGCTGGACGGAGCGGGGGTGATGGGCAAATGACAGACGGAGGAGAGGACATGATGGCGAGGGAACGACGGCGACTCCCGAATACACAGATGACTTCAATTTCGAGTACGTAAGCGGGCCATACACTTCTAAACAGATCAAAGCACACGGTGGCATTGGCCCTGCCACCTCAGCCACACCCACTAAGATACAGTAATCACTGTAGTCGCACTAAGTCTAACGAAGTCTGAGGTCGCAGCTGCGAAAAAGTTGTTAGAACCGATAGCAACCCTGTCACATCTCGGGGGGAGGAGGTTCGCTACCTGCCCTAGGATGTCACACGCCTGAAGAATTGGCGGAGAGCCTGAAAAACAAGGGAGCTATCTGCTACGTATGTCACAATGTCACGGTACATCGTACGTGCCGTGGCCCTGTGGCCCGTCACTCTGCTAGTGTCACACGTCCTTTCCTTTACTATAACCTGCGCCGGTGTCACGTTACAAAATTTCTTTGCTAGTTGAGTGCGACTACAGCATACATTACTGGGCTTGCAGTTCTGGGTCTAGCAATCCTGAAGGGGGCTGCCTAAGTCAGGACCCCCGACCCGCCCGGGGGGAATTTTGGTGGTGTTTGACGGTAATTTTGACCTCCACACCTGATTATGCAACGTGCTGGCCATCCTCCCCACTTTCATGGTTTTTGGCCCCCGCTAATTTCACCGAACTTTGCGTTTCATGCTTTACCATATACCTCAGTCACGACTAAAAATTTCTCCGAAATTACCGAGAGGCGTGCGGGGTAAAAATCGCCAAAATTCCCGGGACGCTCTAAATACCTATCAGAGTTCGTTCCCCTACTCTCAGGTCCTCAGGATGAAAATGTTAATCCGTGCAGGCGGGGTATGGCACGGTATACTGTTGATACTTATTTCATCATCATTGTCATCTGGTGGTACAGCAAGCAGCAAGCAGTAAGACGATTAACCCGCAGCGGCCACTGCGCTCATTACCACGGCTTCGGCGTGCTTTGAGCGGGCTCGAATGGTACACTTGAAAGCCTCTGGATGACTAGAATCAAAGATCAGGAATTTATCCTGTGCCCACTGGCATCCACTGAAAAGGGGCTCCCACCTGGTCAAGCCCGCAGTGAATGCAAGATTTGGAGGGATTTCTTTGCCATCAGGACCAATCTCCTTCCCTATCGCCAAGGTCGCCAAGATGGTTGCGATAGCAATCCATAGTGTCGATTCCGCTAGGTGACGTCCGACACATATTCTAAATGGAGATTGCAAAGTCAATTGACGTGCCGGGGGCCCAGGCCCAATCCAGAAGCGAGCCCACCTGCGGCCAAACCCGAAATGGCCAACAGGAAGTGGCTCGCCGTTTCCACCCTCGGATATGGGAGCATACCGATCCGGATTGAACAGCGTGGGCTCCTTATAAATCGCCTCATCGTGACACATACTCCTATGGAAGAATATGATTCAGGAAGCTGGCGCTCGGAAGTTGCTCACGAAACAACAGACAAGGCATTCGCAAATACGAGTGACCCCTAGAACAAAAATGGTCGTGAGAATGATGATCCCATCGAGATAGGATGTTGACTGACTTTGGGGATGAACATTCCTTGATAAATATCGTCGTCCAGGGACTTGTGAGGCACACCTGTGGAGTTTGCCCATTGGAGGAAGGTTCCGCGCGAATAAATCCGAACCCTTACCCAGTGGAGATACAGGATGCCATCTGAGAATGAAAACAGCTTCAGGGGAAATCGAGAGAAAAAGAACCCAGAGGGTGCGTGCCTGAAAGTCTCCTGTAATACACGTTCGATATAAGGGAGTGAAACACGGTCTTCGAGGGTGGGTAATCTGTCAAAGCCGAGGATGGAGTCCAATTCATTCTGCGCCTTGAGCTGAACCGCAGGATGAAGGACCATGTTCAACAGAAAGACGGTCAGGGTTGCCCAGGTCTACAGATAGGAACCAATCGTTATCAACTGTTTTTTAATCGCCCAAAAGGCGTGCCCACCGTATCTTGGCCAGCTTCGTATTCAATGACCATAAGTAGTGAGTCCTCATCGCTTCTGGATTTTTTTATATTGCCTACCAATGTAAATGGCACCAGCAGCACCCTTTATGTCAGCCGGCTTCATATCCGGGTCGATGCCTTTTTCGGCGCAAGCGTTGACATCTTCCAAAAGGGGGAGGATAAATGATGGAGGCGCGGTTCCTTGACGCTATGACACAGAGAAACATGAATGATGAATGGGATCATATCGAACATCTAGAACGCACCATCTGCTCCTGAACAGCGGCAAAGGGGACTTCATATAGTTGCTCAATCGCCCAACGCCATTTGCGAGCAAACTTGAGAGACGAGGGGCGCGGAAGCCAATCTGGTAGGTGCCTGACTGTAGATATCGGCAAATAAGAATCCTGTCTTCGTATTTGAAAACGCTTGGGACTCACGCAGTGGGAAAAAATCAACTGGAGTCCCACCGGGGGCACCAGCATGGCTGATCGCATAGGAGGCATCAGCACCAATTTGGACATAACGGTCCTGATCTGACGTGATTCGGTAGCCGAACGCAATGCCCATAACGATTGCGGACGCAAACCTACGATAAGAGGTGTCACTTAAACTTGACGGATTGCGTAAGGACAGGCACGTTAAACCTGCGGATGAGGTTGCCATAGGCTTCGGGCTTTTCGATGAGATTCTTGACGAGGATACGTGCTTCTGAAACCTGTAATTCACGGAAGGCCTCGACGTTGCGCTTCGTGAAGTAGCCTTGAAGGAGTTTGCGATGCTTTTGGAAATGGGGGCCCCATCGAAGAAATGTGAGAGTATATTTCCAGCCCATACTAAGAGAAATCAGGAAATATTTGGGCATGCGAATATCGATAATCCTGGGAACTTACGTCTCGAAGAGAGTGAAATTGGGCCTGTCGCAATAGTTCCCGCCCCTTTTGTCTAGCAGATCAACAGCAGCCTTGGCACTGTTCAGTACTATGATCTCTTGATTGAGGACATTAAAGTGGATAACATCGCCTGCGAAATGAAAACTCGTGTTGTGGAAGAGATAACGGTGGAATGTTATGGTCCTCACTATTGAAGTCGCGAGACCAGTTCTGATAAGCACGTTCTGGATTACTGGCAGGAATGATCCGCAGATGACCGAAGATAGGCTCTCCAGATGGACCAGGCGGCAGGGGAGATCGGGAAGCGCGACGAAAGCGAGCATACACAAGGACAGCCGCAAGGGCAACTAAGACAGCTATTACTGACTGGATGGATCCCATCTCTGATAAGAGTTCGTAGAGGAGTACTAGTGCTCAAAGTTTGTTCACAATTCCATCTGGGATCAATCATGGTCTTGATTACTTCAGCCCTCGGAAGCAAGTTGATCGATTCAGACTCTGTAGTGTTGCCACGACCACTCGACTCTGACTGAGCCAATAACTTGTAATATATTAAATAGTTAGGCTGAGTCCGGATTAAGTCCTTTCAACAAAAGAGGACTTCGCTCGGGCTCGAGTCGGCTCAAGCCCAAGTCTTTGGCAACACTAAAATATCAGACTGGACCTCAAAACTTGATCGACTTCTATTATTTGAATATTGCACATCCTTTTTCATCCTGCAGGGGAAAAAATGCCCTAACTTCTTGTTAGATACAAGCAGACCAGGTCCAGCTTCAGGAAATTGAGCCCGCAGAGACCATCTCTGTGCCAATGGCAGAATGAGCGGTCAGAGGTTCTGGTGCACATGCACAGTAGACAAATGAAACCATTCGTTTGATCCAAGGAACCCTCAAAAAACATTGAGATTACAATCGTTACATTGCACACATGAGTGTTGTATCGAGGACGACAACACTGGTCCAGAAGCCAAAAAAAAACATTACACTTTTTGCCTGAGGCGAATCTCTAACCAACGGAAGGTGGGTAAAGGACCATCGTGACAGCCCATGCCAGTTCAAACCCAATGTCTCCTGTGATGCTTAGCGATGGGGCCGACAAACCACACCTGGTCTATGCTGGGGACCACAAGACCCAGAGAAAGGAGACCTGCACCAAGGGAAGCAATCCCTGTTGGAAGTTCGCGGGCCGTATTCCACGTGGATATATCGTAGGAGCTGGCTTTGCCGCCGCGGAAAATAAAATGTTCCTCGAGGATGATGATGGTGAATGCGGATGCCCAATATCCAATCAAGGCCAGGAAATTGTTAAGAGTGGCATAAAAGTGGTGGGCGCCAACAATAGAGAGTGGAATGACACTAGGGAATCTTTCAGTGAGGATATCTGCGCTTAACCCGGGAAAAGCAACGTACATAGCCGTGGCGATGATTGAAAAGATATAACGAGGGACAACGATCAGGAATGGCATTAGCATCTGGAAGTTGAGGGAGACGGAGTAAAAGGTGGCGGCGACATTGCCGACGAGACCGAGACTTAGGAGGACGACCAAGAATTTGCCAAAACCATGTGCCGGAGCCAGCATTGCGGCCAGGAGCCCGCCGACAGATCCCTGATCGTATCCGTCTTGCCAAGAGGCGACATTCCCTGGATAAAAATATGAATTGGTTGCCCACATGGATAACCGGATCCACGAACCCAGACAAGCAGCGACGGCGGCTCCGAGGCATTGCAGGGTAACCTAGGTGGGGAGAGAGAATATGAGTATCCATTCCAACGTAAGTATGAACACCCTTACCACCGGGAACAGTAGCCCAACGTAAGAGTAAATGAAAATACGATGACTGCCATGCAATTATGAGCGAAAATAGAGAAGTCAGATGAGAAATTAGGACTTACCTGGGAGCTTCTGGGCGCATGTAACAAGTAAAATCTGAACTTAATGGTGACCAGGTGAGAACAAACCCGGCCATAACAGAGGCAAAAGACAGCACGGCCTGAGCCGTGGCTGGCGCTGCAGGTGTGGGATTACTGAGGTGTTTCCCACCGGTTCCAAGGGCAACCAAAACTGCAATGATTACAGGTGCCCATGACAAGCGTTCGTACCTAGAGACAATACAAAGGATTCAGTGGGGATTCGAGTGGACTATGGCATGCGGACCAACCAATGCAAAACGGTGTACCCCATAAACGAGACAAGTAGGGAGACAAGGGAAATAATCACAACCCCAACACTGCGGAGAGGATTTAAGGGTCAGGGCACGTAACGTCAATGACGGGATTCCTTGCCTCCAGGAGAGATGATAATCGGCGACTGCGGCCAATGTCTGCCCACCAAGAATGCATGACAATATGCAGAAACCTATCATCCCAATAAGATTGAGGACGACAGGGAGGAGGACACCGAATTTTCTGAGGGAGAGGTCAGGATGGGAGACTAAGATCGGGAAGAGGCACATATCGCACATACCCAAAGCTAAAACGGGCCTGTATCATTTGGCGCATTCCCATCTTCGGTCCCCATGTACAGCTGGAACGCGAGAGTCAATAATGGGTGATGGACGTGATGGGATGTGTCACTAACAAATAGGCCGGAGGAATACAGCAGAGGACATTAAAGAACAGGATGACCAGGCAACTATCCCTGACGCTGAGACCGAAGGCGATAGGTCCTAGAGTGCCTGCGGAGAAGCTACCATGGCAGTCTTGGTAAGAACGGTGGCCGCGATCGGAAGCAATTGCGACGTACGGTAGGAGATTGAAGCTCATCGCAATCCACAGGAAGAGAATCCTGTTGTACTGTCCGTCTGTCCGGTCCTCCATGGCTATCGGACGGATTCCTATGGGGGTGGGTAGTGAGTAAGCATACCAGCTTCTGGAGGAAAGGCGATGAACCTCTGGATTCAACCCCGACATTGCGGAGGCGTTGGTGCCACTTCAAGGCAGAGGACGGGACCCCGAGGATGCTGCCCGACTCCTCCAAGGTCGCAACCTTCTCGATATCTGAGTGGGATTTGACAGACATGGTAGAGGTGAGAAGGGAATAGAGGACCGTTGTAGGTAAGAACCTAAAAGGTCTCCAAGCCGGGCTGGACTAACCGTTTCGGTCTTTCCATTTCGTGCCTTCCATGGACTGGCAAGGCACCTGGGAAAGTAACGATAATATTCGTAATCCAGGGGCCCGAGCAGATACTGAGCCGGGATATTCAATACACGCGAAATGCCGCGGACACATGGCAAGACTCTGCGACGACCCCGACGCTATCCCTGACATAGGCCACGAGGAAGGTCAGATCCAGCTCCCTACAAGGTGCCGCGCTCACCGACAAGTGTGCCGGAGCCATGATACCGTCTCCACGCTCCCTCATGGCACTTATTTCCCAAATCCATGTCCACCAGGCGGCGTGAGATAATGTTCTCTCGAAAAGTGAGCAATTCTATCGCCAGATCGAATAGGAAAAATCAG
The DNA here is from genome assembly GCA_014904985.1 of Hydnum rufescens UP504. Classification (NCBI taxonomy): domain Eukaryota; kingdom Fungi; phylum Basidiomycota; class Agaricomycetes; order Cantharellales; family Hydnaceae; genus Hydnum; species Hydnum rufescens. Next base: position 77,173 of record MU128945.1, on the reverse strand, counting down.
CTACAGTAAATGATCGCGTGCAAATGAATTGACCAGATTAGCTCAGATTTTTAGGAGCTGCGCACCCAAGCCTCAGGTTCCGACCTATATAGGACCAGGACCTTCTCCCTACTCATACCACCCCCCCCCCTCCTCTCTCTCGGCCATGTCGCTGCTCTCCGCGTACCAGAGTAATTCTTCCCCCCCCTTGCTCCCAACTCATCGATCCCAATTTGACCAATTGCCTTTCACAGTCGTCTCAACGGTTCTTCCCATTATAGCATTACTCATTACCATCTTTCGTCTGTTTATTCGACACCGATGGAATATGCTATGGTGGGATGACGCCGTCGCCGCGTTCACCACCCTCATGATCATCTTCTACATCCCGACGATTTGGCTCTCTACGAATCCACCGGGTGTGTAGCTATGCATTCTTATCATCCGCTCCGGACCACCTCTAATTAAAGGGTTGTGGGATCAGGGTATCACCTTACAAGAATGCAGGGTGTTATCTTTTATTATCTCTGCGCATATGCATGGGAAATCTCAGTGAGCTCGGCGATCCTCTTCGTCCTATCACATTTTCTTTAACGCGGCGCACTAGTTGTACGGTGCACGGATGACCATGTTACTCGCCATTCTCCGGATTGCACCCACTCCTCGTATCAGAATGCTCTTAAAATGGTGCATTGTCTTGTTCGTCATCATTTGTACCGTCTTGTGTGCCCAGTTCGTTTGGGTATGCGAGTCACAGGATCATGCATGGAAAGACGAACCGGTTCCCTCATGTAATCTTGGCATGCAAATCGCCCTTACTGAGCTCGTCAGTAAGTTGATGAATTATTTTAGTTGTTCGCCTGCTGCCCACCTAACGTAATCGCGATCTTAGCCGACATCGTTTGTGACGCGTTATTGGTCTCTATTCCCCTCTTTTTCCTGTCCCGGTCCTCCCTGAAAAAGTCCCAGAAATATCGGCTCTACGGTATCTTTGCCGCAGGTGTGCTAACCACAATCGTCTCCATTGTCCAAGACGTGTTGGTGCTCCGCGTGGGTGGATGGGCCCCAGCATTGGCTGGGACCGTCATGGGTTCGTCTTCACAGCTTTTACATCTCCCCCCTTGGCTCACATTCCCCTCAATTAGTCGGTGTCTCCAGCATAGTCTCCAACATTCCTGTTTTGGTTCCCGTTTTCCGGCGGCTTATGGGCTACGAATCCGCGAATGGTGTTAGCATGGGCCGGACTTCTGGAAACACTCCCCCTCACTCTAATATTCATCAAGGGAGCGGAGGGAAACGGCACAACATCGAACTTGGCGATTTATCGAGCAATTCTACCAAATCCAATGAGCTCGACTCCACTATGAAAACGGCGGTCTGGACGGAAACACGAGAACAGGATCTGAAATTCACAGTTGATGCCGACATCGAGTCCACCGCCGACAGTACCTACAGGCATCCCTTTGCGCAGAGCGAATCTGTCGTACACATCCAGCCACCTCCCCACAACGGGTCATTGGCAAACCCCGGGCCTAGGGGACCAATGCCTACTAGTTCTCCTCGCGCTGCCGCTATTGTTGTACACCAACATGTACTTGTAAACTCCGACACATAGTAACGTGAAATGGCTCCTAAAATCCCCACCTTCATCCTCCTGCGATCTGGCTGTAACTCTTAAAGTCCATCTAGTGGACTACGATCCTTCTACCTTGCCCAGACAGCGCTCATTCTATGTCCTCTCTTTTGTGTTTGTTGCTTAATTGTCCTTCCTTGGGTTGATATCTTGTTATGTACTGAGACCAGGTTTTAAATTAAGTTGACCGGAGATTTCCGAATTAGATGACTCAATTCGCGCCACAGTTGCGTATACCAGCCGCCGGCAAGGACTTGCTACCTACCTGCAGCTTCCAGTCCAAGCACTAGAGAAAGGGTGGTTGGCCACCACCACGAATTCATTACACGCTTCCGTTTATTTTGCCTAGGATGAGCCGAAGGGGCCACACGCCTTCAATTCCGCGCGCACACGGGGGAATCCGGGAAATCCATACTCGGCGGAGGTCGGAAATAATAGGATAAATCCCGTTAGACACCTCTAACTCGGATCATGTTGTCCCAGACGAAGCGTGCACCCCCAAACCAGGTGTAGGCCATGAAACAGGACGATATGGTTCGGACCATGAAAATTTTGGAACCGTGTGCTTCACGGAGACACATGCATGTGGTGGGTGGTCAGACTAGACCAGAATGATCCACGTGCACACTGCACAGTGGGTAGGACGGGGATACCCGATGACGGGCCGATCCGGTCATTTCATACCCGACATGGGGCGAGTCCGGGGAGATTGTCCGCGATCGGGCCCCGAACTTGGACGAATCCCGGAGAGAGGAAAGGATCTCCGGAAAGCTTTTTTTTTTGGCAGACTTCGGATTCGATTTCAGAACTCGCGCAGGGGCGGAGTCCTGTGTACCACATCGATATCATAACCACACTAGCACCCATACTGAAACGGTGTTCGGACATTCATCGTCCGCTTGGTGACGCAGTAGGAAGGAGGATCCCTGATCCCCCGGGCACTTTGATCCGAGGTTGACGGATTTTAGGATGGTTCTGGTAGAATTTACTAAAAACAAGGTGTGGCACTTCCGTGGAAATGCGGTGTGGATACCCATATGATTTTCGCTAGCCTGTCGCCGTGGGCGTAGGGGGGTATTCGGGATATGCCAGTGCGTGTGAATCCTAAAATTGTAGTCGCGTGTGATTCTGCCCCGCCGACAAATTCGGCGGATGCTGCATCTTCACCATATGCGAGATAATGCATCCTTTTACGTGCCGTTTCCAAAATCCAATCTCCCACGTCTCTCATTTCGCCCCTGGTGATATGTTTGGGTCTCTTCGAATTTGGAGAGAGCATCGCTAGAATTTTGGTGAGTGCATACTCCATACTGGACACTGAACTGGGGTAGGTGTCGCATCCCATAGTCTTGCCGAATGCAGGTGACAAGGCTACTTCATATCATACTCTGGCATCCTGTGAATTTTGTGATAGGCCCTCTATTTCGTTCACTGCTGGATACTGTCGCTAGACCTCGCTAAGGGTATCGGGTACCCGACAAGGGATCTAGACCTTCTGAGCCCATTCTACCTAGGCACTATCTCTCATCGCTCGTGTTAACGCTCCCATAAGACGTAGGGTTACACTGCCACATTGGCGGTAGCGATCTTATCGAGCTACGAGCCGAAATTTCATTCCCTCAATATCCCCCTAACTAAGAGTTACTCATATGGGGAATTATTCTTGTGTATTCCAACGCCTCCTATATGGCCAGGAAATGTCCAGGTATCCATTGCATACATGAGGTTTATCTACGTTATTCGTCCATAGACCCGCGGATTCGTGACGGGGTGTCGGGGCCGCTAGTCAAATTTCATTGAGGCCCAATCTCGTCGTCAAGTAGCATGCCATTTTCTGGGGGCGGGCGAGTTGATGTTGAAGAACTTTGCTTGGGACTTAGCGAGCGATGATTCTACTATTAGAACGGCTCCGATTCTTTCAAATTCTTGAGTGCGGAAAGTCACTTCTCACGGACTATCGTAGTAACCTTTGCCGCGAATTGGAATCGACTTGGACGTCAGAAGGATGCGGTCGGTAATAATTTCATTTACATGGCATCAATCTCATTGGCTGCGTGAGCGATTGACCCACATGCCAATATTGGGAAGGATCCTAGATCTGATTGAAGCGGCTTTGTTAAGATGCCACTCTCGATCGGTCAGAGCTGTCTGCAACACGGTGGAGAAAAAAAAACACTGGATTCTTCCAAACATTTGTGCCGTACTTAATATGAGATTCATAACCGACCTTGAAATAATTTTGAGTACTGATGCTATTAGCCCCTTTATGGGAGCCTACGCGGGCCGGGATATAAACAAAAATTCAAACCATGGAATAACAGCCGACAACTTGAGCAGGTGCTTTGCTTTGCATTTGTTATGTGTTCCTTGATCATGCAAGCGCAATCCGTTGCTTAGGATGATGAGAATCACTAATTGTGGTTCCTCGATGTCGGCAGAGGATGACACTCCCCACATTTCATTTTTGGGCGGCTGTTTCCACGTGTCCCTGTGCGTGCCTCATTCACACCTATTGGGCCCTGTCCCGCCGAGGATACTTTTCCGATGCGGTCAGGTACTGTCAAAAATATATACTGGCCCTGTGTGTACATCTCGTCGCGATGAGAGGAACCCGTGGTGATCGGGGCGGCCGGTTGATCCCTGTCCCCGTGTGGCAATTCCGGTGAGTGAATATCGCTCCACCTGTTGTGTAATCGACTTTCTGTCAATCGTGAGCCTGGGATATTTCGTGCAGTTCTAATGCGGATATATGGTCAAGTTCCGTCTTCAGCATTTTGCGCATATAAGGCTTATTATAAGGCCCACCGTCATTAGCGAGCTCTAGTCTGAAATCAAAATTCTCTGACGTCTCAAGGCCCCCCAGCCAGCGGCGAGCTCTCATCAAACAGATTACGCTGGTTCGCACGAAATTACCATCATTTGGCTGGATCTGGAGCTGCTTACGGCAATGACTTCCATCTTCTCTTCGAAGAGACGGGATTTTTGGAGTCAACCGTGTGGTGTTGCCTGCTGTTCTTCTGGGTAGATTCCCCACTTGGATTGGGAACATGCCAAGCTACAGTACTCACAGATATTAATATGAGTGAGACCTTGAGACAATTTCAAAGATACACGGAACAGGACTCTCTTGTTCTTGCATAATTTCTTTAGAACGCTCAATCAGATACATCTCCAGTAGCAGTATGGAAAGGGACACTTCTGGTTGTGTATCAATGTTGGGAAAATAGGAAGTGGTTACCCTGAACCTGCAAAAGATATTCGTAATTTTGGATTGTTTTGATTGAGACTTTGGGGAGGCCGCGAGCATGAGGCTCAGAACGAGGCATGGCGACTCTCAGACTCACAAATATTATAATATTCAGGGGGTGCAGCGCAAAAGATGGATTACATAATCACTTGGGCCGTTGGAGTACATGTACTCTGCTCTGAGATTGATGAGTTAAACGTGTGTGCCCAGTCTAGATATTTGCGATCTTGTAAATGATCCAGTAAATGCATGTAGGGTCAACGGTGGCTGAAGTTGGTTGCCACCGATAGGCGACTGAATTGAAAGTGTGGAAATGAAAAATCAGCAGTTCCGTAACGCCTCCCATTGGTGCTAACTTACGAGTTATGGAAATTAATTGCCCACAGGCAGTTTGACCGCGCACGAGAGCATGGGTAAGTTGGAGAGTCTAAAAAGCGGGGCTAGGGATGTCTACTACTTATTTAGCAAACTGCACAGGTAGGCAATGAAGGGATTGGTGTGCCTGTTGACTCTGTTCCAGCGGTGGCGTTGCATTGAGTTGGGCCACCCTGGGGTCTGATCAGTGCTCATGGCTTTCTAAGCGTGATAACGATAATGAGGATGAAGTTCAACTTGTTCTTGCTATGGTAACGCGTTGCACGAGCAAACACTCACTGTACGAATCTATCGTGAAAGGTGTTGGGGTGTCAACAAGAAAATAAGTATGGTAAGTAAAGAAAGTCGCGTGAGAACAGGGCAAGAATCCATCAGTCCACAACGCGAGGCACAATGATTGGCCCCTGGACCCAAACCCTGCACTTATCGGAGGTATGTAGCGGGCGCCGGCGGATTGCATAATGCAGCAAACGACGCAGATTCCACAACAAGGCTCATAGTCATCCGAGGATGGGAAACTACGGCTGGGAAATGTGATTGTGCATTGAAGACCTGTGGTTATGTGGAAGACTGAAAGTCAATTTATTTCTTAGTTCTCGAAGGAGGCGATTTTATTCAGAGATCGACTATTGGGCGGGCACAATTTGATGGCAAGTGCGCTCAACACGTAGTCACGAATATCATGCCGAGGCGCGAGTATGGCTATATGGTCCGAATTCATCGTACGCAAGAAATGTCAAGTCACTGAAGCTGACAGTTGGGGGAATGATAAGGTATTCCCGCATTCGAGTCGGAAAAGGGATCAGGTCTACGACAACCCACGGGTAGAGAAAGTCTGCGCGTTCTGTGAGATTTGGTCAATACGTCACACGAATGACACGCCACAGGCATGTACTGAGACCTTCATTCAAGGCGAACCGTAATCTCTTGTATTTCTGATGCCAAAGGTAGCGACATCCCCATCATGGTCCTTAAAGGCAGGTCCTGCTAATGAGGGGCGTTTGCCGTGACACTCCGGCTAGAAGATATTTTAGTACCGATCGCCATGATGATCCCTTCGGTGAGCCGAAGGTGCACGAAATAATGGTTCCCCAGTCCAAGACAGAGTAGTTGTTGAAGTGCCAGAATGATTCGGGAATAAATATACCTTGATGCCTCTTCAATCGGCGTGTCGACGACTGAGGCACCGCCACCATAGTTACAATTTGTCGGTCTGGTCCACCATTGTGGAGCAGTGAGCAGTAGGGAAACCTCACAGGTGAATGGTAGGATCCTCCAACTAGCCCAGAAGCAGAGGGATTATCAGCATTTGGAATGTTTGCAATCACTTGCACCCAGCATCAGATATTATTGAAAAATCGGTGTGGAGCCACTTAGATTTGCACAACGAGAGGAAAGATAGAGCGTTTGATCAGAGCTGAAGCAAACGCTTGAGGGAACTTCGGTACATCCCGAGAGACCAGGATACGCTGACTAAGCGATGAGCGTTAGAGCTCGCCCACCCCCAATTCCAACAAGTATGCGTCGCAATCGAATGTGCTCGCAGTTCGGGGAGTGTTTACGTATAGAAAGCTGAAATGTTTCCGGGGTTCACCAAGCCCAAGTGACAATAATACGAAGAATACGACACCGGAAGGCGGATAACCGTGAGCACTGAGAAATCTACAAAAATGACGATCGTTTCGCTGGTAAGAGAAGCATGTCAGAATCGCTCGCAGCTCTCGCCTTGATCGGGTGGCCCCAGCAGCCTTTCTGTTGGATTTAGTGCAATCACATGAAGCTGAAGTTGTTTACATATTTGGTGTTATTTGCTTTCGGCGGTTACCGACTTGTTCGTGTGCTTCCTCCCGACAGTCTCATTCATGGGAGAGATTAGCGGGCAGTATGGGGTGTTACGCCTTCTCTCAAGGCTTGGAAAGGCGGTGCAGTCATTCCCAGTGGATTCCGATGTTCTCACCTTTGGACGCGACCAATCTTGCGATGTCAGAATGTACTTTACCTTTGTCTCTCCACTTCATGCCAAACTTGTTTTTGAAGATGGAAAGGTGACCCATATCTGTCCGAGCTATCCCACTTAGCTAACACTCTACCACCGGGGTATAGGCATTCCTCAGCGTTATGGGTAAACAAGGCGCGATCATAGATGGGGTGGTCGTGTTACCTTCGAGTGGCGGGGAACCATGCATTATTATGCTCAAAAATAACTCCGAATTTACGATCCACAATAAGACCTTTCGGTTCGAATATCCTTCCAAAGAGTTTCGAGTCACGTTTCTCACGGTCAGTATTCTAACCTTTATTCGACTTCGGCGCCTGACTGTTGCAATCTTCAATTAACTGTGATTTATAGACCCCGCCCCCTAAATCTCGCAAATCTCTTCGAATGTCTATGATTAATGCGGCACGCATCATGACGCCCAACACGCGTGTCACACCCTCGTCGCCGTCTCTGGAAATGCTACAGACTCCTGTAAAGCCTTATGCCGACATCAAGAACTCTGCAGAGCGTGACCTGGAAATTATACTCGCCGAAGGAGACGATGTCGTTGTTTCAAAGCAGGGCAATGACCTTGTTGTCCTCGAATCCCTCACCCGCTCGCTTGTGCAATCAAGTGGGGGCGCAGCTAACCAAGATGCAGGTGGTGAAGACCAGGAGAACGTGGATGTAAGTCCTTCGCATACTACGCTGGCTATTTTGTGCAACTTATCATTCCAAATTTGTGTTTTGTAGCGTCACGAGCGGCCCATCCAATCTCCACCGGAGAGGCCTCGCACACCCCGTGCCCAGATCTCCTTGCACAAAGCCGTTCTTGTTCGCAACTCACACCTGGCGGTCATTGAGCGTAATGATGAAGAAGAGGTCGTCGAAGCCCTCAGCCCAGAACGTGAGGTTGCAAGATCACTCTGAATCTCTATCAGCAGATGGTAGTGATCTCAGCGACCTTTCCGAGGGTTCCGAACATAGCGGAGAAGGGCCTTTGGACACCACTGAGAGTGAGACTGATAGCGAAGAGGATGATGTAGACGCAGAGGAAGAGGCGAGAGAGCAATCGTCTCCGAGGCGGTCTCTCGGCCTTCGGGCTAGCATCGAAGCTATCGGCAAAGTTTTCATCTCTCCGTTTTCCGGACGATGGAGCTCAGGCGAGGCTGCTAGTAAGGTGGATGATGATCAGGAAGAGGTGGATACCCTGCCGTCCGGTGATTCGGGGGATGCAGGTGAAGATGAGGCTCGAGATGAGCGAGATTCTAAATCCGACCCGCTCGTCTCAGATTCACCCTCCACAAATTTCTCTGTTCTCGTGATCCCTTTTACCCCCCCAGGTGCCTCTCTTGCATCCGCCTCCGTCACCATCAGCTAGTGGCGAGATCGCCAATCGAGATGGAAGTGTATTGGAGACAAAGCCCGTCACCTATCGCAGCCGATTCAGTTCATTTGGTCTCCCCGATTACATATTGGACTCGGCTGCTAACGAAGAAGATGAAGCAGAGATCTATGCCCCAGAAGAGCATGAGGTAGGTGCATTGATACGGATAACTCAAATTCGTTTTATCAAGTCCCGTACTATTCAGAATACAGCTGCTGCCTCCGCCGTGTTGAACGACCAGCAATCCCTTGTGGATAATGTACCGACTCTCTCGCGACGGACCCCAGCTCCTGTGCCTCAGACTCCAAATCTGGATTCTCTTCGCAAGCAAGTGCGGTACTTCCAATTGGACAACGCAAAACGGGCCAGTCGACTTAGTTTTGGAGCATCTCCCATGCCTCGCATCTCTAAGACGAGGGTCGTAGGCCCCAATACATCGATACGAGAAAGAAAACCCTTGACGCTTATGCCAGTGAGCACATCACGGAGGTAGACACCCACATCAAGCCAGGGCACCCAGATGGTATGAGCAACGACACTTCTAAATACGTCCAGATCCATGGTTCTGTCCTGACATCGGGAGACTCGAAACCGGCCCCGGATACGCTGTCGTCATCACCACAACGTTCCACATTCTCATTCATCGGAGCCCCCAGCCGCCCGCCGCCACTTCCAAAGACTCCATCATTCACTGGGTTCAGAAATCTTTTCGGTGCTCCACCACCGAGCCCATCGACTCCGGTCCTCAATGGCTTGAGGCAATTGTTCCGCTCCGGGGAGCCCCAAGATCAGCCATCTGGCACGCCCGACTTTTCTGGCGTCGGTGACATGTTTGATGTCGCAGAGGATGAAAACGACGAGAGCAGTGATACTGGACCTGAAGAACACAGTGCTGATGAAGAAAATTCCCCCATATTAAATCGAGGAGACAGTGCGAAAATCTCCAGCGTCGCGACTGGGAACGCCGTCTCTCGGAGACAATATGCTATGCCCGAGCCGCTGCCGACTGCCGTACCGAAGCGTGGCACTCGCTCGACTCGAAGAACGACACCAGTTGACTCTAACCATGGGTTTCCTGGCAAAGCATCCATGACTAAAGAGGAAGAGCAGGAGTCTAATCTTTCTGTCGTCATCCCCGATAGTATCGCCGCACCTAGAGCCACAAGGAGTGGAAGAGTGCGAGTGACAACGGATTCTTCTGGGGTTATTGATTCAAAAAGATCCACTCGATCCTCCCGGGCGCCATCAAAAACATCCTCGCGCATACCTACTTCTACAGTCTCCCGCCCTAAACGTGAAAAGAACAAGTTCACAGAAGCCGAGGAGCCACAAATAAAGACGGAAGATGAGGGTGATGGACATGGTGAAGAGCCCAGATCACACTCCCGGACTTTGCGCAGAGGAGCTATCAGCGCACCTGGGGATCAGGCTAATGCTGAGCCAAGATCCACCAATCGAAAAGCGAAGCCTACTACTTCATCTGTCCGTGCCACTAATATTCCAGTGAAGGCGACATCGAGTCGCCGCACACGGGCTTCTCCAATAGAAGCAGCGAGGCCGGCCGTGTCGAACCGAAGGGATGATTCTGATACAGATCAGGACAGCCCATCAGTCAATACTGGCCGACCTGCTGCAACGAAGACTCACGATACATCATCGAGTTCTCGAGTCCAGCGAAGCAGCCGTAAAGTTCCATACAAAGGAGCATTCAATGAAGGCAAAGTTCAAGATCATTCCTTAGCTAACAGCCCTCAAGAACCCAAGCGTCTCGGCGCATCCGAAGATGACGAAAGGACCCGGCCAAAGACGTCCACGGTCGATAGCCCCGAGGCAAGCACCACGCAAGACCCCTGCGAGGGGTTCTAAACTCACTTCTGGAAAGAAGCAGTCCCCTGTGGTTGAGGCGGAGGGGGTGGACGGACCTGACAAGGAGAACGCCCCTGGTTCAGTAGCTTCTAGCGAGGAAGAAGACGAGGAGTCCGTGAAGCCTGTGAAGCCGATTCGGACTACTCGCAAGACTCCTGCGCGTAAAGCGGTGACTACGTCGAAGGACTCGTCGGTTATTCCTATCAATGAAGCCCCTCCACCAGCTAGGGCCCTGCGGACAAGGTCCGCAAAGAAATAGAAGTACAATTAATCAATGCCCCGACTATCCATTTTTCCCAGCCCACAGAGGGGCTGTATTCTTCTAGTATTTGTACATTTACAGTAAGGCTCGCTATAGCCTATGCGCTCATAGCCCCCAGCGCCCATGCAAGCGAGTGACAATTTCTATATAATTTGGTTCAGACTCCGGCGAGATGTATCCATGACGGATGAGAAAATCGACTAGGACTAGAGTAATATGTCGATCAGTCGGTAATTACGCATTTATAGCACACGGGGCTTATACCAAGAGCACAATTTGGCTTGAATAGTTTTTGCTTCATGCGCTCGATTACCTCCTCTATACTGCAAAGCTGAAGAACAGGACAAGATTAGCCTACTTCCCTGGAATACGCCTACGCGTAAAATCCTCACTTCGAAGCTCTCCACTTCACCATCAAGAGGATGGAGCTCCGGAGATTTCACCCCTGGGGGTACGATGAGATCATACACGTACTCTACCTCCGGTTGTAGCCAGCCCTTTGGTGTCCTGAAGAAGGGTGTTCGTATAGGAGGAAAGGATTGGGCACTCGAGGTCCTTACTGAAAGAAATACGACACGCAGCCTGCGGGCTTCACAAAGGAACGGACAAATTCCTCGGGTATAGATGCTTCCTCCATGCATTCCTTAAGTAGGGCGTCTGTGGAACCTATTCCGGAAGGTATTCCACCGGCGACTGTATTATCCAAGTACCCCGGCCATCTGCAGCAACATCTGAGTTGTCCTTCACAAGAATTCTAAAGTAGATCACCAACGTTTGTTTAGTCCTGGCTCTCTTAGGAACCCAAATCTTTCTCTCTCCCTCGAGCATCATTGTCATATGACAACCCTTGCGCAACCCAGATTGGCCTTAGCTGATCCGCCTTACTTCAGACAGTGATCAAACCCACGCACATACGTCACGAGCCCGAATATCGCACAGCAAGTACGTTCCAGGGAGAAGGCAATATCGTCCCCAGCAGAATGACGGCGGAAAGGATTGTAGTACACGGGGTAACGTTCATTGCGCCACAATCTTCCACCAATAATCTCGCTAAATAATCCGGTTGTTCGCCATCCTTGACACAGAGTTTCTAAAGCGGAGCTCCTTTTGTCAGCAGAATCTAATTCGGGACGGAATCGCAGTCCAGAGTCCGAGAGCGTGAAGACAGAGAGAGCAGTGTCTCTGAGAACTGGAATCACTAGAGAACGAATCCAACCAATCGCAATTTCTTTTCCACTCCCATCTGCGGAGTTGACATAGAAGGGAACCAGGGGTTCAAGAGCCTGGTTGGCTTTGTAGTTATCGCAAAGCTCAATGAGAGGGAGAAACGATTCCATTTTGATCGGCTGTTTCCGGCATCTATTTTCGACGTTCGGTCACACGCCACAAGGCCACTGATGGTGTCACACGTCACAGACCCCTGTGAACGAAAAACAGGAACCCCGTAAAGCAATTTCCTGAATTTTTCCAATTGCAAGTGGCTTTTACAACACCGTGGCACCTCTAGAGGGCCTGCTTGCCCGTGCACAGCCAAAGTGCATCTAATGCACAAAGAAAATTATTAATTTTCCCTCAATTAAACCACAGACGTGTCACTGTGTTCTTACAATGACCACCAAGAGAAAGAGGGGGGGACATGGATGGTTAGGAAGGGGCAGCCGCAGCTCACAGTTCAGACCCGTGGAGGTCGAAATAGGCTGTATTGTGCGCAAAGCTCTCACTTTGGCCGTTTTTAGCCGTTTTTAACTTTGGGCAACATATGGATGCAGTCTGGCTCCCTGGGCAACTCGGCGGCGGGTCCGGATAGAGTTATACACATAAGAAATTAGAATGTGTTCTAGCTGTGACGGAGTGTAGGCGGATAACATGGTCTGGTGTGGTGGCTTGGTTTTTGCATCACTCTGGTTCAATCCCCCTTTTTTGTTCCGCCGTGTTCGAATTAAGTCATAGGGTACTCTGGCGCGGAGAATTCAGGACGCCAAAAAATCCTATTTCGGCCTTTCCCAGACTTTATTTCATCCCTCCCTCATATACTGTACACCATATCTGCGCACGCGAGAAATCAGAAAAATCCTTTTTTAGAATTTACGAGTATTTTCTTCAAGTCCGCTCGCTGTTTGTTAAATAACTTTAAAATATCACTTGTATCATATTTATGCGCATTTTAGGTGCCTAAATATCATACCTTATTTGCCAAACTAGTCCGAGGCACGAGCAACTCGTTTAAAGGCCAGAGAAGCGCCAATAAAGTGAACTGAGTGAGATGAATAATTATGTAATACGATCACGAACGGTTCGAATTAAGCTTTCATTACCTCACTCCCTCTCCTCACAAGCTTGCCTGTACGTGCGCTGTGCGGCCAAGCAACACGTCGATTCTCACCCACCCACCTTCCCTTTTGTCAACCAAAACATTGCGCCCGAGTTTGGGTGGCATAGTCTTGCCTCTCAGTTTCTCGTGCGCTCCGAAGTTGCCTTAGTGGTTCCCAGAGTAAGGGAGTTGCAGCTATCTGCTAGCTCCCTTTCTCCATTCCATGCTCTCGCCCCTTGGAATGCGATTGATCACGTAATCTCAGACCGCTTCGGCAACTTCCACCCATATCGAACGTGAATTCCAGCACAGATTGCTAAAATTCCGATCCCTGACTGACCCCTTATCAAGCTGGAGTTCCGGTTTACGCATATTTAGCATATCTGGCGCAACTATCAACTTGTGTTGGCATTGAGTTGCAGCGCCGAACTTCCGGTTTTTTCATCCGGCTGTTGCCCAAAAGTCCTGAGTTCACATAAGCCCTTCGGAGACTCCCGGGCGGAGTTGAAATTTTGAACCCATATTTCAGACTCCGGATTAAACATCTTGTATCCGTCATTATTAGGCGCTGCTGCTTCGTCTGGGCGCGACACTAGTGTCACTAGGTACTTGCTCATCGCGTCGAGAGCAATACAGGGGCCGTGGGGCGGTATATCACCATGCTCCGCCTCGTCACTTCCAATGTATCTGTAAAAGCTTCTCGGAAACTAGTAACTGAGGGCTGCTCGGGTATTCCTCAATCGACGGGTCTGTAGGGCGGGCTCGTCGTTTTATTATTTTGCTGAAGTTCACTGGTATAGCACGACGACTTTTCTCTTCTTCCTCCCGAAGGGCCGATATAACTTTGACCGTTGATGGGAAAGAAGTCACCGTCCCACAAGGTGGGTGTCACGTCTTCACCATCTTGGCGTGACTGTTGTAAGAAATAGGGATATATAGGGACAGCTTTGATTCAAGCTTGTGAGGCTGCGGGTTCTGCGATTCCAAGGTGCATATTAAGTCTTGTAAACCATTTCTTCTGATTCCGACCATAACGACCATTCCGCCGAAGGTTCTGTTATCATGACAGGTAAACTAGAATTCAAAGAGCCCTTCAGGAGTATTGGTTAATATCCCCTCGTTAGATTGGCAATTGCTGGGAACTGTCGGTAAGTCGTGCCTCGCGTTATACACCATTGCGGATTTAATTCGTTACTTTTAGAATGTGCTTAGTAGAAGTAGAGCGCTCTCCGAAACCTGTAGCATCCTGGTAGGCTTCGTAAGCACTGTATTAGTTTGCGCATTGTGTATATCACCCTATTATGCAGTGCCATGCCCGCCATGGCCGGGCAGAAGGTGTTTACAAACACGCCTCTAGTCCATGAAGCTAGGTATGTTTCCGTTGTACATCGCTTGCTTTCTTCCGTTCATGCTGGGATATAGGGAAGGTGTTATGGAATTCCTCCTTGCGAATCATCCCCTGGACTGTCCCATTTGCGATCAGGGTGGCGAATGCGATCTTCAAGACCAGTCTATGCGGTATGGGTCTGATCGTTCTCGATTCCACGAAATCACTGGGAAGCGAGCGGTTGAGAATAAAGACCTCGGGCCGCTCGTTAAGACTTCGATGAATCGATGCATTCAATGTACTCGATGTGTGCGTTTCGCAAACGATGTTGCCGGCGTGGAGGATTTGGGCACTACTGGCCGCGGAAACGACTTGCAAATTGGTATGTACGTTGAGAAGACCATGGATTCCGAGCTCTCCGGCAATATTGTCGATCTCTGTCCTGTTGGCGCCCTCACTTCTAAACCATATGCTTTCCATGCACGACCGTGGGAACTCAAGAACACGGAATCTATTGATGTCCTTGATGCCGTCGGTTCCAACATTCGTGTTGACTCGCGTGGTGTACAGGTAATGCGTATCCAACCCAGGACGAACGATGACGTCAACGAGGAGTGGATTAACGACAAGACTCGGTATGCATATGATGGTCTGCGATTCCAACGCCTTGCAACGCCACTCATCAAGCAAGGGGACCGTTTTATCCCTGCATCCTGGGAGGAAGCGCTATCCGCCGTTGCCGATGGCCTGCTAGCGTCTGGTGCTAGGGGTAATGAAATTAAGGCGGTTGCCGGACACCTGGCGGATACCGAATCGCTTGTCGCACTGAAGGATCTTATCAATCGGCTTGGGTCGGACAACTTAGCCCTTGACCATCAGAATGGAGATTCGGCACCAATACATGGGGTCGACGTGCGTTCAAATTACCTCTTCAACTCCACGATTCCTGGCCTCGATGAGGCAGATGTTCTCCTTCTTGTTGGCACCAATCCTCGACATGAGGCTGCAGTATTGAATGCGCGTATCCGCAAAAGTTATCTACATTCTAACCTTCAAATTGGGCTGATTGGAGAGCCGGTGGACACTACGTACGAGTACGAGCACCTCGGGCAGGACGTACAGGCTATCAACCAATTGGCCTCCCGGAAGAGCGCGTTCTATCAGGCGTTTAAAGCTGCGAAAAAGCCAATGGTGATAGTTGGGAGTGCGTTAAACGAGCATCCGGATGGAACTGCTGCCTATCGGGCCTTGGCCAACTTTGTGGACGCCCACAAGGGGAGCATTGTGACTCCAGAGTGGAACGGTTTCAGCGTTCTGCAACGTGTACGTGCCATTGTGCAAGATATCCTTTCGTCCCACACTCACAATCCTCCCCCCAGGCTGCATCCAGGGCCGCTGCATATGACATCGGCTTTGTTCCATCGAAGAAGGCCGCAGTCCACCCCGCCGAAATTCATCTATTTGCTCAATGCAGATGAGATAAATCCTGAAAGCATTCCCCAGGACGCATTTGTCGTGTATCAAGGTCATCATGGCGATCTTGGGGCACAGTTGGCTGACGTCTGCTTGCCTGCCGCCGCATACACTGAGAAATCGACAACTTGGATCAACACGGAAGGTAGAGCACAGCTTGGTCGCACCGCTGTCCCACCCCCTGGTTCCTCTAGAGAAGATTGGAAAATCGTCCGGTCGGTGATGATATACCTTCCCCAATGACGCTCGCTTATACTCGGATTGCAGGGCTGTTTCTGAAGTTCTCGGTGCCACTCTGCCATATGATGACGTGCTCTACCTGCGTGACCGCATGTGGGAAATCTCGCCTACTCTGGTTCGCTACGACGTAGTAGAGCCTACATCCTCATCCATCTCCCTATTGGGGCTCAAGACGCTGGGCTCCCTCCCCGCCGCAAAGACCTCGAATCTTGCATTCACTAAGCCGATCTCCAACTTTTATCAAACCGATGTAATCTCAAGAGCGTGCGTGTCTTTGTGTAGAAAGAATTTGGAAGTCGAATTTGATTGGCTGACGACAATCCTCCTGATTAGATCCGTAACCATGGCGCAGTGCACTCGTGCGTTTGTCAAAGGAGAAAACTATAGTTTCCCGGAGATTGAGAGGGAATCGCAAGCTGCTGCGGCCTAACACCGTGCTACCACGCGCCGGGTCAATGATATTATTACACATGCGCAAAAATTGTGGGTGTTTTCTAGATGAAGTCCCAAATAGCAGGTCTTAGATGAGATTGGGGACTTGATGTAACAGCTTGCGAGTCAGGGTGGTCTGATACCGCATGACTTTATGGTAAGACCAAGGATCCATTCCAAGGCTACAACATAGCTCTCGGAATCAAATAGCAGTCTTGGACTAAGACTCGGTCTTATTTTAAAATATTATCTGCCTTCACATGAAGTCTAGTCAATTGAAGTTCTGGCCATCATGGCTCACACTGGAACAGTACAGCTATTCGAGTGTGGGCTTAAAGTAGGCCAGACTTCAACAGCCTCACAGGGATATAAAACAGGTGGCCCTCCCTTGTCTGCAATCCGATCCCCGCTATGCCACAACAGAACACCAACCCATTTGAATTGGGGGTCTCAGACCAAGAAGAGTCTCCCAACCACACGGATCCTCCCCCTGCCTTTTCCTTTGATGATGCTCAAAGCACCCTGTCTTCACCATACACCAGTGGCACAGTGGCTCTTAGCCATGTTCGCATGAATCGGATACCATGGCGGCCAGCCGAGGCACCTTCAATGGACTGGGGCCATACTTCGGAAGTGACCCTCCTTGACCGTCTAGACACCACCAGACACCCTTCCTTGTGGGACGGCTTCACAGTTGACTCTGTAATTGAGCCATCAAAGGAGGCCAGCCCTCCAAGAGGATGGAGACATCCACTGAGGAGACGCCAGCTCCCGGTTGCCAGTGCAGTCCAAGAGGCAAATGGAGCATACCAAGAGGACACACTCTCCTCATATGAACTCAATCATGGAGAGCCTGAGGCCAAAAAAATACCTTTGTTGCCTGTAGCCCATACAGTCAGGTACAACATTGTTTGTAAGTGCTCATGACATTCACAATTGTTTCCCATTGTTTCTCACCATCTGCTATATGCTTCCAGCTGAACATCAATGCCGGCGATTTATCATTACCCTTGCCAAGGCATCCATGATGTTTGGGACTCCCATGCACAAGATAGAGGACCAGTTGTTGGAGGCTGCCCACTTCCTTCATGTCCCAGCTCAATTTGTGCTGTTCAACTCTGAAATCATTGCAGTCTTTGGTGCCAAGGAGACTGTCAATGGGAGAACACATTTTGTTCAGCAGGGCCAGGGACTTGATCTAGGACATCTTCGGGAATCCCACTTGGCTTATATTCGGGTCACCAGGGATGAAATCAGTGCTGCAGAGGGCACTGCCCAGCTACAAAAGCTGATCAAGGCACCTCCGGTGTACTCAAAGCCATGGCTTTTGCTATTTGCATTTACAGCAGGCTTTGCCATCTGTCCTATGGGGTTCTCAGGTTCCTGGCTGGATGCACTCATGGCTGGACTTATGAGCACCATGCTTGTGTCATTCCAACTGTGGATCTTCAAGGGAGTATTGTTTATTGGGATTTTTGAGTAAGTCCCAAATAAAATGGATGAGGAATTGATTGCTAATTGAATGATATAGAATGACCATTGTTATATTAAATTCTTTTATTGCCCGTCTGTTGAATAGCCTAGGGGGGCATATATTTTGTTACTCTGCTATCTCATCGGCTGGGGTGGTTCTAATTCTTCCTGGTTTTTATGTCCGTGAGTATTCTGTCTTTGTATCTTTGTTGGCAACAGTTGAACATACATCCCATTCTATCTAGTTCAAGGATCCTTGGAGCTAGCCTCCAAAAATTTTGCCACTGGTTCCACCAAGCTGGTGTATGCAATCATATATGCCCTGTCATTGGTAAGCCTGATGGACATGCATACTTTGACTCTGGGATCTGATCCACCTTAATCAGGGTTTCTGTCTAACTCTTGGCTCAGATATTGCCTTTGGTGTTGATGGTTCTTTCCGTCATCAGCGAGACCTAATGGGAAAAGACCTCTCTGCCAAAGTGTCCTTTAATGGCACATTCACCTCCACAAATACCACAGATTTTTCTGCTCTGGCTGGGATATATACATTGTCCCAACAGTTTGGAGCAACAGACCCTATCAGGAAGTACAATTATGTTCTCCAGGGATGTTATCGTGACCCATCCTGGGAGTGGTATCTGAAACCTGTGGGACCCTTGTGGCTGTTTGGACTTGCACCATTGTTCATTTTTTCATTGGCTTCCATAAATGGTCAATTCTGGAGGACCCGAAATATTCTGATTGAAGTGGTTTTTGGATGTGCTGCATTTGCTGGTATGTCCCATTTTTGCTTAATATATTCAAGCGCAGTCTCATAATCTTCAATCAGCCAATTATGCTGGAAACCACTACATTTATGACCGAGGTGATGTTGTCAGTGCCATTGGTGCCACTGTTGTTGGTATTCTTGGAACCATCCTTGGCCATTGGTACCCTGAAGATGCACTACCATCCATGATTCCTGGAGTTCTTGTACTTCTTCCAGTAAGATCATATGCCTCATCATTCTCTCTTTTTCTGTCTGACATTGCCCACAATTTGTCAGGCTGGTCTCACAGTTGTAGGTGGATTGAGTGAAAACATCATTGGGAGTCAGTCAACTATCATGACATGGTTAAGTTCTGGTTTGCGGATGGTGCAGGGTAAGTCTCCAATCAGATCAAGCCTTCTTGCCCATCCAGACTGAATTTGCCTGTTCCCTTAGTCACCATTGGAATTACTGTTGGGCTGTTTGCATCTACATGTGTTGTCTATGCCTTCACCAGCCTTTCAAAGAGAAACAAGAACAAGAGTACAGCATTCTAATGCTTTTCAGACTCAGAAAGTCCAGGTGGCTGGCTCAGGGACTTGTATATGTTCTATACTGTTATAATACAATGCTCCATATCACAATGGTCTCTTCCAATATTCTGGACCTGACCTGGGCGAGTTACCATAAGCACTATTTTGGATGCCAAATGGACTTTGAGTACAGAAAAAATATGCATCCTATGATCTTCTTTCCATATCAGAACAGGAAGGAAATGAAAGAAAAGACATAGTATGCACGTGATGGCTGCCCACTTTTGCATCTCCCATTCTAGGGGAAACATGTTTCATGTCTTCAACCGGTGCAATACAGAATGAAAGTGGACCACCTGCAGGATAATATTTTCAGGCATTCAAAGGGACAACAGAATCAACTAGTGAAGAATGTGCAATGTCATGGTTTCAAATACCCTGCATTTTAGCCGAATACAGTATGTGCGGCAACAATGTGCGCTCCGATACGTATCGAGCCGGCTTAGTCCGCGTACAGCTTGCAAGATAAACAATATTTGTAAACCTCCCCCTCCCCTCCACCATGGGGTCTCTAGGAGAATCTGCACCCCCCTATGCTGCCATTGAGACCAGCCATCACCATCATGGCCACATCCACAGTGCCGAGGCCTCTCCTCCAACTTACGAGGCTTATCCCACTTGTCTCCCTGAGACGTTCCCCATTGGTCGCACCAAGACGACCCCCGTAGTCTCCACAGACCTTCTTCAAGCACACCTCACCATCCTCGGTGCTTTTGATGCCTTGCACCAGAAAGTCCGACAGGTCGGAGCTAATGACCCTGATGCTGCTTGGGCGGTCTTCCTTGCTCGAGCCGTATACCGCTTTCAGAAGTGGGCCCCATGTGCTAAGTTCGCCGATACTGAGGTTTCCCCGATGCCACCCTTGGACGTTCTCATGGTTTGGCATTCGTATCTCCTAGTGAGTCGTAATAATAGCACACGAGCTTCATTAACTATTCTGACAAGAAACAAGCGTAGAATCCGCGCATATATTTTGAAGACGGTCTACGCGTGTTTCCAAATTTGCTTGCTATCCCATCGTTCCCATTGCTCTACATTTCCACAACAATCTCCCCGATTACATTCCTTCCAGACACCCCAGCTCATTTTCATAAATCCTCTTGGGAGAGTCAAACACATCTGCCATATGAATATACACTGATCACAGCAAGATCGGAGACCTTGGATGTTCCCTGTCCAACATGTGAAGGCGAAGTCATGGTTCCCGTGCCTTGGATCACAGACGCAGGCACAGGCTTCGCGCAACGAAATTTTCATGCACAGTGCGAATATTGCAAGCGAAGCTTCAGTCGAGAGGTATGTGATAATCATTGATCCTGGCCCTTGATATTGAACATGAACATTGGATTTCTTTTAACGGTTGGTGTAGGCTATGTGTGTGCGAAAGTTCTGTAATGATGTTGTTCGGGTCCGGGAAAGCCCTTCCAATTGTTTCCTTGCGTATGGCTGGCTCCAGCTCCAGGATCGATCGTGTTTTGGCCTAATGACTTCCATTACACAGCGGAACGTTGTTAAATCCTGTCACCGGTGCTCGTTCTGATGCGGACGCGAAACTGCTCAACGAACGGCTTATATTGGTAAGAAATAGCTTTGCCTATCTGCCATCTTAATGTTCCGACATCTCGGCTTAGGTGTTTAAGACCTCAATATTCAAGGATGAAACGGCCGCGGGAGTAGCCCGAAAGCTGAACTTCAGACTGAGAAATGTGCGCACGTATACTGCCGCTAGTTTCCACGGAATACTTCCTCAGCGGTATGTTATCTTATGGACTTCACCTCTTTTCAACGGATACTAACGTCTTGTTCCGATTTTTCAGAATTCGTAGGTCGCTCGCATGCTACGATGATCCTTCCCCCTTTTCTCTTGAACTCACTGGAGCCGTAAGTCCCACTACGTGCCACAAAGTCATGTCTGACTTCTTATAACATTATCTAGGTCCTTCGCCAGGGTTCGTTCATCCAAAAGATGGTTGGCCTCGGCTGGACTGCACCTGGTCGATTCAGCGGGAGTGCTGGGGATCTCAACGACGTACATGTTCTTGTTCGTTGCATCGCACGCTATCATGCGTTCCTTGATCTCATGACTAGCGGCGTAACCTTCTTTGTCCCAACCATCGTATGTTTTTCCCTATACCTCCGATGTACAAACAGAGCATGAAACATCCTCCGATGCATAGGATATTGATCTAGCCTGGCACACGCATCAGCTCCTAAACAACAAATATACCTCGGACACCACCGCCCTCATCGTCGCGTCCCAGACCACGACGATAAAGTAGAGGAGAACACGCTCTCCAATGGTTACGACATTACAGCTCGCGCGTGGAAGGTAGTGCAGCGTCCTTTAAGAATTTCCACATCTGTATTGCACACTTAATTCCTTTTTGGTCCCTCATAGGATCGATTTGGTGTTCCGTACTCCGTCTGTGGATGTGCTCCTATCAGCTCTGGAGGTGTTGCGCAGAAGATAACCCAAATCTTCAAGCCCAAACCGGTAAATAGGGGCTTGACTAACGCTCGACCCGACCTGATCTCAGTGGAAGACGCTGACGCGGACGCAACACACCCATCGGAGCACAATAGTGTGATGATCGTCAAACACCCCGCGAGTGAGGCGAAGCGCAGTGCGCGGCAGAAAAAGATTACCAAGCGCATGAAACAGCTCGAAGAGCAGGCGAGGAAAGGTAAATTGGACGAGTGGGAGAAACTGAGAGCCGAAAGGCTCAAGAGGGTAGGGCATGACACAGCCTTCTTGAGGGTTGTGCCATATTGGGGCATGTGAGTCCGAGGCTGTTTCTCGTGCCCTTTTTTAAATATTTTCTTCATCGTCAGTGCGCCATACGGGTTCTATGGCGTCGGGGCGTGTGCTACATATGGTGGGGCATATCTAGATGGTGGAACGGGCTCATGTGCTACGGTGCGTAATCACCTGAAGTTCTTACTATGTTTCTTTCCCCCTATCCGTCGTTCTCGAACACTGATCTGTCTCCCAGGGTGCAACCGGCGGAGCTTGCTCTGCAGGAGGGTGCAGTTCCTCTGTCGGAGCGTTTGGTGCGGCTGGAGGTGGAGGATGCGGGGGAGGTGGTGGAGGATGCGGCGGCGGCGGTGGAGGATGCGGCGGTGGTGGGGTAAGTCTCCAGATTGACATATTCATGCCTGTTCTAACGAGTTCGCCCATCCGTTGTATATGGACCTAGTGCGGAGGCTGCTGATCTCACAAGTGGACAGATTTTGATTCGGTGCTTCGTTGTAATACCTTTCTTCTTTTTTACGTGAGCAGTGCTGCTAGAATGAGAGACTGTATCCTTTTAAATGTATTAGCATCACCCTACCACTTGGAGCGATTTTGAAACCTATCATCGAACCCTAGGGAATTCGCGCTTTTGAGCTTGTAGGAAAAGCTCATTGTGGGGAACCCTTTTGGTGAGACCTGAGGCTCTGATAGGTGGGACAATACGGAGGGTTATATGATCTTACGCCAAGTAGCTGGACGACTGGGCGCTAAACCACCGCAGCTCCGCCAACATGGCACGAAGATACCGGGATATTGGTTTGGAAATTTGGGTGGGATCAAGATTCAAGATAATGGCTGCTATGAGCGGTCTCCTTTGTGGTCTGGATGAGTTAGAAATTACAAGTTCCATAGAGCCTCTTTAAGTAGTATTGCACATAGAATTCTAACATACTGTAGAAGTTGACAATATAAATGTTATGAAATCGATTTGGCCGGCTGGACCAAATGCGTGCGGCCGAAGGAGAGGCAATGTAGACAACGACGAGGAACTAAGCGTCACGTGCTGCTCGGAAACATCTCGTTGCGGAAGGATCGAGACACGACCTTCTGTTGTCTCCTTTGGTTATAGGCTCATGACTGGAGGATTTGGGCCACCACTGGACACTGAACGGGCAGTCTCTGATGATCACCGCTGGGCAGGCTTGGCAGCTATCAAGGGCCTTCGTGGCACGCATGCCTCTAATTACTGTCACTATGCTCGGACTACAGATCGTTTGGAGCGTGGAGATGGGCTACGGTGCGTTACTACACGGCATTCCAGGAGTCTCTAGATTTATTGTGCACTTTTCAGCTTCGCCTTACCTCCTATCTCTGGGGATGTCAAAATCCTAATGTCAATGGTATTCGTGGCAGGACCGCTGTCTGGCTTATAATGCAACCCATAGTCGGTGGGCCTCGAACGTTGGAGAATTTTTCTTGATAGTCTCAGCCCCGTGCCCAATCAGGAGTTCTCGCCGATCGTTCCACATCTCGATTCGGTCGGAGAAGACCTTACATGTTTATCGGAAGTATTGTCTGTGCCATTGCGCTTTTGCTCCTGGGATTTACCAAGCCTGTCGCCTCTATATTCGGGCTGGGTGAAAAATTAGTGAGATATTTAATATTCGCGCTTTTCGCTTTCCTCTAATGCGAATGTCTTGACGATCTAGGAAGAGAAGTGACTGTCGTTCTCGCTGTATTCTCCGTCTACTTCATCGATTTCAGTATTAATGCTGTTATGGCGACTGATCGGGCGATTCTCGTTGATATTCTACCCGCTTCTGACCAAGAACTGGGTAATGCCTGGGCAGGACGATTAGCTGGCCTGGGCAGCATAGCCGGATTCTTCGTGTTCGTCAGCTGATCTTTTCTTCGTTCCTCAATTGGCTTCTCATGCCTTGGATGACAGGGGAAATATTCCTCTTCCAACCATTTTCCCTTATTTTGGTCGCACTCAACTTGAAGTCCTTTCTGTCCTCTCGGGTATCATCCTCCTCTTGACCCACGGAATAACTTGTTGGGCAGTAAAAGAAAAGTTCTATTAGAACCCTCAAAGTCTGTGTTTTGCTGCTTGTCGTTACAATAGTTTCTCACGATACCTGATGATGCAGACACTCTGTGAGAAATCGAAACCAGTCTTCCGGCGTATTGTTCATGTTAAAGGAGATCTGGAGTAACCTGCTCACACTTCCTTCCATCATTTTACAAATTGTGCGTATTTTGGCGCAAGGGAATCCATATTTTAGCATCTCACCTGGTTCGCAATCATCATAGTGCATCATCCAATTTCTGTTCGTCTCTCTTTTCAGCGCTTCGATGCTTCCCAGTGCGCTGACGACTTGCACGACCAGGAGTTGGATAGGTTGGTTCCCTGTCCTCTTCTATACGACCCTATGGGTCTCCGACATTTATTACCGTACTTCCTCTTCCACTGGTCCGGATCTGGACGAGGCAGGCACACGCGCGGGAAATCGCGCGCTGCTATGGTCTTCTCTGGTCGCAATGGCTGGTTTTGTGGTTCTACCTATGATGGCCGCCCGTAGGAGCATACCGGGAAATGGTGCGTCGATTGCCCAGGAGAAGCCAGGATGAGCCTCGGGAAGCATGGTGGAAGGTCGCGTGATCACGTTTTGGATAGTATCCAATGCGGTGTTCGCCATCGCTATGTTTGCAACTCTGTAGGGCTCTCTGCATCCTGCTGTAAGTCTTCGTGTTGACTGCTTTCATTGCTCAGAGTAACCGATAGCATATGGGGTGCAAATGTCATTATTGGGGCTACGGGATTCTCATGGGCAATCTCGCTCTGGGCACCCTTTGCTCTGGTACGTATTGATTCGTTGTGGCCACTCGGCCAAATGATGACCTTCGGTCGCAGCTCGGCGAAGCAATCCACTCGTCATCTCCTCGATCAGGCTATGCTCTTGCCTCAAGTACAGCGGACGATGAACTCCAAGAAACGCCGATTCCGTTGACCGATCGGCGGACACGATTATCGTCTGAAGTAGATACGAACCCCACTGGGAGCATTCCATTCGTCCTCCATGGATCTGATGATTCAAATGTCGATGGAGCTGCGGCAAATCAGACGGTCGCGCACCGTGCGCGTGCTAGCCGAGCAACTTTGACCGATGAAGGTGTGGATGACCTTGGGGACCCGAAAGGCCTTGGTCCACCCTCGTTTCTGCACGGGGATCGGTCTCCTTTTATTAATGGGGGAGCAGGAGCTGGGGAAGGAGATGAGGATGAGGATGCTGTGGAAATGGGCGTAGAGCATGGGGGCGTTGGGGACAAAGCTGGTATCATTCTGGTGCGTGTGCTCATCGTCCATGCTCGAGCCAGATATTTATCTGTAGCGATATTACTCTAAATCCAGGGAATCCACAATGTTTTTGTTGTGATACCTCAATTCCTGGTGACGGGACTGTCGGCGATCATCTTCGCCATTTTTGAACCAAACCGCAGCGATCTCCGACGCTCGATCCCGGCTACCGCATTTAGTGGAACGGCGCGTGCTAATCCGTCCTGGAGTTTCGATTTGCTGCCCCCTATTGCGGAGAGCAAACGAGGTGTCAAGACCATTCGATTCTATCGGTTTGATGTTCCGGTGAGCGAACCCCGTTCCTTGATTCCATCCCTTTATGCTCATGCGTTCCTGCGATCCGTTATATTTGCAGTATTGGTGGTGTTAGCGCTATGGTTGCGTGTTGGCTATGTGTGCGCCTATCAAAACAACTACGATAGCTATCGAAACTGCATCACATCCTCATTTTTCTTCGTACGACGGATGTCCAATTGTGTATTGTTTCTGAATTACACATTGCCATTGATATTGAAATCCAGACTTAAAAACGTAAGCTGGGGTCACTACTTCAGCACTCCTTGGCCCTTTGGGCCTCATATTGTTTGGATGTGAGAGTTTTCTGGTGAGACGGGAAGAAACAGTGAATACCCGTTCCATGCAGTCTTCTTCACAGGAGTACCTGGGAGAAGGCATGTATTGCTGCAATCTGATCCTTAAGGACTTCATTCACTGAGCGTATAATGTCAACACCTGAGGGGTTCTTTACACCTTGTGCAGGCAGGTACGTACCAGATCTTGTGCCGTTGCTAGCGTCGTTTTGCCCTCAAAATCATCGCTTACAATGATTACTGAGTAATTCTCGCCACAGCCGGAGGAGGTATCTTCTATAACCTAGGGATCGACATATGAGCTTTGGAGTGGCCCCAGACACACTTCTGATGCCATGGACACACGAGATGCAAGATCGTAAGAGATGATCGCAGGGCATCTTCCAGAGCAGCAATTGTAACTGGCATGTTGCTCCTGCGGCAATCTCCGCTAGATAATCTTAACAGATGCAAACAACTCCTAATAGGGGTGTCGAAAAAAAAAACTTGACGAGGTAAGAAATTAGTCTGAGATTATCCTCATGTTGTTTATTTATAATAACGGCGAACTCCAGGGTGCCTCAGCTTACAGGCCATGATGGTGGGATACTAACGTCGATGTCAAACGGCCTGTTCAAACACACAAGTACTGAGGCACGCTTATTCGGCTTAATGGAAACTAACGTTACGGGGATTCTGCGTAAGTTTTATCATTTCACCGATCCTCTGCGGACGTAACCTCAATTGGGTTATGCAACTGAGGCGGTTGTCTAATCCATTGAAAAAGATATCGATGTTAGGTTTTCACAGTCTATGTAAAGTGACGAGGCATCGAGGGCTTTCTAGCGTAGGGCAGAAAGCTAACTGCATGAAGGAGAGGTCAATATGGTTTTTTATTGGTTTGAAGAGCTATTATATCCTGGATGCTGAAGTGATGGACGAGCTCTTGTATTCGAAGGAATTTGTGCTTGGTCCCGGTTGTTTCACTAATATCAGTGTGCGAATGTCTTACCAGCTCCCCTCTGCCCGCCACTCCACTGACTACTCTCGCCACGTTCATCGGCAGTATTTCTATCGTTTTCCTCTGTCTATTTGCTCTCTCCCGTGCAAAATCTGGTTCGATGCCCGCTACACGTGCAAGGACCCGCATCTCCAGGAGCCACGCTAGCTCTAGCTCTGTGCTTCGCGACCAACGGACAAACGCGTCGAGCCGTCCTCTTCCAGGTGTTACGACTAGACGCATGGCCTCCATGGTTTCCGTATCGTCCGACTCGGAGTTGGGTCCAGAGTATAAGGGTTCTAGGTCGGAAATCGAAGCGCTTGACGGCCCATCCAAGTTACACACGCCTGGAGGTGACGGACCTGTAGATTGGAAACAGGTTGAGATATAGCTATCTTCCACGGTGCTCTGTAACACGTGGCTCATGGTCGTTATCAGAAATTCAAGGAGGCAGAGACACAACTACGAGTGCGTTTTGATTATTCCGCTTCTTTTGATGGTTATTGAAGCCGAGGTCATAGGCACAAGCCCGCAAGCGGGCGGCCGAGCAAGGAAAGAGTGATGCGGTTCGTACCCCCCTGTGAATCTCTACCGTGGCCTCATAACTTGGATTTATGCCTCTTAGGAAATTCTGAATTAAAAGAAGTCTGACCTTCGATCTCATGAACCAATTCTATGTTACTGATGTGACTTATGATGCGTAGAAACTAACGAATGTGCAGATAAAATCAAGGCCATAACAGACGCACGTTCCTTGAGAGAGGGAGAGGAAGCGAGAAAGGAAAGCCTCCCTAATGTTAGAGCTAGATATTCTCATGTTTATCTTCTTGCGTTCCTCAACAGGAGGCGTTGTTAGAAAGTGTTCGAGACTCTCTTTCATGCAAAATCTGTTTCGAACTTGTGGAAAAGCTCTATGCGTGGGTACTTACTCTATCTGAACAGCCGCTCTTGGTCACTGGATAGCATAACCCTTCTCTATTTCAGATTGTCGGCATGCGGTCACTCATTCTGCGGGAACTGTTTGCGTGGTTGGATGGGACGAGACCAGGCTGCAGATGATGATGTGATGATGCGGATACGGGGATATTCGGTTTGGCGCATGTAAATCCCAAGCCCGCAGCACAAGGATGCCCCGCGTGTCGAATTCCCATCGAGACGCGACCCGTCCGGTGCGTTTATGGCTAGTGACCCTACCCCGTCACATCCGTTGACACGTGCTCCTGGTCGCGAATAGGGTCTACCTTCTCGGAACAATTGTCGACCTGGTCAAATCTCCGGCAGAGCGGGAGGTAGTAAAAACAGACGCCGGAAAAGTGGAGAGTGACGCAACACTATGGCAGGCATTCTTTGACTGACGTCGAGGCCGCCAAGCACGCGGTGAATGTCATCCCTGCATTGCAGCGCGTGATCGACGCTCCTCCTACGATCCTGACCCTTCCGCAATCGATTCTTCCACCCGGGTTGAAGCCCAAGAATTTGGGAACCCACTGCCGTATCTTGCTTCAAATATCAAACCACAAATCCAGTGCCCTGTTCAGCAACTTCCAGGTAGAATGGCCAGGACAAATCCGCACACTCAACCTCAGCCCCCACCTCAGCCTGTGTACTGCGCACCTCTTCGTATTCACCATGGGCCTTTCCTGCCTATGTGGGTATCGAGTACGGCTGCGCCCGTGAGCCCAGTCCCGAACTAAACGAATGAACCGCTCTTATATTCACATGCTGAGGGCATCTATGGGACTATTCAGGTCAACTGCTTAAATTGCTATATCCATTATGGGTGGAATTTCCCTTCTGGCGTTAATTCATGACCACATCAGAGGTCATGTTGAAGGTCATTTCATACATAATGGATGCAATTGTAAATTCAATAGGCGCCAGTACACAAGCGCGTTGACTGGCCACTTTGTCACCCATGTCATGCGTCACGGAAAAACTGAAATGAACCGGGGATATCCGTTAATCAGTATTTGGAGGGGGCCTCAGCGGCCTCAGCGAGGCAGCTCAAGGCCTTGAAGAAGCCTTATGGCTGTAATGAATGGTTCGTTAAGGTACCATATCATGTGACCCATTCAGCATCCCGATTAGGAGATGAGCCTCTTGATTCACAGTTGCCTTATTAGGTAACGGGTGATTTACTTGCAGGTTATTCAAGCGGTCCCAGCCTCTATCAACGAAGAGGCTGGTCAGTCCCTACACCTAAATCGTAGACCAATTATTATTATCGAGAGGCTGTTGGGGATCAGAGAACAATGAGATTCCTCAAGCCGCAAGCTGTGCAGGAAATTACCTGAATCACGTGACGTCGTTCTCGCACACTTATCACTTCCAACACCACTTCGTTTTGTATTTCTGTCCCTGTCATTATTGTTCTGTGCGATACACCATGAGTAGCGTACCACTGGCCAACCGTTCCCGCAGTCGCGTCCCGAGTGGCAGTGGTGGACCTTTACCATCAACTGTACCCTCAAAGCGCCCTGCATCCTCCAAACACAGCGTTATATCAATCTCTTCTGGAGACGAAGACGACGGGGAGATCCAGGATGTCGCTGGACCGTCAAATTCAAGGTGGAAAAGTGTCGGTGTGGATTATAAGAAGGTGTGAACTGTTCACTGAAAGTACAGCTTGGAAATTCACCTTCTGTTCTACCAGAAATACGAAGACCTGAAGAAAAAGATGGTATGTCATTGTGTTGTTAGCCCTGGGATAGGCTCCATCTCACGCAAGCCATTTCATAGGCGCAAACGGCCAACGACGAAGCCGAGAAAAGTAAAGACCAGGTAAACGTCGCAGTTTACGTAGTGATCTCTATGCTGAGACAGTCTGTAGCAACTACAAGACCTTCGGAATGTAAAAACATTCAATAATGTCCAGGGTACCATGCTAAACAATGACCTTGGCAGTTATTGAGTGCCAGAGAGCAAGAACTCGAGACTTTGAAGAAGCAGCCTGTCCCAACTTCATCTCTGCTTGAGGTAGGTCTCGACGTTTTGGTGTCTTATTATCCTCAATTCGCTCTTACGGAAAGGATGTTCATAGACGAAGCTAGCGTCAATCCGAACCGCAATGCAGTGTCAGATATGTTTTGACCTCTTGCAGCGACCCTTCGCGTTAGTATGCAATGCGCAGTGCCCGTCTATTCAAGCAGTTAATTTTCTCAATATTAGGATCAATCCGTGTGGACATGAGTTCTGCGGTCATTGTCTCAAAGACTGGTTGACTCGCAGTCGCGCCGCAGCCGGGGGCAACGCACCACGCGAATACGAGTGTCCATCATGCAGAACACTCACCAGATTGCGCCCTATAAAGTACGCCAATTTTTCCTGAGGAAAACCATTGGATCCCGGGTCTGAAATAACGCATTCGACAGGATGTATCTTCTACAATCCATAGCCGACCTGCTCAAAACTGCCAATGAATCCCAATCGCCTACAAGGCATCGTAATGTGGCTCCCATCGATGAGGAAGCGTTTTGGCAGGGACTCTTCGATGTGGCCGATACGCGCCCTGCTCTCCCCAGAGTGGATCGGCCCGGTCTGATTCCCATGGACATCGACAACATTGGCCCAGGTGTTGGACCAGGAAGATGGGCCGACGCGACCTATGTGCCCACGCCATTGGGTGACGTCCCTGGAATTAATAATCCTAACCTGTCGGACGAAAACCGCGCTCTCCTGCGTCGCGGCGCAACTCTCGCCATGATCGAGGAGCTAGACCTGAGCTATAGTGGGCAGCAGGGTATAACTGGAAGTCTCGGAGAATATCATATGCATTTCGGCTGGATCATACATAGGAACTGGTCGCAAGTCCCTGTACATGATGCCGAGCTGGCCATTCAGGTGTGTGTGCCCATCGGTGTCAGTCTTTCATGTGCTCAAGAGAGCGGAATAAATCCAGGTCGCGATGATCGAGACTCCAGAACGATTTTCTATCGTAGATGGGTGTATTTATGAACGTGTGTGGTTTCCTCTTTGAGGTTGTGGGATCCGTCATCCCTTATCCGTCTCGTGATGCCCTCGTGCAACCTGTCGTACAATACATTCAGTAATCGATGAGTCGACTTAGTTCAGTCTACATAACATATTTGTACTATTCATCAGACTTCTCCGAATCGAACATCGGCGTGTGTCTCCAACCACTTCATCCAGCTCTTCAAGTACGGACTCCCTTGCGACACTGTAGATGAATCCCCCACGACACACTGGATGTGTACAGGGAAGGTCAATCAAGCTGAAACACCAAGACAATGGACATACAAGCTGTCTCCTTGGACGTGTCATGGCAACTGACAAAAGATTTGTCCGACGAGGCTCAATTACGGAAATCACGAAATCTGTCAGAACTACGTACCATTCAATCGGCGCTTCTCCTTCAGGAACCCAACCTCACGCTGAAAAATGGGAATGGTCGGAACAATTACATTTTCCCCCCGGTTTCTCCTGGGTGATGTACGCACCTTGTCATTGCTTCGCACAAGACTGAGAATCACAGCCTCCTTTTCTCGGCCTACGATGCAAGCCATGTGTAAGTTGATGTCATGGTGGTGGTCGATGAGAGCTGTACCTTGCATGCCATCCACAGTTCCGATCTCAATTTCAGGCATCGATGGGCGGAGCAAGTTCGCAAGGAAGAGCTACTTGAGCCTGGTATCTACAATGATGGGGCCAACGAGGGTGAGTACAGAGGGAGGAAAAGAGTCAAGAAGTTCTTACGGTGTGATGACAGCTATCTGAGAGGGTGAAATGCCTGCCTGAACCTAGACAAGAGAAACTTGAGAATGAGACAGTAAGCATGCGATTTAACAGTCAAAGTCTGACCAGTTTCTCTACCCAGGTCTTAACCAATGCTGCTTCGTTCTCATTACAGCGGCTCCCTTCATCCCCTATACTCCCGTCATCATCCAGCCGTTCAAAGTACTCACACCCTGAGGTATCGAAAAATACGACAGGGAAACCAAGGACGTCCGCTACTGCCTCTGGCTCCGATGTTTCTGATACACCATTGAGGTCTGTCAAGAGATGGGAAGCGACAGACTCGTGTGATATGAGAGAAGAAGTATAGAGGGTGTTTGAGGGGAATTCCGCGATTCGGGCGTGCATACTACAAGGACAAGAAAGTAAAAAAATGCCACGATGGGGAACGTGCTGGCAGAGACGAACCGATATTGAACGGTGAGCATTCGTTTCACGTTGAGACCATACATTCGCTCCAATCGATCAAAAAGAGTGGTCTCGAGGGATCTTGATGGCCGCAAAACACCGGAATGGTGAGTCTTCTTGGGTTTCCTTGGGACAGCCTTTGATAATTCTGAATCTTCCGGAATCAAAGGCTCATCAGAGTCGCTACTTGAAGATGACGTTGGATCGGTGTTTGGTAGCTGAGATTCCGAACTATTACTGGGAGGAACAGTGATTTGTGTCGGGGAGTTTTGGTTGATGTGGCCTTGGAGACATTGCTGGAGGTTCCACCCGAGCCTTTGAGGATGATTTTTTTCATTGTTCTTAGGGGCTGGATCCTTCTTCACGGTCTTTTCGTGGGTCGACATGATGGTTGGAGGCAATTGGAGTGGATCACCCGCCAGGATAAGTTTGTTGGCTTTCAATATCGGAATCCAGCACACCTGTATTAGTTGATTCGTGAATTCAATGATATACGACGTGCAGGTGAGTGACAAACCGCTTCGAGGGCCTGAGTTGCTTCATCGATAACCACGACATCAAACCGCGCATTTAGTAATTCTCGACCGCCGGCTGAGTGACATGTTGCCAGAACGACCTTGGCCTGGGCCATCACAGTTTTTACCACTATTCCTTCGCGCTTGCGATATCTAGAAAGAAAACATGACATTCGTGTAGGGGTGGCGACGCAAATAACGCACTCTTTGCGAAGCTCTTTAACCTCTTCCCACATTTTCCTCCTCTCAGGACCTTTCAGCCTGCCTTTCCCTTTTCCAGTAAGAGAGTTCATTGCAGACTCGAGATCTTTTTTAACATCTTTGGCCAGCGCGCTCTCTTCGGATCGCGAGGCCTGTGCGTCAAGAGTAGCAGGGTGCAAAACAGATAAGACCCGTGCGGGATGTCCGAGGCGTGTAGCTGGGATTCCGTGTGGCAGAAGGCGCTCCAAAAGATTGTCTTTCGAATCCAAATTGCAAGAACGCGCGAAAAGAAGACCGGATTAGGGTGAAGATTAGAAAAACACATACGCGAGGGAGAGACTACCGACAGCAAGATTACTGGCACCACAAACAAGCACCCTTTTTCCTTGAGCGACAAGTTGGCGAATGATCTCAATAAGGGTATGTGTTTTACCGGTCTAGTAATTTCCGTGCCTCAGAAGCTTCGAACGAAAGAGACTAGGGGGCTGCTCACCCCGGGAGGGCCATGAATCAGAGCAATTTCTGCCGCTTCAAGAGCAAAACGCACAGCCTCTTTTTGGCTTGGGTTCAGGGATGGGTCCAGAATATTGCAAATCCGGGAGTGCATTCTTGGATGATGGGGGAATGATTCCTAATAGAACTTGAATGAGATTATTGAGGACTCCAGTGGATTGCCCATGTCTGGTAGGTTCCTATGCGTCCCAATGTCAGGAATAAATAAAATGTAAGAGCCAGACAATATTCACATGCTGGGGAGAGGTGAGAACAAGACGAGACACGGCTTCGATAGCACGATCCATTCTTAGAATCGATTAGAAGGCTGAGAAGTAAGGGGTACTAGGTTGTCACACACCTATCATAAGTTACGCTGTTAGCAAGTTTAAGTCTTTGATATGAATTAGTGAGCTGTCCACGAAGACAGGGATGACAAACAGCGCACAGTCTGCATCGTTCTGGGAGCTCGAAATCTTCTGCAGAATCAGATGAATCGACAGCAATGACGATCCGAGTGTCCGACACCTTCCAAGCAAATTAATTCCACTGAGAATGACCAGGATGAGATGCTTCAAAACCTTATACACAACTCCTTCTACTCCTTGTGTATCGGAAGTAGGTTTCTTCCCAGACTTTGCGGTAGTCTTTTTGGGAACAGACACAGACACATGCTCGGCTATCCGAGCGAGGTCTCCAGTCCGAAAAGAATGTGGTGGGAAAAGCTGAGTTGAATGATAAGCAGAGGGTCGCTCCAGTTCTATTAAGCTACACCAGTTTCTTCAGCACAAGACTCTTTCTTTGGAGATTCTCTCAACCTCTTGCCACCAAGCCCGATGTTAATCCCAACAACTCCGAGGCCACCAAGTGCCAGTCCCTTCTTCTCAAGCAGTTTTGGACTACATGAGGACAGGAGAAGAGATGTGCGCTCAATTTCCGCGGTCCGCTCTCGTTGAAGTAGTTGACTCTGGCGCTCTAGAAACGCCCTAAGTTGGATCTCTGAGCTTAGCATGGGAGTTACCGTGATAGTAGCTAAGTTGGGTCACATCCGATTTGGCAGGACAGACCGATGCAGCACTGACTCTCGGTTCAACAAGAACGACTGTCCTGAGGGCGGTTTGATGACAGTCCTTAGCTGAGGCGATCATTGACTGTTGCAAATTCCGCATTTGGGTGAAATTTTCAATCTCAGAACGGTGACTGTTGGCAGTTATGAGGCTATTCATGCATTCCAGGGATGGGGCAGATACTAACGCTATGAGTAGCTATCAAGATTCATAAAGGTCCCACCTGAGAGAATAGAGTGATCGTACAATCCAATGGGTGCACGCTGGCGCAAGATCCTGTGACTAAACAACCATACGTGTCATTTACGCGGATATCTCCGTCCAAATAGACAGCCACAAACGACTAAAGACCTTCTGTGGTTATCCTACGCCATGGACATGTCTATCTGTGACGAAAAGTCCTCTGGAGACAATGGCCCTCTCAGCCGTTGGGAGGAACTAATTGGGGAACAATACGGTTCGCGACGTTTCTTTGTATCAACCCAACGGGTAATTAAAAAACGAGGAACCTCGAAAAGATATATTCGCTAGGGCCGTGAAACGCAACGCTTATTTAGAATCAAAAGTTGTCGAGCTGGAGAGAGAAGTATGCAGTTGTGAGACCTCACAGGCGCGACGAACTCTTGCTGACCATACGTGCGAACAAGGTATCTGTGTGGAAACTAGCCCTGACCACAGCCGACAAGGAAAAGTCGAGGCACGAAGAGATCATCCGTGATCTAGAGGAGACTATAAATCTCCTCCACGTGAGTCTGGTTCTTTCCACGCTTTGCATTTCCATCATTTTCACCGTTCCGTTAGGATGACAATTCCATTGTGTTGTGCCTCATAGATGGAGATGGGTGCATTCCCTCTGAAGCATATTTGTCTTTAGGGAAAGAAGGTGGTCGTCGAGCGGCGGCGCGTCTGACTCAAGAGCTTGTGACCTCCATGGGGCGGAGCGCGCAGCTGTACACTGTGGTTTATTTCAATCGCTGGGGGCTGGCCGATTGCCTCGAAGCAAATGACATATGCTCTTTCCGAGAATTGGACGGGTACGTCCTGGGCTTCAATCAGTCTTCCCCACTGTTCTCCATGGTGGATGTGGGTTCGGGTAAGGAAGCAGCTGATTCAAAATTGCGGGGTGAGTATATTTACAAACCAGTTTTATGCGGCAACCCTTCGCTTACCTCGAAAATTTCCGGTCTCATCCAGAGGTGCTGAAAATGTTTTCACGTCTCCCACAGACTAAGAAAATTTACTTTGGTGGTCAATATTCCTTGTTTCTTGTCGACGACGCATGGCTCAAATAGTATTTGCCCTCCAGGAGGTCATGATGGGGGTTATGCTAGTGTCCTCCGTAGCCTGGAGACGGAAGGATTGTTACACAAGTTAACCATGCTAAAGAGTTATCCCCGTTTGGCTCACGATGTGGAGGACTTAAATCTGCCTAGCCTCACGATTGAAGGGCTGTTTATGAATGTGAGACTTCCTTCACCTGTGCCCCGACGCCCAGGAGAAAGAGATCCAAATCCATCTCCGTCGCCTCGCGCGATGTCGCCGGAATCTGACAATGAGCCTCCTGGAGCCCCAAAAGTTCCGGGGGCGAGAAAAATTGACTATTCCAGGGTATGTGTGGTGGATCATCACTTCTTCCATCGATCTCTCATTGATAGCCGTATCTTTCTTTCAAAGCCAATACACAAACGTACGTATTTTCCTTCAGCTGTAAGTGACGTCCCTATAACATTGAATATGAGATATAGAGATTCCTCCTGCTTGGTGATTATATCTTGGCTTCTTACTTGCGCACTCTGTTCCTAATTGTCCATTTCAAGCATGTATCACTACCTTGCGACTCATGGATGCCGAGATGGGGTACGTGTCTCGCCAAACTCCAAGACAACCATGTTCTCAATCATTTTTTGCGTATACTAGTCCCGCTGTCGATTCGCACATGACTATTCCCTCTCGACCGAGCAAATGACGAAACTTCGCACAGAATTAATGCGTACACCATGCCCTCACTCATCCAAGAGTACGTGCCCCTCCAGTACGGGTCTACAAAACTCTTTTGACCTCTCCGATGCTGATTTCTTCCCCGGTGCAGCTCAATTATGCAGGGCATATCCCCATTGTTTTTATGGGCATTACCCCTCGTAGTGATGATAGATACCATCTGAATTCCTTGATGATCCTTCTGTAGCATACTCCAGCCAAGTTCGGGCATTCCACTGACATACTATATAATATAATCACCATCTCTGCAATTCCCCATAAAATTTAGCGATGCCCGTATATGTGTCTAGTTTAGGACCATACTGAGCGAGGTATTCGACAAACAGGATTGCAATGGTGAACGGCATAATGATAGTGTTGCTGAAGGAAAGAAAAACATGCTCAATGTTTGAGCAGACGTCCAGCGACAACGGGCGTAGAGAAGCCACAAGACGTATTACGGATTGATGGACACAATTGCAAGGGATACAAAGCAAATGACAGAAATGGAAGTAGAAAACCTAGACGAAGAACGGGTAATCCGAAAGCAGTCTTCTCTGTGGGCAATAGTGTCGTGGTGTGGATATGTTGGAGGCGAAGTATTAAGGAGCTAAAAGAGATTATATCCCGTTTGCGCGTTTCCCTACGACAGGGTGGAGAAAGGCCCGATAGTTCTTGATGTCGAGCACTTTTCCTAAAGTCAGCGACTTCTTCCCTGTTTTCTCGGTATACTCCACAGCGGCATAGCAAGCGCCACCACCAAGAGTGAGTAGGATGCCTATACTGTTCATTGGCGTAATGCGAACGTTGAAGATGGAGACGGCGAGGAGTATCGTTAGGACTTGTTTGATGTTTGCTAAGGGGTAACAGCAGGGGTGAACGAAGACAATCCGACCCATCGTCAAATATATTCATCAAGGAACGAAACTTAGGGAAAAGACGCACCAGCGACAGTCATCGTGAGCGCCCCAACCTTCTTATTCGAAGTAAAACTGACGTAGTTCAGTCCGAACGCTAGAAAGCCGTTCATAGCGAGCGCCGTAAGCTCCGCTTGTCCTATGCATTTCCCTGTCGAGCAGGTAGTCCCAGTCCAAGAATTATATTCCCACACCAGCGCGAGCTCCCCTGAGAACCACGCGTACAGTAGGCACTGAAGAAATGCAAGCGGGCTCATGCGTAACAGCAAATCGAGCGGATGAAGGTTGTGTGCCGACTTGGCATTCGTAGGTGCACTTCTCATCCTCGATACAGAGACGGACATCAGAATAGAAGTGGCAATGGGCCGCGTTTGTAGAACGTTGGTAAAGATGCCCTTAAGTGCTGCAAGGAATGCCCCGAAAAGAGTTAGGCACAATCCCCAGGTGGTGAAATGATAATCGCCGTATGTAGCCAAAGCAACCCCAAAGATGAGAGGCATCAGTATGAGGAACTTTTGGGTTGTGACTGTAGTTCGGAACAGGATGTATGAGACGGTGAGAGTAAATATCGGGGATGACGCTCGGACTACTTGGTGGAACTAGAAGTCGTAGTTATTAGGCAACAGATAATGAGGTCAACAAGACCGGCATACTGGAATAGTGACTAGCTGGAGGGAGAGGTTTGAAATGGCAATGTTGATGGTATACAAAAAACTGAAGCCCACAAGAGCGAGAGTCTGTCTGAAATCGAGTTTGGCGAGGGTCTGTAATCGAAATGATATTGGGGTCAATATACATCCCTGTAAGATGGGTCCAGTATACGGACGAAAACCCCTCGATTCAAAAGGACAAAACACCCGACGGATCCGGAGAGGGTATGTATCGCCGTAAGAGTGTATGGGAATGGGAAGTGCGCAAGAACACTCTTATTGTACAGTGTCAGTGCCAGATTGAAAATGAAATACAGTCCTAGCCAGAAGATTTCTGAGCTTAGTCCGAAGTGTCCGGTATCAGTGAATGAGACGGAACATGGAAATGCGAGTGTGTGGGGAGTTGAGTTGACCGGCAACTGGGGTGTGACGAAGGAAGGCCACGAAAAAAAGTAGCTTGGGGCAGAGGAGCTTCCACACGAGATAGAATTGCGCGAAAACTTTCTTTCATATGGCGACAATGACGGAGAGACCACGGAGTATGAGCGGAGTGAAACGGCTCTGGCACGAGTGGTGATCGGGGGGAAAAGTTCGAGTCTAAAGCGGGAGGACTTCGTAAGGGCATCTAGCCGTGCAGTACGCCGGGAACCATGTGAGAGAACCCCGGGGACTTCAGTGCCACAAGTAGCCGCATTGAGTGTCAAAGCTGAGCCCCGCTTTGAGGTAGAATCCATTCCAACCGGGACGATATCTCCAGACATAGGTCTTTCAGATGGTGCGGCAAGAATATATACAGTGTCTTCAGTTTGCTCAGACACAGTGAAGCCTTCAGATAGGTGTGAGTCTGTTGAGCCCGAATAACAAGAAGAATCCGAATCCATGGAGGGATAGTGACCATAGATATTCTCTGGGCGATTAGGCACCAGGAGTCTACGAGGGCTTGGGCGGCCGCATCCCTTGCTGACCTGACGAAATAACAAAGAACGTGGAGAGACGCGGTTTTCAGATCCATGATTAGATCGATGATCCAGGGAAATACTGTCAAGTGGAATAGCTGGAGATCGCCGTAAGTAATCAGAGCTTTCCAGATACATCACAGTGGGAAAAGGGGACGTTTTGAGCTCTTCGAGAACAGTCTCTTCGGGCAGAACGCTCCAAAAAGACCACGGCTCCAAGCCCCGCCTGTCTTTCGCATTTCCGTTGAGGATCCTTTCCATAAAACGCAGAGGGTAAGGATCCACAGCGTTTGAGGCGGTGAAAAGGGCAAAGCTAACATTGTATCTCCAGAGCTGGGAAGAAAGCCATAGCAGTTAGAGTGCTGCATCTCAGACATCGAGATGTTCACGTAGTGGCACGGAAGTGATAATGAAAACGAGTGAGGGCTGGGTGTGTGACAGAAAGTCGTGACAATCGAAGGGACTTGCCGAAACCCATTAGTTAAGCACTCCCCAGTGTGGCGAGTAACTTTGCTTAACGCTCAGAAGATGAGTTAGCATCAAAGGATTATCATCGAGAACATAACAAGAACAGGAAATTATCATTATCGTAGTGCTACATCATTTTACCTGATTTCTTGGTCCATTTACCCTCATTAGCAATCGATCGCTTACATTAATTCTAGGACCATCCTATCCTACGGTGCAAGCCAATGTCCAGAACCAACAATGCAGGAGAGACGTAACAATGTAGCAAGTTCCTGGTGGAGGGAAGAGGTGATCAAAGGGCCAAGCTTAGGTCGGAGCCAAGATTGAGTGGACGCAATGAAACAAGAGATCCAAAATACAGAGAGATCGGGGGGCTGGCCACGACCCTAGTGTTCGTCGTCACCTTCCTCTCTTTCGTGGCCGTCCGAAGATTCCTCTGCGTCGATGCGATCATGATGTTCGCTACGAAATGGAGCATCATTTGTCAATACACACTTCAAAACACCCTCTAGCAAGGACATACTGATCATCTGAATCCGAAAGAAATCTAAATATACGCAATATTAGCAGTGAGTGATTCACCGATATTACCTACGGACTTTGAGCGCACCCATTACTGTGGCTGTGTCCAGAACTCGCTTCTTCAAGTGAACTTAGTCCATCATCAACCTCCTCGTCATCATCATGAGTGGGGTGTGGACGTTGGGCCACGAAATCATCTTCGCCATATATGTCTCTGGATGAGTATTAGTGACCTGCCTCATATACCACCAAAAATCTGAACGAACCTCTCAAACCCAGCAACACGGTGTGCAAGGCCCCTGCATCAAGGGATTGGATTGGATTATTGGGCAACGAAAGGAAAGAGAATCACCACATACTCTTCGGATTCTGAGCTATTCACACTCGGAGAAATGCTGCGGATGACACGAGCTCGCCGAGGAAAGTCGGTTCTCCTGGACGATGATAACCGCCGACGTCTGCTTAAAGAATTTCGATCCCTGCTAAGATCAGCTTCTCCAGCGCTATCATCCGCTTCATCATCGGTGCTGTCAAAAACAACACGGCCAAGCTCATCAAGGTGCATTCTGGGCGTTGGAACTCTTAGGACGTTAGGATGACGCCCATAAAAAGCTCCCTCGTCGCTCGAATCTGCATCCAGTATGATGACTGGAGACGATACCCTCGGTGGGCGCGCGGCTCGAAGATGCCTCGGAGATACCTGGCCATGGGTGCGACTCTGCTGAGCCTCAACTGGTGTCGCCCGGGATGCTTCCCCTTGCTCATCATCGAGAATGGTGCTTCGAGCATCGTGGAAGACCTCGTCGCTCTCGATATTATCCTGCGGCCCCGCCACTCTGCGAGTTTGGTGGCGGAAAATAACACGAGGGAGGCTGGACCGGTCTGAGCTGTTTCCATTGTGCGCATCAAAAAAGGCTTCGTAACCAGTGGTCTCGTCAATGTCGATTTCGCCACGGGCAGACTCGTCCACTGCTGATCTCGGATCTCCCCCTTCATTATCCTCTTCGCCGTCATCAATGAAAGAGTCTTCATAAGCCTCTTCAAAGGACACGTCACTTTCATGGTCTTCGTCATCACTGTCAGAGCCAAAGGGATAGAGACGGAATGCTTCGACATCAGAGGCTGCTTCCGCTACCGCATCCTCATACGTCCTCCCGCAGCCTGTACACAGTCCGTCGAATATCTCGTGCAAGCATTCTGCGCATCGTAAAACTCCGCCATCTTGTTCGTCGATGATCAGTCCAGGGTGATCGGCCAACGCATGGATCCCACGGGGTGCGGGGAAAATGCCCTCCCAGGGGTCCTGGGAAGGGTCGTTATTAAGGTCCCCTGCGGCTGGTTTTGGTCCGTCAACAAGCGACGGTCTTGAAAATGTGGAGGGATCCAGAGAAGGGGCAAGAGAAGAGACAACTGATTTGACTAGATATATCGCAATGGGACGTGTCCGTATTGTTGTACGGCAGCATGGGCAAGTCTTCTGGCGATGTTGGGGTGCTAGAAGAACAGGAGCGCCTGGTTGAGGAGAAGTAAACCAGCTTTTGAGGCAGGATTCGCAGAGGACGTGGCCGCACGGAGATAATCTATGGATTACGAGGAAGCAGACGACAATCAGCGCGGTTCGGAAAATTCTAATTGAACATACGAACAAGAAAGGTTTCCAAAGGAGCTCCAAGCAGATTTGGCATTGTAAAAGATTCTGTAGGGACTGCAGTGTAGATTGTTGTTTTTGAATGATCTGGTTGAATTATGGGGTCAATGAACCGTTTATAAGGAAGCAGGAGGGTGGACTCTTACTTCATTCTTTAGGGAGAGCTCCTTTTGAAGACGTTGTATTTCGAGAGTTTCGAGGCTGGGACCTTCGGACTCAACCGCGTCATCGGTACGATGCGACGAAGCGACAGAATCACTAGGTGAGGGGGCTCGATAGGGGACCACGAGGCTGCCAGTTGCCTCGTGGATGCCTCCGTTCACTTTAGGCCCAACGAGGCCCCCTGGAGGCATATGGGCTCTTTCTTTTCCCTTTGTAGAAGAATGCTTTTTGGAAGCCGTTTCGGCAGAATGTAGCCCGGTGCGCGGTCGCTTACTGTTCGATGGTTGTGGAAATTGAAAATCCGCCGAGTGCGACAGACTCAGGTTTCGTTTCTTTTTGTGGCGCAATATCCTTGCGGGAACCGTTGCGACAACCGAGGGGGTCGCGGGTTCTTCCGCGGCGTCGGTGGGCATTTAGCTATTGCGAGATGAGAACGTCGCCGAGTCAAGTGGGCGGATACGGCCGTAGCTGTCGTGCACGTGCAACTTCACGGTTGGCAGCTGCGGCATTGCTTTGATTCTAAGAGGACGAAATATTCTTGCCTTTATCTGTCAGGTCGCCTCGCCAGCATCGATTTTTGGCCTACTTTGTCATTTCTGGGGCTTTCTTGTTCAATGAATCATTCAAAAGTGGCCACTCCCTGGCAATCATAATTTCGGCCACTGTGGCCATAGACTCCAGACTACAGGTGGCTACCAGAATTAGCATGGAAAGACTGGTTTATAGACCCTCCAATGTCCTCGAGTACATTGCGCTAGAACCTTTGTCCGACAGTTGGGTCTCTCTGACTTCATAAACCTGTCTCCCTTGGCTTTTGAAATAAAACGGATTTCTCTCTATGCAGACTGCCCCTAGACTCTAGTGAATGTTAATGTCTTATGCTGAGACAGACGGTATCTCGAAATCCCGTCGGGCAGTGGGAGTACCTCGTTTTTTCAAGACATCTGCCGGGTAAGCAACATCGCCGATGTCATCCAGAAACCATACGAATTCACTGGGGAAAGCAGTCTCCAGTTCCTGTAGAAATGGGAAGATATGTGCGGCCTGCTGGCCTGTAAAGTTTTGCCACAAAATTGTTCCATTGGTAGCACGGAGGTAGCCAGGCCGAGTGCGGGTGAGATGACACCAACCATCACGTTGGCGTACATCACGTCGAAAGGCATCATCCTGGTTTGACAATAGGATGATAGGATGAGTTCACAGTTTGGTTGCACCTGGATAATCTCAGTCTTCTAATGGAGTGTGGAGAACTGGTA
This sequence comes from Hydnum rufescens UP504, assembly GCA_014904985.1. Lineage (NCBI taxonomy): Eukaryota > Fungi > Basidiomycota > Agaricomycetes > Cantharellales > Hydnaceae > Hydnum > Hydnum rufescens. The sequence continues at coordinate 34,194 of MU128945.1, read as the reverse complement.
GAGGATTCATTTGAGCTGCTTGATTGGCTAGGTACCCCCATTCATTCAAAGTAGGGTCTGAGACGTGTAGCTGGATGCCCCACATAGTAGTGAGAGTTACGGTATTTGCACAAGAGCTCCCCCTGATTACTAAGCGGGTGAGGACGAATTCGAGTGATCGGCGAGCCTCAACTGCTCGGGTGAATAGAGGCAATGGCGGGAAGAATACAGAGAAGTCCCCATTATTTAGCAAGCCTAAGTCCGTCCTTTTAGACAAGGAAATTCCCCCTGTGACCTCAATAATGAGTACAACATGTCAACATCCAGCCATGAGTACGCATCAAAAGTCAAATTTGGCTCAATGCATCCTTCCATTGGGGAATAAATATCAGCGGGATCAGCAGGATATATTGGATAATACTGTAGTGTTACGACCTTAGGTGGTCACATTGTAGACGGTCACAACCAATTGAATTGAATTACCATATATGGAAACAGGGTCTGCACCCTCCCTAGACCTTGTGCTTGCCCCTCTGCCACCTGTCCCCACTCCAATCAATGTAGTCAGACTCATGCACTCCCATTTTCATCATTGGCCACTATCTGCTCTGTGATTCGATCGGCCGGCATAGTGTTTGTTTGGGATGCATGAACAATGTCATCCGGGTGGGGTTGCATATCAGGATTTTTCTCTAGAAGCCCGGGTACCCTCCATGGGTGTGCTCACAGCAGTGCTTAAAGGGGGGTCGGTCACAGGTCACAAGCACTACGACTGGCTGAAATATGGTGCCGGGATTACGTAAAGTCACGTGCCGACCTAAGGACAGTAACTGCACCTCTCTTCATGGGATCCCAGATATGGATATTTCTGCCCCCTTGGCCTGGATAAAGGTCACCCATCACGAACTAATGCGGAGTGTTGCTGGACACACCTGTGTCTGTGAGAACTACGCTCGTGTCGGTAGACGGGGGTATAATTCAGCGGGTGGCATACACGATGAATCTACCGTAAATATAAGTATAAGGAAGACGGGGAATAAAGGCCGGTGTGTGTAAAACAGAATCAAACAAGACAGGTGACATCCGAAATCGACTCGTTACCTCGAACAGTGTCTTCGCACAAGGCGCGAGGAACAGCGGGGTTTCAATTTTCAAACAGCACGATTTTCCTTTCAATGTGGCTCTACGATATCTTCGATCCGGAGGGGTATAACAATCTTTTTGTCCTCACCCTTATCAGTGAGCCTATAGTGCTGGCAGGTTGTAACGCTCTTTTGTTCTTGTCCTCATTGCTCACTCTCACTCAATTAGGATGCCATGTTCCAACATCTCCCGAGAACAGGACCTTCAAAATAACCGCTTTCTATAGGTGGTTGGAGCTCATTAGCAAGGTTTACACCAAGAGCAAGAGTAAATGGTCTCTATATCCCTGTGATATCAAACCGGGCACCCTTCCTTTCGCCATCAACATCGAGTCCTTGACCCGTGAACCCGTCGACAGGGACTCGACAGATAACATCTCCCCTGGAGCTTATCTTATTCTCACGGACGGTTTGGCTCTCGTTTCTTCACATGAGAATGTCAACTGATTTTTAGATTGCTCAGGCGCGAGATCTGCTCCTGAAGTCCTCAAAGATACTCTCGATTCTAAGGAACTGAATTTATTCTCGGTACGTAAAATTCCAATAATCCCACTCCGTTTGTAAATGCGGCCCGCAGAGAGTTGTTGGCCCATCACCATCACCAATCCCTGGTGATGTGTTCTGCAATATCACAGGAGCAGCTCTTACTGCCGAGAACGGGCGCAATGTGCAAATCATTCGGGATAACGGCGAGGAATCCATTTGGTCGATCGTACGTCTCTCTTTAAGATCCGAATTATCCGAGGCTGCTACATTTTCCTTCATCGTATGCAGCTCCTGGGTCGACCCATACAGTTCCCTACGGACCTGAACGCGCCTCAAAATTATCTGAGTATGGCCTCTTCCCTTCAACCACACTTCGATAAGTTTTCATTCGGCATTGATGTTGATGTATGTGATTTGGCACCCCCTTTGTGACAATCCAGTTGAAACCACATCTCAGGACAACTACCGTATTGTCCAATTCGCGAGACCCTCAGCTGACTTCGATGTATCCAAGGCCGGCACTCTGAAAATCCCCGAGTCCAGAGCCATGCCCTTCGAACAATGTCTCAGGCTTCATTTTCACTTTTGCCTCCGGATGTACCTTGCCTCTCCGCCCCCCGGCGTCCCTACGTATACGGTCAATGAGTTAAACTTTCTTCAGGAGGAAATAGGGCTTTACGAAGCTAGTGAGAGGCTTCCAGAGCTGAGTGATCCAGTCTGGAATTCGCCTCTCGGGCGAGAAGTCCTTCGATCAGCGATGACTGAGCGCCGTGCGTACTCTACTTCATTCAACAGAGTATCTGCCAGTCTAATGACAGCCCTTCAGTATCTCACTTGCCCTAGGGTAAAGTCAGTTTCTGCTCGGATTCTTAGCGAATTAGTGAACGCGGATATACTATGCAAGCACCCTTGGGGGACAACGACGAGAGAACTCTGGCTTAATGCTCGGGCGGAGAGAGGGCGGGAAAAAGGGAATCTCTGATGGCATTCGCATATATTGGCCAGTTTCATGGCTTACAGAATGAGAAAAATACGTGTGGTACAGTACAAAGGAGAAAGAGGATACAAAATGATGAGAAAATAGGGGTTAAAGAAAACATCAAGGTAGGCAAGTGTACGGAACATGTCGTGATCTTAGGGGACACCCACGAATGCAAATACAGTAGGTGCGCTTGCTTCCGCACAAATAGGGGCCAATGCCCAAACCGTCAGTTCCGCCCATCGAATCAGAATTCTAACACGACTAACGTTCAAAAACCTGAAGGCCAGCTAGTAGAATTAGGGTTGCTGTGAATCCTCTTTTCATCATAAATACTAAACAAAAATTTCACTTTCTTCACCAGTAGACATCGGTGTGATACATCACTTATCTGTAATGCCCTGTACAGTAATAGGGCATGTATCCCAGTCAGTGAGAAGCCACACAACAAGTCAAGAAAAGTGATACATCACAGGTCTAATAGTTGGAGGAGACTTATCGAGGACGGGGCGCGGAAGGTGAGTGTTCCTCGAGAGTATTTTTCCTCGGAGTATTGTGATTACCCCCTTAGTCGTCATAACTTCCAACGATCAAGGGAACAGAGAGATGATACCAGGTTATAAAGAGCGTGATATACCGGCGTTTGGTGTGAGCAGCAGACGCCAAAGCCGCCAGATAGGGACCTTAATAACTACGATTTCAGGAACTCTTTGATTATTGAGTCATCCTGGCTTCATATCTTGTCGCCCACATCCGCAACAATTCCATATCCCGTCTCTATTATTTCTTGACATAATTACTGTCACTGTACCCATCCCTTCCAATTCAGGAGCCCTGTATGCACCACTGATCGCTCAATGAGTCCAAAGAACAGATCATCCTACCAAACTATTGGTCCTCATTCCTTCAGAAAGGGAACGGGGCTCCACAATCCATATCGCAGCCTTTAGGCTCGAAGATGCCAACTCGGACGTATCGTTTTGTTGTCCCCTCCCATCCCTATCCCCTTGCAGGAGATTTTCTGGATCTTCTGCGAGATCAGAATGACGCAACAATTTATCCATCTCTCTCAATACCGTCCGTACACTCGCCTTATTGGCAGTCAGAGTGGTCATACCGCACACACTTCCCCATAGCAGCGATTGAGCCGTATGCGTCGTCATCGGCATTACTGCCGTTTTCAAATTCGCAGCACCCGTAGGGTCGATGGGGATTGCGGGATTCGGCACAAACTTGGACTTGGTGCTCTTCTGGGAGCGTAGTGCTCCCGCAACCGTGGGGCCGGAACGTGAAGATATAGAGTGGGTGAAAGTCGAATATTGAGATGGATGCGGTAGATCGAGCACGAGAGTGCACGTCCGCTTCAACTTGTCCCAGAACACATCCCTGTCGTGAGGCGAGCCATCGCGAACCAGTTGGGCCGATGCAGAGGCGAGTTCCGAACTCGAATCCAGCGGGTTATCAGAAGGGAAGACACGGATAGGGAGGCCCGACAAATATCCTTCCTCGTAACGAGACCCTCGCCAGAATGAGTGGAACTCTGGTGAAAATAGGGCTTGTGCGCGTGCCTGTTCGTGCGGACCCCCTATTTTACTGACAATATTCAAGCAGCGTGATTTGGCGCTTGGCGTTGTCCATAACTCGATGTTAGGAAGTGCCGCAGATGGTGACGGTGGCGGATTGAGATGGGAAGAAGTCTGGAGAAGAAGTGGAGCCGAGGAAGAATCGGGAGTAGAGTACAGCCTACCCCGGATATCTTCTATGAGTCCTCTTTGCGCCTCTTGCATTGATTGAATAGATAAGGAACGCAGGTGCTCGCCCATGTCGAGTCCCCTCTCTAATCCAAACTCGTTGTCCGCCATCGAAACGTCATCGGAAGGTTCAATGATGGAAGAAGGCTGCGGGGCGGTTGGAATCTTTCGAAAGCGAGCAAGGGCCTCTGCCTCACCTGAAGGGGGAGCTGAATGACTGATATCGGAGCAAAGTGCGATGAGGATTGAAAGATCCAGATTGAGACGTGTCGTGGGTGTCAATATAGGTTCAGGACACCTTGGGGAGGGATATGATAACGACTCCGTTCTAGATGGGTCTCGTTCTCCTAGCAAAACGCGGATCCCGAGAGATCGAACACGTCCAATCTGTTTGTGTAGTCTGTCGTCATACTCGGACTCGGAGTCTTCGTCATCAGAATAGTCCTTTAGAGAATTCTTAGACTCCTTAGAGATGAGTCGGGTAAGACGAATCTCAATGTCTGGGGTGTGTCCCGAAGTCTCCTTGAAATATTGCGCAGCGTGGACAAGCCTACTGCCCGTATTGAATAGTGAGTTATCACCTCCCGCCCGACGTTTTATCGCTGATAGTGAGGGGTACTTGTTATGCCCTTTTTCATCACCATAGGAAGATCCACCCTGGTCAGTGCCAGAGTCGGTGCAGGATCCCTCGAGTTCGTACAGCTCGCGAAGAAAACGATCCGAAGTGATACTGACAGTTGAGCGCCCTTAGTAAGCCTGTTGTTGACTACTCCCGCAGACCAGACACACGTATTTATTCGAGTCCATTTTCTTCCATTTTCCGAGACAACGTCGACTTTGACTTCGGCTTTTCCTCCTTCGTCCTTGCTCCCGGCAGAGAAAGAGTTGGGTGCTTTGGAGACAATGGGAAAGGTCTTGCAAACGGCAACGACATTTCGAGAGGCAACAACTTCATCCCAGACCGCCAGCAAGTACGGTGCATTGGTTGACAGTGCTGGAAGAGAGCCAAAGTTTGGTGTACTCATAAACTATACTTCAAACCGTCAGTGCAGGCCGTTGGTATTTAGACGGGGGTGCCAGCAACAAAGGGATTCCAGGAGTTCTAAACAATCACCTTCTCTAGACGCTTGAGTTCACGGCCTAGGTCCGCGATGAGCCGTTTCAGACCAACAATATGAACCGAGTCGGGATTGGAGTTATCGTCCTTTGCTCCATCCGCAACATCGATGATAAGAGGCGGTCGTGGGCGGTTGTACGAAATATAGTGAGCTTGTTCAATTTCTAGAACGCGCACGAGATGATCGCGGATATTGGGTAAGTTGTGCGACGCTGCAAGAGCCATGACTCCGTGTGACGGTGACAGGGGCATATGTGACTCTCGCCTAGATCTTGACATGTTCTCGCCGCTGAACCCCACCCTCTGTGCGGGGGGTTCGGATCTCCCGAGGCTTCGAGGGGTGGTTTTTGATGTCAGTGGCACCGGGAGGATTTTTTGAAGTTTTTATTGACACTGCATACGAAGATGGATGGTACATTATGCGAACCTCAGATTTGGATGTTCACGAAGATGCGGCAGACATTGGGGATTGGCAAGGCTATCGACATACTCGAACATATCGAGTCACTTTCTCCAGAGGATCAACACACAGCCGAGGAATCTATTAAAGCAATTGAGCGAGAAGCGATGGTGGCTATTGCCCATGTCCCACTGCATGCATCTCTGATGTATTGTCAACTAGGTGCAGATGACTGCGCAGCCGGGACTTCTCCCTCTTATGGAGTATCTCGCGACCAGAGGCATTCGCAACGCCATATGCACCCGAAACTTCGATAGGCCAGTTCAACATCTCCTTGATACCTTTCTAAAGGACGTTGAGATTTCTCCCATCGTGACACGGGCGTTCAAGCCGCCAAAGCCCGATCCAGCTGGTGTTCAACACATCTCCCGGGTCTGGGGAATGCCAACTAGCGAAATGATCATGGTTGGCGACTCCTTAGACGATATGCTCGCTGGGCGCAGGTTTGGCATGACGTAGCCCTATGGACTTGGCGGGAATTTCTTACACCTTTTTGCGTCACATCTATTTGAAGGGCTGGAACGCGAACAGTTCTCCTTTTGGCTGGATCGGGCTCCAACGCCCACGTTGCGAAGGACGAAAGTACAGACTGCGTCATTGATCGGTGGCCTCCTCTCTCGTTGTATTCGAATCTGTGATGCGTGTCTCAGCGATTTTTCTGTTTCTTTTTTTCCCTCTAGGCTAGACGATCTCATAGATCTTCTGGAGAACGGCACGCTGTCTTCGAAGAGTAGATAGACTTTCTGGTTGGCTCTTGATCTCTGGGAGCAGGCTGGCTATGCATGTCCCCGGAGTGTAATTGTTGAGGAATAGTCCTATATGAGTGTGTACAGTAAAGTAGGCTCTCGTGTTTGTTGTGACCAATGTGTTCGGCACCTTCCGCCTCGCTTGGGTGAGCGATGAGAGATACCATCACTGACGCTAGTACGCTATCTCTGGTCTATATCGTAGACGCTTCTTACATGACTCTTCCAGATTTCCCAAGGACTGCGGAAGGCCGTGTGTATCACCTTGGTCTCAAACATGGTGAATTGGCACCTCGAATTGTACGGGGAGGCTGCGCAAATTTTCGACTTTCAGAGCTCTGATAAATATGTTGCTGTACATAGGTAACTGTTGGTGATCCGTCTCGGGCCCTTAAACTAGCCGAGGAATTCGAGGGCGGTCGAGAGAGCGTCAAAGTTGAAAGTGATCGAGGATTTCTGACCCTGACGGGGATCTACAAGGGCGTTCGATTGAGCATAGTAGCCATCGGGATGGGTGTAAGTGAACACAGTATATATCTATGTACGAGTCTTATGCTGATACCGTCACCCCTAGTTTGCAAATATGGACTTCTTCGTTCGAGAATGTAGGGAATGTGTGGACGGCGACATGTTCATTATTAGATTTGGTTCATGTGGATGCTTGTCCGATCTGGTATGTCCATTCATGTTCCTCAAAGACAATGCACCCCGGTGTAATTCAAAGGACATCTCCCCCTGTGTGTATAAGCCTGTGGGTTCCATAGTGGTTCCCCGAGCCAGTGTTGCCGTGACGCGAAATTTTGACTTTGATTTCACTTCGACCCCACGCCATCCATCAGCGAAGAGGCATATAGGATCAGCCGACTGGTATGAGCGGTGCACATTATATCTCCCACTTACCTGATTTTCACATTCCAATCAAGGCATATGCTGACGATCGATTGCACGAGATTGTGAGCTCTCGTGTTTTCAATCGTTCTCGTTTCTGATATTGTCCCTCGAGCTTGCTGGCACGTTAAACAATGCGGTGCCTCGTGATAGTAAGGTCCGGGTGGATCACGAAGCAGTCAATGCATCTACAGATAGGTGAGCTTCGCATTCCGTTTCTACCTCCTTGAATTCCACTTATATTGGGTTAGTTTCTACTCATCCCAAGGAAGAATCACCTCCTTTCCAGACCATAACGAGAATCTTCTTGAGTTTCTCATTGACCGGGTACCGGGCATTATCTCACTCGAGGTAAGTACCCGTTTGAGCCGTCCATGACTTAGATCCTATTCAGTATTTCCATGAAATCCAGATGGAAACCTTTCACCTCCTTCATTTGGCGTCTGCATATCGCCCTACAGGGGATCTCACCGTGCAGGTAAATTCAGAAACAGGCCCAATGCCTACTTTTCCTCTAACTAGCCTCCCCACCTCGAATCCGACCGTATCCAATCGTTCTCCCTCTGTCCAGGTTGATAATAGTCGAGGACGTATACACGCATGTTCCGCACAAATGGTCTTTGCTTCACGCTCGACCAATGCATTCATTACTCCGGAGGAGGTGCAACAGACGCAGGCATGGACAGGACTGGCTTGTCTAGAAGCATTGACACTTGTATAATGGCGTTCTTCTCGTTCTGTCTTTTGTTTTAGATAAATGGGTGTACCTACATGTTGTCAATGTAGCTGATTGTAATCATCCCCGAAATTCTGCTGGTGTTACAAAAGGGGCCACGGGATGTGCCGCCAAAGATTGTCCTGAGGGCGAACACCTACGTATGCTTGCATGAAGATATGAAGATATCGATTGCGCGGGGGCTGCTTCTGATTCTTGTTTGTGCACTACCTTGTGGGGCCGAGAAGGCTCTGGGCAATGTTGGGACTATCTCCTTTACCCTCACAGCTTCCTGGACATTCCCATCCCCTGAAGAACCGGCATTACTTTTGGTGGCGGACACTAAGAGAGGCCTATCAGAATCTTCTCAGGGTGCCTCTGTAAACGCTCGTTTTCGAGTCACAGAGATCCAACAGCCTGTGGATCCGAAGGAATATGAGACTGCGCGCTTCACGTCCATGAGCAAACAACAGTCACTGCGGATTGATTGGGAGACAATGGCAATCCCGGCACCCGATGTTTCCGATCGTAGCACACTGCTGAATCTTGCTCGAGCCTCTTGGGATGCGTATCACCCAATGCCTGAAGCATCTGCAAAGTGGTACCCCCTGGAAGGGTTCAACTGGGTACGTGTACTTATTATGCACTTGATATTCGGTAGCAGGTCCTCAGTATTCGCATTGATAGAGTGTTCCATTTGGATGGAATCCAGGAGGCGACGGCCTTAAAGGGCATCTTTTCCTCAGCCCAGATAATGCAACTGGGCTAATCGTGTTCAAGGGGACTACACTGTCTGAATGGCCAATCCCCTCTGATTCAAAGAACAGCACTTCCCGTCGTGACAGGATCAATGTTAGTCGCACACCCTGTACTTCCAAGCCTGATCTTAAGGTCATGTTTTTAATCGCAGAATAACTTGTTATTCTCTTGCTGTTGTGCCACTGTGCCGTGGCGAATAGAACTGGGTCACCCATGCGACTGCAACGCCGGCGGAAACAAATGTCAGTCATCATGCCTCAGTAATGCTCTACATGACGATAGTACATATTATACTTCGGCAGAGGTGGCTTTTGTTTTGTTGAGACTCATCTACGACCAACTTATTTCCACATGCAATGTTATTATAGAACGTAGTAAAACACTTCCGCGAATCCTATCCGCATACCTCATTCTGGTTGACGGGACACAGCCTCGGGGGCTCAATTGCGTCTCTCATTGGCCAACGTTTTGGATATCCAACGGTGACATTTGAGGCCCCACCCGAACGACTGGCCGCGACTCGTCTCCATCTCCTTGTCCCACCTCCCGCCCCCACGCTCCCCACAGCCCAAGTCCCTCTGCGACCTTGGTATGATGTAGCCCATATAACCCACATGTATAACAACGCAGATCCGATTGCGCAAGGTAACTGTACGGGCGTGCTCTCTCCTTGTGCACAAGCAGGCTATGCTGTAGAGTCGAAATGCCGAGTGGGGAGGAATATTGTATATGATGTCCTCAAGAAAGGCTGGGACTGGGGCTTCCTTTCACACCGGATTGCGAGTGTAATTTCCCTCTTGGAGGAGGACCTACCTGTACCCGAAGCTGTTGTTCAGGACCAATGCGAGGTATGTGACGGCCAAGTCAAGACCCTCCCTGTTTTCCCCTCACATCTCTGACGGAGACTTTTCTTCTAATAGGATTGCACAAGTTGGGAGTACGGCGACTTTCCGGACTCCTTCTGGCACAAGCTATGGAAAGCGATCCGTAGGCATTTATCCCGTGGCGGCGAACGTGAGGCGCACTGAGCACGGATAATCGAATCTCCTGGCGCTTCTTCGGGGCTTCATTTGTACTGCATATATATACCCAGTGGTGTACACACATAATCAAGGTGTTGTATTCTTTTTGGCCGTTTTACAAGTTCGGATCCGTCCAGCCATCGAGATAGCATGATCTGATCAGAGCCTGAAAGCTATCAAGGGGTTAACGGCCCTCGGACGCGCAGCCTTCAAGAATTGTCTCTACATATCCCGTAGCTCGCACACAGAAGATACATGCCAACTAGAGTAGTAGAGTTTGATGACGAGTATCCAGTGGGCATTAGCTAACGGTGCCGAAATGCTCAATGGAAACGGCGGGTAGAGGGGAAAATACAGGGATACCGAAAGCCATAGCCAGAGCGTGTGTTCCCCATGGGGGGGGGGGGGGGGAAGTCAGGATATGCAGGGCAGTAGTGATAATACAGGGTTTGAATATGAAGGTGGGAAATAGTGGCATTTCTACGACCAAAGTATTATTGATTCACTCCACCCAGAAGGGCTTGCCGTGCGTCGACCACGCCGCTGGCTTATACCGCTGGTCCCTCGCGAGCCACATCGAACGCCAGGAACGTGTGTTGCACTTGGTGTCCTCCATGCGAATTTTGGCGGAGACATGGAATAGGGCGGGCTTATCGGTGATGTTCACGCCTGATTTATCCTTGTTGCGCACCGAGTTCACGTTATCCTCTGCCGGAGGCGGAGGGATAGCTCGACCTCTGCCTAAATTCATTCTGAACGAATGCGTAGGAGGGAGATCAAGCACACGCAAAACGAATGGGGGCCAAAGAAAAGAGAAAGAGAGAGAGAGGATCCCACATACCGAGGACGGTGTATCCAGTGATTGTGTTCATCTTGCTCGGACTCGATGAAGGGAAATAATTCCAAGAGCCACCATAGTGGCATCCTGGTCATTTCATCGTTAATATCCTTAGTGGCGTCCAGGTACATCGGGGACTTTCGGTCGTATACGATCTCGGCCTCCGAGCGTTCGATTGCCTCCACCGGGTCAGATTCACGCCGCAAGAGAGATTCTTTCTTTGCTTTCTCCCTGTGGGCCTGATCTTCGAGACTTTTGTAGTCGATGCCGTACCGAGACATTTCCTCTTCACGGAAAATAATTCCAGTGTCTGCGGCGATTATCTCCTTGATCATCCAGCGCAGTGGAATATTGGAAAGCATGTTCTGGGCTACACGTCGGTCCTCGTCTTTGAAATCGGGCGTGTTGCCTCCACCGACATCTAATGGGGTGTTGAAAATCGTTAGCGATGCGGTATCCCCGTGATATGGCACAGCGGAGGAGGCACGGACCAGAGTGAGAACCTGGGAACCAAACTTCCAGCACATCCGTGGGGGGCCGGTGGAACAGGCCCTGCTGTTTATCCAGTTCCTCACGATCTCTCAGAGCCTCTTGGTTCCAAGTCAATGGAGCCTGTATGTCGGAAAGTAGATGCCACAGGGAGTCGAAAAATCCGACCTCGGGAGGATTTGGGTTGTCGCTTGGATCGGGGGTAAGATGCCAAGTATTGGACCGGAATTTGGCACGACGTTCGTCCAGGGAGAGCGCATGCCGGAAGGTCTTGGTGATGTTGTTATTCGCGGAAAAAGGGAGGACGCGAGGGTAGAGGGCACCGACGGACGAGACGGTGTCCCAAACGCCAATGAATTCGATCGTTATCGTGCGCGAGAAGGCCTGCTTGTATGCGGCGCTATTAAAGGGACTTTATTACTTTGTATTTCTCTCGGGCTGATATTCCTCAGTGTGATCACCTTTGATGCCTTGCCAAAAGAAAGGGTGAGAGACAACAAGGATGCAAGAAAAACCGGTTCTCACCCCTGCTTATAGATCGAGTAAGCGAAATCGACCTGCTCAGTCATTCCGCGAGGCAAAAGGCCAACCTGAACAAACAGACGTCATTCATTTGGAGACAGAACACGTTGGTGAAAAGTACGCACTGTATACAGCATACCAGCGAGAGCTCGAGCAGTATACGCTCCTCGGGAAAAGCCAAATAAACCTATGAAGGCCCGCAGACACGTTATATTGTGGCACATCCAGGCCTCCACGATGGATTGGTAAACGCACAGATTCTGTCATGTGGTTCCCAGTGGGATTGAAGGAACTTGTATCCATCTTTAACGTGCTCGTCGAGGTACAAGGCAACACCTAGGTCGGCGGTCTTGGCTATCCATCTGCTCAGGGGGCCCAGGAGTCCGGGAGTAGTATATGTCCCCACACCAGTCTAAGAGCTATGAGTTCACTCTTGCCATCGATTCAGCAGAATCGACTAACCTGGTAATACACTCGCTGCTGGAGTGGCTGCTCCTTCTCGAGCATGGCGACAAGCTTGACAACATTGGTATTTATGTGGTTGAATTCGTTTGCCGTGCCATCAAAGCAGAGGACGAGATTCCGACTAGGTCTCCCAGTGGATGCAGGAGGTACATTTGCCTCGGATATTTTTGGGTCCTTAGGATCTTCGCGAGGGTTTGTTGGGTAGGCCATCTCGACGATTCAAGTTCAGCGATGTGAAAGTGGGATGTAGGAAGATGGGGGGAACGAAATTGTGCGTCTTATAGAAGATTTCATGGACTACCCTTTACAGTTCGGGTCCTAAGCCGGAGGTGAACCCGCGGAATATAGAAAGGCGACCGAAACTCGACGACACTCACCCAATGGAGCTCGTGGTCGTTCTCGTCGATAGGAAAAGTCGTGGGGATATCCACAGGAGTTGGAGTCCATACCAGCCTACAGTTGGTCGATAGAGCACTTGCAGATGTTAGATGAGAGGGCCTTGCAGTAGGAGAAGTATGAACACGTCTGTTACAAACCTATGGAAAGATTTTGCAAATATGGATTGACTTGGTTATTCGGCCGCCAAATGTCACTGCTGTCCGAGTTCCTATTGATCGCAGGTCCTCATTCTTGCATGCCTGATGGCCCCTGGTGTACGTGGTATATTTATAGAGAGGGGTTGGTGTGATTAGCAATTGATGATGCGGGGATTGTTGTCTCGAGCCCCAACTGTGGTATCGTATTCTCGATGGCCGAATTGGGGAGTGGCGACACGGGGACTGTGAACACCTCACCGCGTAATCCCAGACAACACCAAGGCAAACAGATTTGTTTATACCGAATTTGGTGAGGTTTGCCTGTTCGGACATAGCATTCCACGGGTCTTCAAGCTGCTCTCAACCGTGAATAATAGAGGTGCATACAGCCCATTGAAAATTACAAATCGTTGATCTTCGCAAGGCACCGGCTAGGCCCGCTGCGACAGTTCGGCTTGCGATTGGACCCAGCACGGGTGCCTAGCTCTAGGAGACATTAATTACAGTAAGCGAGCGGTTCCCCAAGGCCACAGAACTTTGTGACAGTCTGCATCCGGCTTTAACATCGTGTCAGCCCAAACAACGCGATCGTCGGTGCAGTGCTACCTACTTTTCACTCTAAATGGCTAGAACCTCAGGCCCCTACCGGTCCTGCAGCTGCCGCAGACCTATTGGTTGAAAGCTGCCCCACCCCTGAGACCGCACATGATCCGTCTGAGCGTAATATCACGTTCTAAATGCAATCCATGTCACACATCCAACTGACCAACTCTCTCGCACCTCTTGCCCCGAAAAATATCCAATCCGTCACGCGTGTATGTGAGAAGCTCAGGCTTTGCGTACCCACAGGCCCACTGGGACAAGTCCTCCTATTATCCGCTCCCACTCGTATTCAAACTATCGCATAGATTTCGTCCCAGGGGAGGTGATCAAAAGCCACTATGGTCCCTTAAACATCCTCATGTTCCCGTCCCTTCAGTTTTGGTGCTGTACCAAAGCTGTTCTTTCCGCCAGGGGATGCCTGTGACGGCGACGGTCCCAAGGTCACATCGTCATGGCTTTTCGGATAAGTGAAGATGATCTCGCCACGATTCGGTGGCAGCAAGGCACTTGTCCCAAATTCGAAGGATGGTGCGCAGTATCTCTCTACATTGGACTTCGTGGCATTCCGTCGCAAAGAGGGATCAATGGCTCCCCTCCTTTTATCTTTAATGACAGACTTCCCACTCCCGCTCATAGAATTTCGCGAATCCCTTGGCCCCGAGATAGACTGTCTCCCGTATCCGGCAGTGGGAACTGTGGGTCTGTAATATCGGCAGGTTACGAGGACTAGATGTTCAGTTCGACCTCGCCGGATGGCATCTTGGGTTTCTTCCATTGATGTACCCTGTGCAAGCTGTATGAATCGCTGTACGAATCGAAGGAGCCGTCATCATCCCTCACTCAGGCAACCATGAAACATGTGAAGATAATTTTTTGGCTGTGGTCGCCACCAGGGAGTGGATGTGTGTTCACGTTCCTGTAGTAAGACCAAAATAAAAATTGATGAGATTCCTCGGCCAATTGGCTGCCCAGGGGTTGCTGGATGGACCTGGCTCTGGCATCAATGTGATACGCGATGGGATCCCTCTATGTACTGTACTTCAGGATTCGACGATTCGTGGTGGTACTCTTTGTGTGCCTGAGCCCTCAAGCCCAACCCCGCCCCAACTACGCAATGAATGAGCCTCGTCGGGCTCATACTATTATTACTCCACAAGCGTATGCAGTCAGTCCGAGTGTGAGTTGAGGACTTTGGGCAACATCCGGAAGCAAAAACCGGAAATTCGGCGCAGCAACTCAACGCCGGCCCAAGTTGAGGGGGGCATAATCGTGTAAATACCGTATTTAGGCCCACAAAATAAACGGAAATAGATTACTAGTAGTATTCTACAGCTACTTGAGATGTTTTAAGCGGATTTGAAGACAATGCTCAGAAATTCCCAAAAAGGAAATTATTGACTTCCCGCGTGCACGAATGTGGTTCGTACGGGGAAGGAAGGGTGAGGTAAAATGACGTCCGGAACAAGCCAAAATGAGGTTCTCCGAATGTCCAGCATGCACCACTCCGGGGTATCGGATGGGCGCTTAATTCTAGCACTTGACTTAAGCGGGGTTCGAACCGCAGCAGCGCAAAAGATAATAATTCAAATCCAGTCACATTACCCGCTACACTATATAGATAGTACAACTATCTCTAATTTCTCATGTATATAATACCATCCCGATCCGCCGCCGAGTTGCTGGGCGAGCCGAGTTTCCGGATTTGCATCCGGATGTTGCCCAAAGTCAATTACTCCGAGAGTGCCCTCGGCTGCGGCCGGCCGCCCGTCGAATCGATTGCAGACATCAACAAAAGTTCTTCCTGATCTCATGATTTCGCACCCGCCTGCCCACTTTTTGTTCGCAGCGGCACCTTGGTGGTGAGTACTATATGAACTTGAACAATCGCAACTAATCGACACCGAAGATCACGGCACAGGGGTCATGCTCGCCCCCTCCTCGCATTGGCACGTTCGCTCCTCTCCCAGTATACAGATCTATCTATCACATTCTTAGCTACAAAGGTGTTCTATCCGCACCTATTGGCCGATAATTCCCGTTATGGAACGTCTGAAGATGTCTCTCGTCGACTTCGTCTATGGCCCCTTGGTCAGGATGGACTGGATGAGCGAGATTGGGCTGGACAATCCGAGACATTCATTCAAGACTTAAAACTCTTTCTTTCCCAACTTTCTCCCGAGGCCACACGCACCGATGGATTTGGTCGATTGCCCACACTGGCGGTTGCTGACGTAAGTGTTCGAAAAGCGTTACAAATACATTCATATATTTTATTGGCCCCAGTTGCTATTTTCAACCTTCCCCGAGACTCTCACTCGGGCGGCTGCAGATGATTCTAATGCATTCTCGCCGATCCCCATGCTGGCTTTTGCAGCAGCTCCCGCCAGTTGGTGCCTTCGGTCTGTGATCGACCTTCCAATTTACAGCATAAACCCTAATGGTCTAACGAGGTAGACGTGCGACGTCGGATGCCGTGGGTCGATACAAGCAACTCTCGGAATCTCCAGACGCGAGGGGGAAGTCTAGGGACCAATTACTCGAGGATGCAAGTTTCTACTAGTGCGACGGGGATTCCCTTCACTCATCCTATTTTTGCCCCGTAGGCCTTCACATACACCGAAGGAAAATTAATTCATCTTGCGGGGACGGCACCTATGTATGATTGTGCGTATCTCGGCAATTCGATGATGGATCATATATATATTCTCATGATGCGAATTAGATGAATTCCGTCCGTAATCTCCATTCAACGTTATAAACATCAATGCTAAACAGTCGTGTTCTTTAGAGCCCCAACTTGGATCGGTCCCATTCAACCCCTCGTTGGCCTATGGGGTGATCACTGCAGGGGCTCAGCACAAAAATTGGTCTGGTCTCGTGAATACTACGTCTCCGGACCTAGAACTTGGGGCTATCGAGGCCTTCGCAGATGCCACCGGAGGCATATGCCTCCAAGTTGGGTGCGTATGCGTATGAACGTCATCTTTCTGGTTGTTCGAGGCCTGAATGCGAATCGGATCTGTAGGCCGCAGTTCTCGGAAAGCGCTTGGGATGGAAGACTCGACGACCCCAACGTGTCTCTTAATGAAGAGGATCAAGCGGTCTTATCTTTCCTCGATTCTTGTGAAAAGAGGTTCGGGATAAACAGCGCGATATACGTCAGGTATTTCAATATTTCCTTACTCCGAGTTCATGCAGGGGGCTCATCCTGAGTCAACTGCCTCAGCTTTGGGACTGTCTATTCGCCCTCGCGACGGCCCGATCTTCTACTTACTCTCATAGACTCTCTCTTATCTGCGGAGCCCCCCTTGCCCTTTGTGTTCGCCACCGTCACGACCTACCACCTCATATCTGAAGCTACTCGTACCAAGGTCATTGAAAGTGGGCTTGGGATAATAACCCGTTTTGCCCCCCAGCAGATGGTACTCCAACATCCAGCGACTGGTTGGTTCATGGTGAGCATTTAGATGTTCCAATTCGTGTTGCGAATTCCTGCCGGGTGGTAACTGACGCCCTCCATGAACAGACGCACACTGGAAGCGGAGGGATGTATGAATCTATCATTAGCAAGGTCCCGATGGTTTGCTGGCCATGCATGACCGACCAGCCTATAAGCGCGTGAGTTCATTTTTTGATTGTACATTGGCCTTCCTACATGATAAGTGATGAATTTTATGTCCTATGTGACCTGCCTTCCCTTAGTGCCAATCGTGCGTCCCCAGTCTATTTCTTTTTGAGGTTGCCATCTTGGAGCGCTCATCATTTTGATCTTTGATCTTCGTCTGTACAGTGTCAGTTAACTGGCGTGTGGCATTCGAACTCATTCAGGTACGCACGGGCCCGAGCGTGGGACAGCCTACATACCGAGGCCCCACTGTGGTTGGCTCGACTGAAGCTATCGAGAATGAAATGCGAGAGGTATGGGCCGCCATGCGGGGTGAAGAAGGCAAGGCTGTTCGTCAGAGGATGGAAGCCCTGCATGACCTTCTTCGCAGGAGCAGAGAGGACGGACTAGCGAAGAAGGGTATGACGGGATTCGAACAGTTCTTCTAAAATGGACTTGCATCCATGCCGTCGCTTGCGAACAAATGCTGTGATTCGTAAGGATGATCGGAACTGATGTGTAATACAGTATCCATAGAGTAACCTGACTATTCAAGGGAAATGTGGGTACAAGTTAAGCTTAAAAGACTCTATGCAGTATATGGTAGGTAGCACAGTTCCCAACCTGACATATATGGAGGGATGTATTACAGTAATATTATATCAATGTCGCGCTTCTAAAATGCTCGAAGAAGATCGCAGTGACCACTGTTGCCAAAATAAAGAAGAAAAAAACAATCAGCCGGACATGACATCGGGAGGTGGGGGCTATGCTCACCACGGTCGATCAGTTTCCTCATCAGTGGGATATCCTGAAAAGGGCAAACGAAATATTACAATCCCATAATCTAAAGGAGACAAAGACGAGACGGACCACAATAGTCGTTGCATGGACAAAAAGCTGGTTAGACGAAAGTGCATGTTAGCAGTGTCGCAGGATTCTGTGAAATGTAAAAAAAACTTGCCTGCCGTCGATCATTCACTTTATTTGTTCGAAAAAATATTTCGGAGAAGTGATCTCGGAAGAACTGTAATGCCACAGAAATCTCGTTTTCTCGGGGCGCAAAGGTGTTTATGCTAATCAAGTGATGGGGTTTCAGATTTGCCAAGTGAAAGGCGCAAGATACTAGTACTAACAAGTCAGTGATTCTGATCCCATGAAGCAATTTCCGCCTCAAGATATCCGATTTGTTGAGAAAAAGGACGATGTGGGTTTTCTTTAGTAGGGGACTAGAAGATATGTCCGAAAACAGCTGCATGCAGTCGTCCATCCGGTTTGTCTCAGGGGCTTCGTCCAGAAATTCATCGAACACGGACACCGGTGCGAGGAAGATGACGGCCGTCGTTCCTTCAAAAAATGGAAGCCATGCTTTACGCTGCGATCAACACAAACCCAAGCGTTGGTAAGCTATTGATTGCTGAGGGTGCTTGAATGAACTGACCTGGCCCCTAGTCCCACCGACGTCGAAAAGGCGCCAGCTCCTCGTTTTGTTTCGGACGGAAATCGAGTAGTGGTGTGTGGCAACTCCCACTGTTCGGACTCGCGCGTACAATATATCGGAGTCAGTTGGTACCCACTGTGGCAACGCGAGGCGGTCGAGATCACTGAGGAAACTAGATCGAGCCATCAGAAAATTGTTCAATTCAAGACAGGGAAGACAGATGAAGAACATGCAAACTGACAATGAGGAAGACTCCTTCAACATAATCTTTCCTGATTCGGTAAGGCGAATGACATCAGGGTGTCCTGACAGCTCTCGAATGTAATCTTTGCAGACATCGAGAAGGTGTGATGTTTCAGACAGGGTTTCGTCCTCTAGACTTTCGCGATGTGTCTCGTCAAGAGAACGAGCGCCTCCTGGGGTCTCGGTTCGCGGGGTGGCTAGATGTTTTCTTTGCCAGCCTTGGTGCACAAATATTTCACGGGATCCGTCGTTATCTGTGTGGTATCCGGCATCGACAGCTTGAACAAGTTTGGATTCCATGGAGAGCAATGGGCCGAGTCGAAGTCGTGCGAGATGAAGTGGATCAGACCGCTGAGAGGGACCAGCGAAGTGTGGACTTTTCTTGGCGACATCTTCGAGCACTCGTAATATGTCGCGCACGGCGGAAATTATGTTGATGAATCTGGGGATACCATCGTCAGGCAGAGAGGATACGATAGACCTTGGCTTCGGGGAACCAACATTATAGCTCGCCACGCAGGTCGCTCTTCGTTGAATGTGCTTGGGGCGTATAACAGTTGAAACTGGAGCGTTCATGCAGTTTTGAGCATCATGTCATACACCTTAAGGCAGTCTATTGATGACTGACCTGCTTCTGCAACGTCGATTTCCCAGACTCGCTCTGACCTGACGCCCGAAAAAAAAATCAGCATCAACACCCCTGTAACGTGTACAGGAGACTGACCTAGTAACAGTAAGGACACCTCTGTCCCCGTTCTTTCGCGCGTTCGGCAGCCTCGGTGGCTAGCTGATGATCGATGTGCTCGCTCTTCAAACGAGCATCGTCGGTGCCTAGTCAATCAATTCAGATAAGAGAGAGTACATTCAAGGCAAGACGATGGAGCGAGCCTAGCCGTGACTCTTTGCGGGGCATGAGGCGAGAGATGGTCTGAGGAAAGGGCACCAAACTTACAGAGGGGAGAAATTGACAAGCTAAATAGATTTGGGCCCTTCAAGTTTTGCAACTGACGAATGAATGCGGGGGGTTGCCGTAGACAAAGCTAATTACGCCAGTTGAGTCTAGGGGAGGAAGGGTAATCCCAGGGCCGATTCGCTTGCTAGTGAGATGAAAAGGCTAGGAAAAGGCCAGCATACTTACTCATCTTGGGCCTATGTTGTCCTCCCTGCCGGAGCTATGAGTCCGGCGGCATGAGGAAAGTAATAGAGATATGAGGTGATCCGCCCCATGACCGGTGGATATACGGAATCGAGATCTATCCACAGCATATCTTGTTTCAGCCGCTATCCAGGAGCCCACACTGGTCCATCACTTCCCTCTTTGAGAGCATTACTCGTGCTGCGCAGGTGGTAAAAGGGTCTGCGGCTCACCGTTAATGTTGGAAATTATAATATACCTGTTCAAATTCCATTTCAATTCTCCCCAAAGGTCTCTGAAACATTACTCCAAGCCAGCATCATAATGACACCCATTAATTTTCAATCAATTGCCGAGAATCTCATCTTTCGGCGGGCGAAGCTCGGGGGCGATGAAGGTGGTTCAATACAAACATATTTGTATACAACTGGGTGTCCGCGAACTCGAGAGCATTTTAGGAAAGGCGTCATTACGTCTAAGTACGGTTACTCACCAAATTACTGGGTAGCAAAGGCACATGCTGCGCACAGCCGCTCCTCAAAATGATCGGTAACCACAGTTCTCTAAATAGAATCGCCACCCTAGAAACAGATGTCCCTTGAGCGGGTTCAATCAGGAAACGGATGTTTCTAATGTCGACTGTTTCCTTCATCACCTGAGCCCCTCGGCAACTTCCGTCATATTTTCTGCAAGCCCCAACTTGCTAGACTCGAACCGAGCTGTCGAGGGACTGGTGCAATGGGGATTGCTGGCAGGTTCTGTCTGATGGCCAATCACAATCCAGCAAAGGCTGGCAGTGCTAATACACATTTGTTTCTGGTTAGTTGATTTCCAAATGCAGCAGAGGGTGTGTGTTGCTGTCAGTGCATCTTTTGGGCTCTGAATCATTGAAACTTGCAGATGATTTAGGGCTCTTGCACCATATTGGACTGTATTTTATTGAAACTCAGAAATAAATCTGTATTAGCACTGCCAGCCTTTGTTGGATTGTGATTGGTCATCAGACAGAACCTGCCAGCAATCCCCATTGCACCAGTCCCTTGATGGCTCAGTTTGAGGACTGGTCATGAGTCTACCAACTTGCAATTTGAGCTGACTCAAGTTGCAAGTTGAGTCACAGAACTAGTTGTGGATATGGAAAGTCTAGTACTCTGGGAACTGATGACAGTATTGTAATATAGTGTATTAGATAATTGAGTTTGGACTCAAAAGTCATGTATATATGGCAGTTGTCATGGAATCAATATAAAACTTTTGCCCAGACCTTGTCACTCACACACAAACCATGATACTCTGCCTCAGCCTGTGGTCTACTAGTCTCGCTGTCTGATTGGCCCCTAGCAGCCATTAATAGCTAGCCCTTGTTGGAGTGAGGAACTACAGAAATGACTGGGCATGCTGATGGAGACAAGCATGACCCCATGAGGCTATGCTGATGGCCTCACCATTCGTTATTCACCAATCTACTGTTTGGATCTTATAGCTAGGTTTCACTGGCAATCTTTACCCCTTTGCTTTCTTGCCACCATCACTGACAATTGGACTTTTACTTCATGTTTTACCCCATTTTATGTGTTTCTGTGCCTCATGTAAATAGTATAAAGGACAGGCTTGAGCCCACAAAAATCCTAAGGACTTGTCTTGTGTTCTTCCTGCTGCTGCTTATTTCACTTGAATCCTCAAGTCTTGCCAATCCAAATTCATTCTCATCTGCTTAGTAATCAGGGGGACATACTACTCAAATGCTGTAACTCTCACAAGGTTATGGGCCCATCATTGCTCTCTTAATAAACACATTTACCACCTATTTTTCCATGACTAGAAAAGACCACTATGAGTGATGAATTCAAGATTTGGGTTACAAAATTGGCAGCAGATTGAACTGGGTCACATACTGCAACTGTATTATGTGGGCCCTCAATGCAAAGGGGCTGCTGGAGCACCTTATGAGTGATGTGATTATGTCAGACTATAGCACTGCCAGTACAGTTGATGGACTTACACTGGAGGTTCAATGGAAGAAGGATGAGGCCATGGTCAAACAGCTTGTGGCCAGCTCAGTCCCAGATACAGTATTCAGCCAGATTAAGGCTGGACTCAAGGCCAAGGAGGTCTGGGATCAGCTCTGGGCTCTGTACAAAGGATGATTGAAATTAATTCTGGTTGATCTATGGAAATGATTGCAGAATACTTGCTGTGGCACTGTCAGGGCCACACTGTGATGAGAGCACCAAACAAGTGTAAACACAAATAAATCCAGCTAAGTCTGGTGTAAGTCTGGCTGAGTCTGAATGAATCTGGGTGAGAGTAAGATAGTAAGAGACAGGAGAACAGAGGAGGAATCCTGCAGCCTGGAAGGGTCTAGGCAGAAGTGAGCACAGCAGTCCTTAAGCTCACAAAGTCAGCTGGAAAACACTCAGAGCTGTAGTCTGGAGTAGAAGTGGAAATCCTGAGAGACCAAAGCTGGGTCTCTGGATGTTGCCCTCAGACTACTTATACATAGTTCCTATACTATGGGGGATTGATTGCTTAATGAGAGGTGGTTACAGGGGGGCAGGCACAAGAGGGGGAGTGGGCAGGGGATGGGAAAGTGGAGGGAACAGGAACAGGGCCAGGGGTAAGTGTGTGGGAACTGGAAGTAAAGGAAATGAAGGGGAATGAAATGGAGGCAGGGACAAATCAGAAACAGACTGGAACCAAAACTGGAACCAAAACTGGAATCAAAACTGGAATTAACTGGGAAATGGATGAACTCTGACAGGTGTAGATGATGACATTCATGTGCATTTTGACAAATTGGCTGATCTCAAGGAACAGCTGGCAGCCATGGGCACCACAATTTTGGATGAAGAGTATGGCAACATCCTATTAGGATCACTCCCTGACTCATATGACAATATGATAAATTTGATTATGGTGGCCACAGATCTCAGCAGCAAATCTATTATGCCAACTCTAGTGATTCAACTTGTAATGGATGAGTATGACTGGCAAACCCTGAAAAAGGGGAAAGCCAAATCAAGTAACAACAAGGCTTTTCATGCCAATGGGCAGAGGAAGGGCCAGAGGAATGTTGAGTGCTTTAATTGCCACTGAAAGGGACACTTCAAAGTGGACTGTTGGGTGAAAGGGGGAGGAAAGGAAGGCCAGGGTCCCCATGGATTGCTGAACTCTAGGCTGGGTGCTAAGGAAAGCACTTTGGCAGCTGCACATGCCAACATTGAGGCATGGGCAACAATCAAGGCCATTGGGCCACAGCCAGATATTGCAGCAACAACGAATGAATGGACGAAATCCCCTGCTTATGCCAAAATATATGATTCAGGGGCCACTTGACACATGTCACTGTATAAGGATCAATTCATCAATTATCATTCCATTGACCCTTGCCCAATTACTGCAGCCAACAAACATATATTCTATGCTGTTGGTGCCAGCAACTTAAAAATTCAAGTGCTGAACAAGGGGAAATTTACCCCTGTCATTTTATGTGATGCTCTCCATGCCCCAGAGCTCAGATTGACTGTCATTTTGATAAACTGAATTATGAAGGTGGGTCACAAAGTCCTATTTGACAGAAACTCATGCAAAATCAAAAATCCAAAAGGGGTACTTATTGGATGAATCTCTGGTGGCAATAATGGCTTATACAAAGTCAAACATGCTAATGCAGCAGCTACAATTGCATGTGAGATGGTGAAGCTCTCAGACCTTCACAGATGATTGGCCCATATTTCAGTTGATACAATATGCACACTTATCAAAAACAACATTATCAAGGGCATCAACTTAATTGATGACATCAAGGATTTTTCCTGTGACTCCTGCAAGTATGCCAAGGCCATGCAGAAGGCAATAAAGAAAGAACAGACAGCCCCACTTGCTTCCTCATTTGGCAAGGAAATTCACATGGATGTTTGTATTACATCACCTTTACAGATGATGGAACATGATATACAAAACTTTGACTATTACATACAAAGGATGAGGCACTCAATGCCTACAAAGATTTCACAGTTTAGGTAAAGTGTAATATAGTGTATTACATAAGGGAGTTTGGACTCAAAAGTCATGTATATATGGCAGATGCTGAGATTGAATAAGTAACTTTTGCCTGGACCTCTATGCCTAGTGAGAACCATGAATCTCTGTCTCTGCCTCTACTCATTCTATTGGGCTATCTGGCTGGCTTATCTAGTGGCCATTAACTACTAGTCTTCCCTGGATCTTGGAGTTGCACCTACAGACCCAAATAGGGAAACAGTGAGTAGAACCCTGTGCTTCTTGCTGACCTGCTCTTCTCTCCTTAGGTAGTGACTGTGCCACTTGGCCAGTCACTACACCCTACCTCTTCACCATCATCCCCCTTCCCTTGCATCCTTTTCTCCTGTGCTCAGGGTGAAGCCAGTGCTTAGCCCTGTGTGCAGCTCCTCCACCCAAAACCAGTGCTAAGGGTGGTGTGATTACCCTTTCACCTTCTGATCCCCTTATCCCCTCCCATCTGGCTCCCAACCTGTCGACTCTGCTTTGTCCAAGTATGACAACAAGTGTCCTCCTGAATCTGGGAGGCACTTTGTTACACAAAGACACAGCACAGAGTCCAGATTAAACAGCTTTGGTTGGACTGAGGAGGCAAATATATGAGTAATGCCTTTGCAAAATTCCTAGGGGATCAGGGCATGGAACACTGATTGACCACCCATGATACCCCCCAGCACAATGGAGTCACTGAATCATTGAATCAGCAGATTCTCAAATGAACTTGTGCTATGCTACATCAATCCCAGTTGCTGAAAAACCTCTGGGGTGAGGCTGTGAATTGGGCCATCTGGCTCAAAAACCAAACTTCTACTTGTCTCTTAGGCCACATGACACCACTTGAACAGCTCACAAAGGAGAAGCCAAACCTCACAAATGTCCCTATCTGGGGACAAAGAGTCTGGGTTCACAATGACTCTGGATCAAAACTGGATGAATGAGCAAACAAGGCTTTCTGGGTGGGCTATGACAACAACAGCCCCCATGCACACAGGATATATTGGAAAGGCAAGAGTGAAATTTCTGTTGAGTGAAATATTACATTTGTCTCATCAACAATTGACATCTCCCTTGATATGCCAAATCCAAGTTCAAGACATCACACCCAAGAAGAACCACTCCCACTGATAGCACCCTCTGCTCCTGATACAACACCAGACCTGGAACCTAACAAGTCTGACAATGACAAGAGTGTACTATCTAGGCCAACTACACCTGCTCAAATATCCTGTCCCCTTGAAACTCCTCCCACACTGAAAAAGGCCAGACCTGTTGAACTGGAATGATGTTCTATGTGTACTTCCAAACCCTCTCAATATGTGCAATGCCTCACACAGGGTGAAGGCACAGTTCATGGATATACACACAAACCTGACTCTCAGATCCCTGGCATCAGGGGGAGAAATATTGACAAGAATTCCACTTCTCTTGTAAATGATGCTGTCTATCATATAGAATTTAATGACACAGCTTTTGCAACAATTCAATATATCGACAGTGATCCAAAATCTCTGGAAGAGGTGAAGTCACAAACAGATTGGCCATGATAGAATGAAGCCATAGATATTGAGCTCAAGACTGTCAAAGACACTGGAACTTGGGAAGAAGTCCCAAGACCACCTGACAAAAACATTGTCAACTGCAAACTCATCTTCAAAATCAAACACAAGGCTGATGGCACCATTCTGAAATACAAGGCATGTCTAGTTGCCCATGGTTTTACTCAAATATTTGGAGTTGACTACTACAAGGCATATTCCCCTGTTGTGTGACTTGCAAGTTTTCAGATGTTTATCACACTTGCCACAAGAAATGATTGGGATATTGATTCCTTTGATTTCAATGGTACATATCTCAATGGTGAACTTGACAAGAATGAGGAAATCTACATGCATTTCCCCCCTGAGTCTAAACCCCAGGGAAAAGACACAATTCTACAACTATGGAAGACCTATATGGTCTCAAACAGGCTGGGCAATGCTGGTATGATTCCCTCTTGTGTGCCCTCAATACTCTTGGTTTCAGGGCTAGTCACACTGATCTGGGTGTGTTCCATACCCAAGTGAATGGGGAGGAACTTATTCTCGCAATCCATGTGGATGATTGCACATTTATGGGCCTGTTGAGGGCATTACTCAACAAATACAAGCAGAGGATTAACAACAAACACCCAATTACTGACTTAGGGCCACTTCATTGGCTCCTTGGCATTAAAGTTGAACAAGACTGCAAATTACAGACCATCCATTTATCACAAACATCATATATCAATTCAATTGTTTCTCAGTTTTCCCTCAGTGACTCAAAATCTGCTAATACCCCAGTGGAACCTGGGGCCACACCCACACAAGAGGATTCTGTGACAAATCCCACAGATATTCAAATGAATGAAGCAGACCCCCTATCGCAAGGCCATAGGTAGCCTCATGTATGCATCTGTGGCCACAAGGCCAGATATTACTTTTTCAGTATCAACCTTATCTCAATTCCTTGACCAACCAGGACCCACTCACTGGGAGACAGCCAAGAAAGTCATTCAGAACCTAGCAGGCACAAAGGATTTTGGCCTAACATACAGATTAAAACAACATGACCTACTTGGATATATGGATGTGGATGGAGTGATGCAGGAACATTGCTGAGCAATTACAGGGTATGCTTACCTGATCAACAGAGGAACCATCTCATGGAGCTCCCAAAAGCAAGAGCTGATCACCCTATCAACAGCTGAGGCAGAATATGTTGCCACAACACAGGCTGCCAAAGAAGGCATTTGGCTGCAAAGCCTCATTGCCGAGTTATTTCACACTCAACTCAAGGCCACAACCCTGTACTGTGACAATCAAGCCACATTGAAACTTGTGACAGGTGACAATTATCACACCCAGACAAAGCATATCAATATATGCTTTCATTTTATCCATGAGACACTTAAAGATGGAATCTTTAACCTGGTATATTGTCCCACAGAGACTATGATGGCTGACATTTTAATGAAAGCCCTTGGGGCTGCAAAATTGGACTATCACATGATTGGACTTGGGCTATGTCATGCTTGAGGGGGAGTGTTGGAGTGAGGAACTATGGAAATGACCAGGCATGCTGACAGAGACAAGCACAACCCTGTGAGGCTATGCTGAGGGCCTCACCATTTGTTATTTGCCAATCTACTGTTTGGATCTTATAGCTAGGTTTCACTGGCAATCTTTTACCCCTTTGCTTTCTTGCTGCCATCACTGACAATTGGACTTTTACTTCATGTTTTACCCCATTTTATGTGTTTCTGTGCCTCATGTAAATAGTATAAAGGACAGGCTTGAGCCCACAAAAATCCTAAGGACTTGTCTTGTGTTCTTCCTGCTGCCACTTATTTCACTTGAATCCTTGAGTCTCACTGATCCAAATTCATTCTCATCTGCTTAGTAATCAGGGGGAAATACTACTCAAATGCCATAACTCTCACAAGCCCTGGCCTCTTGTTCTGTCTCAGCAGTGGACCAGTGCAGTAAGTAGAGCCTCTTCCCTACTTGTTGACCCTACCACCCTTTCCCCCAGATAGCTGTTGTGCCACTTGGCCAACAGCTACTTCATCCCTCACCATTCCCTTATCTTCTCCCTTGCACCCTTTTCTCCTGTGCCTGGGGCAAAGCCAGTGCTTAGCCCCATGTACAGCTCCCCCACCTGAAGCCAGTGCTCAGGGTGGTGTGATTACCTCTTCTCCTAGTCCCCCTTATCCTGCTCCCAACCTGTCAACTCCACTTTGTCCAAGTATGACAATGAGTACCCTCCTGAATCCAGGAGGCACTTCATTACAAGTATAAGGGAGCCTAAGAGCCTGAGCAGAGTGAGGGTGGGCAAGACAAAAGAGGCTGTGGTATTCATAAGTATGGGCCCACCTAATGCACCCTTGAAATAGTACCTCTTAGGTTGTGAAGTAAAGAACCTCATGCAAAGGTCAAAGATGTGGAGGGACAAACCAGCGGGGGAAACTATGTGTAGTACCTATGCTATATATAATAAAAGGGGTTGGCCCTAGAGCAGGGAGGGGTAGAGGCCACAGCCACAAATGGGCATGTGACACTAATATGCCATAGCTGATAACTGCCTACTCCAACATTAGGTGGTTTGAGTTTGCATGTGCAAACCACCTAAGAGAGAGGTGTTCTGAGTATAGGCATGTCTCAGACATGCCTGAGGGGTATTTTTAGGGAATTTTGTTTTAAGTCCACTATATAGACATGTCTAAAATAGCCCACCACAGGCACTGCCTGGCAGGGTTTGTTCACCAGCTGGAGAATGTTACAGGTCTAATTAGGCATGTCTAATAAGATATTTTCTGGAGCCTTAGAGGTGTCTATAATCCTTACTGTGTGTCTACTGGTGTCTAATGCTGCCTAGATCAATAAGTTCTGCTACTAGTGCCTACTGGTGTCTAAATCAAACATTTTGAGCCCAAGGCCCCTATCCTTCAATTTTCTGGAAGGCACTATAGACAGATGCTCATTATGACATGTTCCTACTGACTCAAAAAACAAAAGGAGTACTCACAAGCTGGAAGAGCCTCCTTTTTGTTAAGAGTCATTCCTAGTATGGGGGGGTGATTATGTAATCAGGCTGAGTAGGAACAGGAAGCCCTTAATATATCTGACAAGTGGATTCATGAAGCAAATGATTACATAATGTCCAGGCTGGTCAGCCATATTTGATACCTATGATAGGTATCAAATCTCGGGCACTATTTGGTACCTAAGTAGGTCTAATAGTGATGGGGTGCCATAGGGGTGCCAATCAATAATTCAATATTGGAGAATCATTGGAATCAGCCCCAATGGGGCTCCAATAGGGCATATGGGGCCCCATTATGGTTCAATGGGGCCCTATTATGGCCCCAAAATGAGCCTTCCTCATGGCTTCATCTTTTTGCATCACCCAAATGGGCCCCATTATGCAACTTGAGAACATTTTGTTGGCCAGGCACAATAGTATATTGGGGGTATCTCCGTCATCTAAGTCTAAGGGGCTAACTAATAGTACATTTGTGACCAGTGTGCTAGGTTAATCCTCATGTCCCAGAACCAGATCAAGGGAGGTTAGGAATGTGAGGTCCTCTGCCTCAGGTCCTTCTTCCAACTCCCCATTTTCATCATCATCAGAACTTGCTTCTTCAGCCTCTTCTTCCCCAGGTGATAAAACTTCCTCAGCCTGGGCTCTACCTTGTCAGCAGACCCATGCCCTCTGTAATGGAGGCAGTTGGTCTGGAATGTTTCCCCAGTCCACCCACCCATCCCTACCAAGAAGTCCTGCTGTGTGATGTTTCCAGTTGTTGACCAGGTCATGCAAGTGATGTAACTCCATTAAGACAAAGAATTTGACATCTTCATCTGTCCACATCCCCAGAGTTGTTAGTTTACATTCAGTCAAGTTGGAAGGAACCCCTACCATTGCAAAAATCAAAGGTATGCTGGGTAGCAGCATACTCCTTTGTGAACCAGCAACATAGATTGGAGAGTTCAGCTTTGCAGCGCCTAAGCTCCTCTTGGCAGTTTGCCAGCTCCTGGGCATGTCAGATGCCCTCATGGACTTCTTTGTCTGCAAGCCAAGCAGGGACCCTCCCATCTGGAAAATTTGCCATGTCCTCATGATGAGGCACTTGCCAAATATCTTCATCCACATCCAACTTATAAACAGATGATGAAATTTCTGGAGGGATATATGCATCCCTTGCAACATTCCCTTTTCCTCTAAGTTTCATCATCTGCTGTCAGATATCCTCATATCGCTTCAGTGTTGCTTGAATCCCAGAGACTCAACCCTTCATTGCCTTCTCCACATGCTCCTTAGTCTTGTGATCCAGCTGGCGACTTGTGTCAGCACGCTCCAGCCCAGCAAGCTCAAATTTACGTGCACGAAGCTTCATCAGGAGCTGGTCCCTCACAACCTGGACATTCAGCTGGAGGTTTATCCACTTGTTGGTCTTTAACTGCTCCAACTCCTTGTGGGACTTCTGATCCGAGAGATGAAGTTCCTGGGTCTTTCTTGAAATATTACTCTCAAGGTGCTGCACACTAGCCCATATCTCTGTAATCTTCAACTGTAGCTCATCCTCCACTGCAATTGTCACATTATCAGTTGCAAGACCTGCAAGCTTGTCCATAAGTTCCTTCAGATGCACCCAGAGTGAGTCTGCAGACTGGGACATAGACAGGATGTGTTCTATCGCATGGGATCCCTTTGTCTTTGACTGGCAAGGGACTAGTCTGCTTTGAAAAGAGCGCTGTTCCTTGAACTGGCCCAAGAGATACTGGACTGAGGCCCCATCCAGTTTCTCCTGAGCCTGAGCCTCATGTCCTACAGTGCATGACACATGATCACAGAGCCATTTCCCTGCACCCTCTTGCTTGAGCTCATCTATATGCTCGACTTGAAGATCAATTATGAAGAGATGGCGATGGTACTAGCAAGAGATTGACCATCAGTCTATCTCATCAACTTAGCTTAGCAAGTGAATGTACATACACCAGTGACCCTTAGACCAGGAATAAGTCGTCTGAGCTCACTCCAGAACCTCTCACACCCCTCACCGTCGGACAGACCCCATTTTTCTGACTTCCAGGGGTGATACCACAGTTGGCAAGTCCATTGATGGCTGTAAGCATGGAAAACAGAGACACCAAAATCAATCTGTCCTGTCCATTCAGGCATGATGTTCCACTTAAGGAGACTACGATGGATTTGACATGCAATATCATACAACAGCCTGACTGTCCAATCCTTAGGTAGATCTTTGAGGAGTGCCAAGATCAGAGCAAAGGCATAGAACTGTTTTTCACCAGCAGTACGCATATTGGCAATGTAGATTGGACTATCATGCTGACATAGCCATTAGCCCTGTGTCATCAAAGTGCTGAGTGGAAGCCTTGATGTGATCACTGTCAGCTGCAATGAATGAGTTGCCACAGGTGTCAAGAACAGAATTTGGAATATTCATTCCTGGTTCAATGGAATCATCATCGCATGGCCTGTTTCTATCATCCTCCACTGACTCATCTGCCTTTCACTTCCTGCCTGCTCCAGCTGGACTCTTTGTTGGTCGAACTTCATTGATCCTGGCAGCCATATCATCAAGGTCTGCCTGCAGAAGCTTGACTGTCCTTGGAGAGAATATCTCTGGGTCCCAGGCACCTGTCTGACCCTCAAAGCCTTTTCTCTGGTCTTTGTCATGGTTGCGTTTGAGTTGAAAGTTTGCATCTATGCAAACAATGACAGTGGCCTGAAGATCAGCCGCATGCCTCCCTCTGAAGCAAAGAGCACAGCGTGATTGCAAGTATGCGCTTGGACACTCCAGGGCACCATCAACTTTAGTAGGCCCGGTGAAATTGTGCACATTCAGATATACTCAAGCTGGGATCGAGGTTTTTTCATCGAGTGCAGGGGTAGGAGGGTGATCAGAGGACAGAGTGGAGTTCAATGATTCATGAAAAGAATTGATGATTTTTGTCATCTCTGCCTTCACCAGTCTAACAAGAACTTGATAGTGGGCAAGAGTGTTGGCAAATCATCAAAGGGAATCCCCAGTTGCAAATTCATGGCCACAAGCCTTTAGATATTTTGTAAGGGTTGCTGCCCAGGCTCGTTCATTAGGTGCCATATTTACAAAGAGATCTGATACAAACTCCAACATATCCATGCTCACAGCCAAAGTCGGAGCCAATGGAGAGCATGGGAACAATCCCTGGCTCACAAGCTGGATTGCTGCAGGGCGATGAGAGCAAACAACCAAATCAATGTCCTCCAAATATTCCATATGCACACAAATGATCTTCAGTATGTGATGATGCTGCGAACACATACAGGGTTCTATGGAATCAACCCAGGCCCCAGTGTTCTGTTCTCTTTGAAACCTCATAAAAGGATGAATCAGTGATGGGAGGACATCGCCACCCCACCGACGAGCCTGTGCATGTTTCTGCCATGCATGACAAGATAGTTTGTCTTGGACAACACATACATTGGCCTCAGGTGCCATTTCCGGCTCGAAATTGATGTCTAAGTGGTGGGATCTGATAAATGTTGATTGCTCAGTCACTTTGATGGCAGGAAGATTGGATGTCTGCTGGTTGGACAGTGTAGTAATTACTCCATTTGGCCCTGAGCCTACAACTTCAGTGATTGGATATTTGGAATGCCATCGTTTGGGACGAAGAGTAGATGAAGAAGAATTGGCAGAGATCTGGGAAGACAATGCGGAGGGAGTAGAACTTGTTTGTTGACGAATCAATCGTTTTACAGTCAAGTTCATTTTGGATTACTGGCACAATTCCGGGCAGTGAAGCACAAGTAGAATGGGACACAAATAGGTGGGCCATGGTGCAGAACCTTCATTAGCACTGGCAAACACAGGGTGTTAAAAAGTGTAGACAACACACAACATGGGCAGGCCATGATCGGTGAGTTGGGATTGGAGTAAGAGTGAAGAGTGCAGAACAAGGAGTGCCCAATGCAGGCAGACTGTGATCAGCAAGTTGGTTTGGGGTAAGAACACAGAGGAGGGCACCTTGGTCAGTCATCTAAGCCTACCTAGTTAGGTACCACTTTTGGGGCAGATAATGGTACCTAAGTAGGTCCCATCACTATTCCGGCCGAAATGGCCATTTTACGGTCTGCACCTTGTGGCCCAGAGTTGGCCGAAATGGCCGAAAATTGGCCGAAAATTGGCCGAATCTGGGACTTAGAGAACCTCAGACTTGCAGCGGGCCATACAGGGCATACCGGGGATAGTTCCATTTATAATTATTTATATTATACATCCCCAGGTCATTGACTTGTTTATTTATTGATTTATTGATTTAAAAATTCAATATACACCTTGGGCCTATATGCATCCCTCAAAATGAAAAAAAAAATTTAAGTAGCACCACACACCCATCCTAGCGGGTGTATGGTACTGTCTATACAAATCAAAAAGAAAAAACACGGACTACTTAGCAGCACCACACCCGCTTGGGCGGGTGTGGTACCGTCGCTCAAAATTAAAAAAATTAAAAAAAAACTAAGTAGCACCACACACCCGCTTGGGCGGGTGTGTGGTACAGGGGGCTGGGCTCGACGATTCACCGTTGGGCGGGTCGTTTGGACGAGTCGCGGGTCGCAGGTCGTCATTTCGGGGGCTTGAATTTGAATCCTAAAATAATAGCATACATTCATAAAAAAAAATTTCAAAGTGACGCAAAGGAGCAGCTTGGGCTGCTCCTTCCGCGCCACTGTAGATATAGAAAATACAATAAAAATACCTTGTAGTACCACACACCCGCCGAAGCGGGTGTGTGGTACTCGTTTTGGCTCGCGGTCGCGGGTTCTTGGATCGGGTTGCGGGTGGCTGCCCACATCGGTTTTCCATCAGTGTTCTTGTTAGGTGGGGTTTCGTGCATCGAGGAGAGACCTAGAATAATCAATAAAACGTTAGTTTGAAAAAAAAAAAACAGAGGCAGCACCCAAAGAGCAGCTACTGCTGCTCTTTGGGCGCCGTTGTACGAGAAACTCACGAGCTATTACCACACACCCTGCTGCAGCGGGTGTGTGGTACTGTATTTCATCCGTCGTTGCGTACGTGCGGGTGTTCGGGCGCTGGACTCTTGGATCGGGTTGTGGGTTGCGGGTGGCTGCGCACGTCCCTTTTTTCTGCGGGGGTTTTCGCGCTGGGAGGCGGATCAATCAGTAAATAACACGTTAATTTAAAAAAAAAAACAAAGGAAGCACCAAAAGAGCAGCTTCTGCTGCTCTTTTGGTGCTTTCCTACGTCCTATACTTGAAAACTTACAAGGTATTACCACACACCCGCCGCAGCGGGTGTGTGATACGCGATTTCGTCGATCGTCGTGTTCAGGGGGCGGGCACTCTGGGCTTGGGTGACTGCGCGTACTGGGGGCTCGTCCGTGTGCTCGTCGGGTGGGTTTTCACGTAGAGAACAACAAATAATAATACATTAGTAAAAAAAAGAAAACAGAGGTGCCAAAAGAGCAGCTTCTGCTGCTCTTTTGGCACCGGTGGGATTAGAGACGTACCTAATACTACCACACACCCGCCGTAGCGGGTGTGTGGTTCGCATGGCCACTCAGGTGGCGCGTTTTCGTTTGGCGTTGTTTCGTTGGGTATGGTGTCGTGCAGTTTGGCGCGGTTTTGTTTGGCTGGGTCTGTTTGGTTGGGTTTCATTTGGCGTGTTCATGGTTCACGGGTTGC